>OZ010603.1:22736418-22756418 GCA_963932145.1 Acanthosepion lycidas
AAAAAGAAAAGAGAGAGGTGGGAATAAAAGAGAAAGAAAAGAAAGAAAAGATGAAGGAAAGATCTAAGGAAGGAATCGTAGGAAGTTAGAAAGAAATGATGACAGGAAGAAAAAAAAAAAGATGAATGCAAGAAATGAAAATAAATACGCGCATGCGCAGAGTCACTTTTGACAAGACATCCAGCAACAAACGTGTTCACAGGGACACATAACAGACAGTTCGTTTGAAAAGAAAGAATACAGTAGCCATCCCGATAAGGAGGGACAACTATATTCGTTATCTACTCAATGCAGCTGTTCCAACACTGAGCGAATGCCTGAAATCAGATATTAACGGGCATTATATATGTTTATATTCCTACATCTAACTACCTATGATAAAGTTTAATTTATAAATGAGGCACATTAAGAGATTGACAACAATGATTAATAATAACATAGAACAATTCTAACAATTAAACTGGAATAAATGTTATGCGACAGAAAATATCTGTTTTTCGTAAGAATCACCGGAAAAACCCTTTGAGTTATTCAGCTAGAAAGAGAACAGATTAAAATCGTTTTGGGTCAGACCCACTGTCTTCCCAAATGAGCAATGGTGAGAGGAAAAAGAACATTCAGGCTTTCAGTAATGGCACCAATATTCTTACTCTGGATTCCATCTTCAAAGTCCATTCGAGAACCATGAAGAGAACAGTGAATAAGTTTGAAAAAGAGGGAACAGTAGAGAGGAAAACTGGATCAGGAGGTCACAACAAGAAGAGGGATCATCATTTCAACTTAGAGCTAAAGAGATCAATTAGAAAAGATCCAACTCAATCCAGAAGACGTTTAGATTTTTTCTCGACTAAAAATCCAACACTCACGACCTGACGATTGCGTCTAGAATGAAACAGCCTGTCGCCTCTGGTTGTCGACTTCAATGTTCACTTTTATATTTATATTCACATACGCTCTATCTCTGTTATTGAGCACTTTATCCCGTAAATATAGCACACCTTAAAACTATATATATATATATATATATATATATATATATATATATATATAAGCTCCAGTAAGCTGAATGATTGCGCCTTCTCGGGCGAACATTTTCCACTGACATTTGTGGAAAGATTATCTTAAATCCATTGCTCGATCTGCTGCTAGGAAATTTGATTCACTTCTGTCGTGCCAGACAATTTCTCTCGCCAGAATCTATTGTACACATTTATAAGTTTGCTATTCTTCCTTGTTTTGAATATCGCTGCTATAAATGGTTTTGTGGCTTCTGCTACATTTTTAGAGATTCTTGATAAAATCCAAAGACGACACTGCAATCTCGGCTCCAGCCCCATCCACACGGGCCTAATGTAGCTTCCCTGTCACTTTTCTATAAATACTTTTGTTATAGTGATTTTCCAAGCATAGCTAGGATGTGGCACAAGGCCGAAAGTAAGGGACACCCAGTGAGGATCGAACTCACTACTCATTCGTTTTAGCGAGACAAGCTTGCTAACTATTACACCAGCTCGAGGTGCCCAAATACTTTTGTTATATACCGTAACTATGAACACTAATGGGTATGTCCCAATCCTCATAAATATGTTGGATACTATTATAAGGGGAGTGTAATATGCTGTCTAAGTAGTCCCCCACTAGCAGTGGTTTACCTACTTCATGCCGCTGGCGAGTATTGTATTTTGTTGATATTATAAAGATTACTATTTCCAACCTCTGTTTTGGTTATTCCTTATTCAGTAAACCTTCCTAGGTTACAACAACTTTCATGGCCGTTGTTCTGATGAACTATCCTAAATGGTAAGTACACTTTATCAATTGAAGCGCAGTAATAGATTGGCGGCACGGTCTCAAATTTACAGATGAAATGTCTACATATAAATGTACGTTCTATGATAACAGTTTCTTCTCTCGCACTTTTCGCGTGAAACTGTTTTGACTTCTTGCTTCACACACACACTCTCTCTCTATCTCATAAATAAATATATATATATCTTAATGAATATACATAAAATTCAACGTCAATAGCGCGACTCGCATGTAGTTCTTGCAATCTTCAGGTACGGAACATTCTGACCATTAAATAGTTCGCGTTCTCTTGGCGATGATTCAAAATTGTGTATTAAAACTTGTTTGTTTAATGCTGCCTAAAATATTAGAATTATTAATAATTTATATTCATATTCTTAAATTCGAAAGGCGAAGAATTAAACAAAATTTTAAAAAGTTTTTTAAATTATTAAAATTTAAAGTTGAATTGAAGTAAAAAAAAAAAAAAATATATATATATATATATATATATATATATATATATATATATATATATATATATATATCAAGGGAGACAACTCTTTTTTAATTTTTTTTTTTTTTTTTTTTTTTTACATAAAATACCCTAGTTATACCAATTAGCTTAAAGTAGAACGCAGGGTGGAAATGCACTATAAGAGTACGAATATAAGAATAATAGGTTGGGATTATATATTTAATGCGTTTGGAACCAAACCTTGTACTTATAAAGGTGAAATTTTATATACACACGTTCTAAATTAATCGAGTCCAATAATATTGGATTGTATGCATGTATAGATAAATAACAAATGTTATTAGTGATGGGTTCTAAGAATATTAAAAAGTCCCCAGGTTACGTCGGACCCGACGTACGGCGTTTCATGGTTACGGTATCATATCCCATAATATAATTCGTTGTCATGCGGCGCTATATGACGAAGACGGCGTTGTTATTTCACCGGCTGTACGCCATATTGGATTGTGCTACACTATATTTCGTTTGTGTCGATTTTTTTTTTCTTTTTGGAACATTATGCATTTCATAATGGCTGTCAAGCGTAAGGTAGACTCGTGGGTGCTTATGTAGGGGAGTTCTGATCTCCGTCGAGAATCAGGTTACATCGCAACCCCCTTTATATATATATATATATATATATATATATATATAAAATGAAATGTACAAAATCCGACAATTATTTTAAGACATTTTTATGTTTATACATTCTTTTTATAGATAGAAATATTTAAGTAAATGCTGTTTATAATAAACAGTATTAACAACATTTACCGGCCGGAATGTTCGAGAAATTTTCATAGAATTTAAATGTTGTTTAATTTCATAATGTGTGACGTCATTTGTTTACATTTGGATACGCCATGAGCAGATGTGAATGTATGTGGAAGATTGTAGTTTAAAGACAGTAAAATCGATCTTGATAACCGAACGCTCGTCTGTGGCCAAATCGGTTAAAGGCACGTCAGGCTATATGACGGTACCGTATAGGATACAGGTTCGATTCCTGTCGGAGGACGAATATTTTTTATGAAAATTTCTCGGACATTAAGACCAGTAAATGTTGTTTAATACTGTTTATTATAAACAGAGCATTTACTTAAATATTTGTAGCTATAAAAAGAATGTATAAACATAAAATGTCTTAATATATATAATTATTTATTCAAAAATTATAACAAACAGGTTATAACATCACTAGAAATTTTTATATATATATATATATATATATATATATATATATATATATATTCGCAAGCCGAATTGAGTCACTGTCGGTCACTGGGCGTGTTTCTAAAAATAAATACGCTAAAAATCCACCTTCATCCTGACCGTGCGCCGACAGCTTAGTGGTAGAATACCAATACAGTCGGGTTTCGATCCTAGCTAGAGGCAACCGGATGTCTAGCTGCACTGATGAGCTGTGATACAGCGAAACAGGCTGCCTGTGGATGACATTATATATATATATATATATATATATATATATATATATATACACATACACACGTCTCATATATATATATATATATATATAATGTGTATCTTCGTTGGAGCACTTATTTCATCAGTTCCTATCACAATATTTCAACTATATTGAGATCATTGTGTTTGTCAGAAGATTAAACTATAGAAAACGAATATAGTTTTCGTTATTCAGTTTCTCAACGTTTACAGTTTTCCTCCTACCATCGCTTTTGATGTAATTACGTGTCCACCACCAAATTTTACCGTCTTTGTGATGTGAAATTTGCACTGTTTTTTTTTTCTCCCCCCACTGCTTTTCTTACATATTTTCTTGAATTAGAATGGAAATATTTTGCATCCATCACTAAAAATCATTTTTTGCCACTCTCCAGCATCCCATGTTTGGTGTTCTTTTGACCGTCCAATCTACCCGCTCACGGATCTGAGCGTATAGCTATGGTATCCTGTTAATGGCTTCACAGCCAGACAAGTAAGGAGTGAATACAGTCTTAACAGCAAGGGTTTTTTATTTTGTCCGAAGATTTTGAAAGTTGTTTAGGACTGAGTGTCTTTATTCGAGAAAAAAAAAGTTTACAGATCACACACATACAAACACGATCTATTTCTTTCCCCTTTCTAGCTGATGGGGGCGATGCATAGAAAGTTAATTTATCGATAACGAGTCTCGGCAGAAATCAGTAAAAGAAAAAACAAACTTTCAGTTAAGCTGATAGACTGACAGCAGAAGACAAATACAAACGATAATAAATTTGTGACAGCCTAGTGTTTTGATAGATCTGAACAGACCGGGCAGAGCGACCCAAAGACACTGTTTATATATGTATATATATATATATATATATATATATATAGCGAACAGATTGAGATAGATGGATAGATAGGTAAAGGACAAAAATATATTTATAAATCCGAACTAGAGTGGGAGAGAGAAGAATGTGTTTGATAGTCTCAGGGATTGATTGATTAAGTCTATTTTCAATAAGCAATTAATTAGCTTGATGGAATTGAGTAACAAATTTGTAAATGAACAAATTGAAAACTTTTTTAAATGAATGCGGAAATCATTTCTCATTTATTCTTGATCTATCTAAGGATTTTCGGATCTATCTACTTTGACGTGGCAAACTTTTGGGCAACCTTGGCAAATTAATTACTTTTGTTGATATCATCCTAGACATTATCATCCGAGACTGATTAGCAGAATGCCTTCCTCGGTACGTTTTATGATCTTTTGAGGGTCAGAAACTTTTCATTAATGTTGTATGGCTGACGAGAGAATATCTTAGTCATAGGGATACATATCAGGCTGGATAAAAATAGTAAGTTAACCCCCCCCCCCGCACCTACTTTTTCTTCTTCCTTCACATCCTCCTCCTCCCCAATTTGTATTACATCCAACGTCGTGCGTTTGTTTGTTTATTTTTGAAAATAATAATGAAGCATTCTTTAGTATTTTTTTGTTTCTTTTTCTTAAAATAAAAAAGTGTTAAGAGGTCATTTGATAAAAAACATCTGAGGATACCGTAAGGTTGAAGAGTAGGTAGCGGATTCAACTGACCTCTTGATTTTTAAAGTTTATATATATATATATATATATATATATATATATATATATATATATATGAAGAAATAGTCTTAAGATGTGCTATATTTATGGGATAAAGTGCTCAATATCAGAGATAGAGCGTGTATAAATAAAAGTGAACATAGAAGTCAACACTTAGTGGCAACAGTGTTTCATGCTAGATGCAATCGTCAGGCCACGAGTGTATAAAAGAAAAAAAGAATATAAATTCAAATGTTCATAACATTAATTTAAAAAAAGGGCTCAAGAGAAGAGCAATAAATATTCATTATAAACTGTTACATTGTAACATGCAATTTACCGCGACAAAAATTCATATTTGTTTCGACGTCCAAAGCCTAACAATGGTGGCATTGTTAGCCGCCTGACGAGAAGTCTTTGGACATCGAAACAAATATGAGATATGTTTGGATTAGTTCATAATTAATAAGGAAGGGGTGGTGTTTATTATTTGGAGGATTAGTTATTAAATATGTCTAAGATGTTTCTGCCGGTATTAAATGCTATTTTATTTAGGTTTGGCTCCGTAGTATTCAACAATACATGACTTCATAATCACATGCTGCCGAAATAGTGTATATATATAAGTAATTCATCGAGTCTAGAAGAAGCCTCAACAGAATGCAGAAAGCACTAGACGGCCGTTTCGTCCTATATTTGGGACTCATCAGCAGTGCGCATCCACTACCGATAATTGAAACCCTGACAGTTAGGTTATCAAGCAAACGTCATACCAACTGTTCCAACGAGCCTGTATATCATTGCTTGAACCGGCTTCTAATGCTCAAGTTTGAGCGGCTTGGTGATAGTCGTGGCTCCTGCGGGCACAGTCCTATGGTTAGTTAGAATCTCAGCTGAATTCCACCACGGAATATGTGAGCGAGCGGCGCTATATTGAGTCTGATTTGCAACTTCCCGTTGGAACAGTTGGTATGACGTTTGCTTGATAACCTAACTGTCCGGGTTTCAATTCTCGGTAGTGGATGCACACTGCTGATGAGTCCCAAATATAGGACGGAACGGCCGTCCAGTGCTTTCTGCATTCTGTTGAGGTTTCTTTCAGACTCGATGAATTACTTTATATATAAAATATGACCATATATAAAAAACAGAAACAAAAAAAAAATTCCGTTTCACCGTTTCTATGGGGGTCACCTAGAGCGAGTTGAAATTGGTTCCATGAAACGTGAGAACACCGGAATTAAAAAAAAAAAGGTGTCTGTGAGTATATCTGTGCTTTTGTAAATTCAAAACACTTCAAATGTTCGTTTTTATGGCTGATGCAGCGTTCTAGATTTCAAAGTTCACGTGTTTTTTTTTTCTTTTCCCACTATAAGGGAAGTAACTTTTCCATTTTGATTCTTGCATATACAATTCTTATAAGCATTTAAAGACTTTGTTGCTATACTCATAATTGACGTTATTTCTTTTGGGCTTTAATTCTCTTATATAAAGGGCTTTAAGGATTTTTAAGTTTTGTTTATTATTGTTTTTATGTAATATAGATGTATTTTCAACTAATATCCTTCTAATCTGTGAGTGTCGGTATGTGCGTTCCTTTAAATGCTGAGTTATTGAACTATGCTCGGCCAAATGAAATGTAAGCCTTTTTGTTAGCATCGTCGTAGTAAAGCCAACATACATATATTGACATTTTTATCAGAGATACAATCTCTTAAACGAGATTTAAATTGATATACAATGTTGGCTTTTTTGCAAGATGCTATTTGGCGGAAAAGAATTGTTTTGGACAACTAGATTGGTTGTATTAAATTTATTGTAGTACATGACTTTTTTTACTTGGCTCAGTGAGGAATATATTAGCGTTTATGAGCCATTTTAGAATTTTTCCTCTTGCTTATAATTAGAATGCATTTGATTACGGTATATTAGTTTGATATGTTTAGAGTTATTTGATAATGTATTCATTTTTATGTTTATATATCTAATATTTTGCCTAATTTGTTCATAAACAATGTAATTAGGGAAATCAATATTAATGAGGGTTTTGTTTAATATTTTTTTTTAATTCAGCGTAGGAATCTTTTTTGTTGAAGAATTTGATTTTGCACGGTTTATTAAGTTTCGTATAATAGCTATTTTGTAATCGGACATTCACTTTTATAGTTAAGAGTACATATGTTTATAATACTTGGTTTCTTATGAGAAGAAGTAGCAAATGTATTATTATTCTTACTCTCTATCAATACATCGAGAAACGGGATGTTTTTGTCGTTCAGAGTCTTTTTTTAAAGTTTTCTTGTACTGCTTTTATTTCATGAATGTCTTTGACTAAAATAAGAACGTCATCTACATATATTAGGTAAATGGATGGTTTTTGTGGTATTAAATACATTATTTTCTAAATTAGTCATGTAAAACTTGCTAAATGTCGGCCCAAGCATAGAACCCATAGGGAAACCATCCGCATTGTGTGTTTATGTTATTTTTGTGGGCATAAAATGGAACTTCTGTGGTCCACATCAAGAGTAGTTTTTAAAAAATATTAGATCGAATTTTTAATGGAGGGAGAGATGGATTGTTATAGATATTGTTTATAATAATATTTATTGTTTTCCTGACTGGGACGCGTTGGTAAATAAACTTTCAACGTCGAGTGAGGTTAAAGTTTCATTGTTTTTTTTTGTTTTTGTTTTGGGAATTTGGAGTGGTTCATGTGTTGACTTTATGCTGTATTTATTTGAAATGTAAAGTGTAATAAGTTGATTAAGAGCTTTGTTTGGCTAGTAAACAGGGGTGGGTATTTCGGTTATGATAAGTCGGATAGGAAAGTTAGGTTTATGCATTTTTACAATTCCATACATATATCCTGGTTTATAGTCTCCAATTATTTCTGGAAGTTTATCCTGTCATTCGTTATTGGCTGTGAGTTGAGTTTTGATTTTAATTGGTTAATCGAATTTTTTCCGACTTTTAAAAATTTGTTATAGTCTTCAACAATTTGCTGCATTTTTGACAAATAGATTTATTGATATTTATTGTATTAAAATGTAATTATTATGGCACAAGGCTGAAAAAGAGTTGAGGCTGGTCGACACTATCGTATACCTAGCTCATCCGATTCACAACGCATTCACTCGTTACAATTTGCGCATTCGCCACAAAAACTCGTCCGTCACAAATCAATCCTTCATACACCATAATACCGCATCCTCTCAAGGAAGGGGGACCTATAAAACGCAACCCGAGATTTTAAAATTTAATGATAATAAATATTTCGTAGATAAAATCTAATGAGAAATAGATTTATTTAATATGACGAAGATATTGCGTTTATCGACTTTTTTTTTTTTTTTTTTTTTTTTTATATTACGTAGTTCCTTGTTGTTTTGATCGAAGTCTAGACGTATTTTTTCCACTTTTATACTTATCTTTTAACGCCTCACCATTGAGTAGGTTCCGGATTTCTGGTTTTGTATTTATCCGTTACTGCTCCTCAAATTTTTGAAGATTTTGGTACAGCATTCCTATTTCAGATTTCTTTTATCCGGTCTACTATATTTTTTATCGAGGCGACATTTGGGTCCGAGGTTAAATAATTCTTTTTGATGGTTTTTGTTAGTTCATAGATGGCTTTTATTTATAAACTTGTCATTATTATGAGGAAGATGTGTCTATTTCCTTTGTATAGTGCATTAAGTTTTTTTTATGTTCAAACGGTGTTGTGTTTCAGACTTGTAAGTAATTTTTGTAAGTTTCGATAGGATTTCCTTGAGTTGTTCAGAAGTAGTGATCAATTGTAGTTGACAATAACTCAACATTTGAAGGAACACTCATGCCAACACTCACAGATTAGACGGATATTAGTTGAAAATAAATCTATATTACATAAAAATAATAAGTAAAAACTAAAAATCCTTGAAGATATAAGAGAATTAAAGCTCAAAATAAATATAGTCAACAATGAAGATAACAAAAATTCTTAAAAGCTTATAAAAGAAATTATATTTGTATGAGCAAAAATGGAAAAGTTACTTTCCTTATACTGCCCCCCCCCCAAAAAAAAACACGTGAACTTTGAAATCTAGAACGACGCATAAGCAGTAAAAACGAACATGTTTTGAATTTACAAAAACACATACACATATCCACAGACAACTTAACACCCTGAAAATGATCTCAGATGAGATTGAAAGTACTTGGGAAAATAAAAACTATTTAAAAGAAAATTTTGGTATTTTTCTTAATCAATTTTCTAAGGCCACCAAGAAATTAACCCGCGACCTTGAAAGGATCACAAAGAAAACTAATCAACATAATTTATTTAACCAAACCGGTTTGAATAGCTGGCCACTGGTATTCGAGGATACCCGTCTACTAGGGTGGCTAGCCAATCCCTATTGCAGACGCTTGCTCAGGCGCACTGGCGTTTATTCAACACCCACAGAGCCCATCTGTGATTTGTACTGCAACTATGCTGAGTAGACCCAAGTGACAGTTTCTAGCTTGATCAAAAATTTGAACAAGGCCAGCACGCTCAAGCCCTCGGCCACGATGACTTTTGACTCCGTGCTAGAACAGGCCTTGTGCGTGAAATTGGGTAGATGGACCCCAAGGGTTCCGTCTACCCAATTTCAATCACAAGGCTTGGGTCAACACGTGGTATGGCTTTCAGGCACTTTCCAAAGGTGCCGCACACTGGAATCGACCCTCCAGTTCGATAATATCAGGAAGTCTCCTTCCTGACAAATCGACCATGGTGAGATTCGAACTCGGGTCTCATTGTCACTCGGCCACGTGCCATATATATATATATATATATATAAAATTGCAGATATTGTTTTCTCTTCTTTGTAGGTTAGAGGCAGTTATAAATTTTCGGAATATATATATATATATATATATATATATATATACACACACACAGTAAATTTCTACAATGCATATTTAACAGTTTGCAATAAGATGAAAAAAATATGTACAAAATTAAAGAAAGTACAAAAGAAAATTGAATATATATATATATATATATATATAAACAGAAGTTTGACAGTGTGACAGAGAACTTGTATATAGATTTGAAAACGCAGGAAAGCATTTTTTCCTTAAGGATCCTGTTCAATTAACACTTCGTAAGAAAAATACGTTTGTAAATATTAGGTTGGTGCAAAAATAATGTCGTTTTTTGACGTTAAAAATACGTCAAAAAACGACATTATTACGTCATTATTTTTGCACCAACCTAATAATAAATTGACAGAATAACAATTCGCCCTGCGAGAAAAGAAAAATACAAGGAGGAGAGAAAAAAGGAACGACGACTACAAATCTATTAATAAAAACGAAGGTGGGGGAAGAAAAATATACCGGCAGTGAGCCTATGTAAAGGGTTTCTAGTGAGTATAAAATAGAAAAATTCTCTCACATACGTCCTAAAAGACCGAGAGAGCGAACAAAATGCTGTGTCTGCACGGAGATAATTGATGTTATTAAATAAAAACTGTTTCTAATATGCGTAAAAAGGGGGATTAATGGATAGCGGTTCGGATTGAGGAATCGGAGAGCAGAGTCTGGATCTATTATATTCACTTAAGTGAAAGGTATGAGTCTTCTTCTCTCCGCCAAAAGCTATGGGTAAATAGCAGGGCAGACCGAGTTCTATAGCCTTGAGAGGCAACCGGTCTAGGAGAAGGCGACTCTGAATTCAAAAACCGCCCTGGAGAGTGCTGAACTCCGTCAGGCTATCTTGCCCAAGAAACACCACTTCTACTGCGGTTGAAGTACACGTGGTGCCCCTGATGAGTCACTGGATACGCGATCGCGCGAATATGCATAAATGATGATGGACAATGCTCTCTGCACATGACAGTAAACTATATCACTATATCTTGCCGTACACTCCAGCTTGTATAGCAAATGTTGACCAATGGCCGAGTCGTGAATCGACTGGGTACAACGCGTACTGCAATTTTTATATTTATAGGAACATGTTGTCCGATCTTGGTTTCGAGTCACTGATTGGTTCATCCTACATAGTCAGCCTCACACTGACATTTGAATTTATAAACAGAACTATTTTGAAGGTAGAACAAACCGTCTTGGATAAACGAGGGAAAAACCTGATTAGTCTCGAAGACAATACGTAACCTAACCGCCGAAACACTTGATGTAACACAGGTCAACACACTGTTGGCTAGGATCTGACTCTTCCTGCCCAGCCAATTTCAAATATATGGGACACAGGGCAGGACCAAAAACTATTGGGGCCTTAAAGCAATTAATTTTCTGTTCAACCGTGCGCTTGATGACATTCTCAGGATACCCATTGTCACTGAAAATGCTATAAATGATCTATTTCTTTATCAAACCTGCAAGGAGAACATCTCATCAACGCATGGTGAACTAAGGTGAAAATCAAGCTTGGAGACGAAAGAATTCCAGTTGGTGTTCAGACCCGTGAAAGTAGGTGTTCGGTACACACAGGTAATGAAAGACGACTCTTTCTGTTCAAACAGTATGCCCAGAAAAAAGAAAGGCAAGATCGTTCTCTACCTTCAAAGTGAACTGAAGGGAAGGACGAAATGAATTTAGTTGGACATGGAAAGCCTCGGTATCGTCGATGGGTCAAAGGCGGAAAAGTGTCGTCAACATAGCGTAAGTATACATGAGGTTTGCGGTGTGTTTCAAATAGGTTTTCATGAAAACTAACACAAATATTGCCTAAAACAGGGCCCGAGGGACTGCGCATCGAAATGCCATCGATTTGGACATACACGATGTTATTGGAACTGAATTCTATCCACCTGTTGCTGAACGCATAAATTCCAAAAACAAATTTTCAGGAATTATGGAGAGAACTAGATGACCTCTGTAGAGGGCATCAGTTCAGAGCTGTAAAATCTTGGGGAGGGGAGGCAACAAACTGACAATGTTAAAGGACACCATGAGTTTGTTCTCAGACTACAAATCGGAATTTCTAGTAAAGCTGGAAAACTGAAAGGAATCAGGAACACAAGAGGAAAATAGATCAGAGATCGGCTGAAGTAATTTAGCCAAGTATTTGGCCAACACATGCTGAACGGAGCTCTCCATAGACAAAATGGGTCTAAGGGAGATATATTCCTTGTGAACCTTAGGCAAACCATACATGCGAGAACTTTGGGATCCTGCAGGCGTAATACAGTCATACACCATTATGGAAAGAAGTTTACTCTTGTAAACAGAGAGTAAACGTCTCTACACTCTCGTCTCTATTTTGATGGTACTGTCACAGGAATTTACAGTACAAATGTTACGAAACTTAGCGGATTCATTCAAAATGACCTCCATTTTGTTGGCATTGTCCTGTCTGTTACTGACAACCAAACCAGAGCAGTTGTCTGGCTTAGTGATCTCTAGATATCACTTCCAGTCTTTATTGTTTGGTAGGGGGCGCTCCGCCATGCAAGAAAATCTTGATCAGCAGTGTAGAGTGTTTGATTGACGGTTGCAATTTGTCAACTTTTTTCCAGGCTTCCCGTTAGCCTTGTTTATATTTCCGTTCTTCACACGCGTGTCACGTCTTGCACGTGGCTGGGTTAGTCCATTTCATGAATGGATTACCGGTGTTGTGCTTATGGATGTCCCTCCGTATGATACGGCCGCCTGTCCTACTTTACAAGCAGAATATTCACAAGGCACTTCAAATAACCGCATTTTACTCAGTGATTTTTTTTTTCAGTAGAGGTCAGTTTATGCAAATTCAACTTAGAAAAGAGAAGCTGAAACTGAACGAAAATGTGTTCCTTATCTTGATGGCGTCGGAGTAAAAATCCAATCCCTTAAGAGAACAGGACATTCAATCCCGGTGAAGGTGACATTGAAGAAATCAAATATATGTCTATTTAAGTCTCCATATTTCGTAGTAAATCATCTGGAGATGAGATAATTTAGATATTTCCGATTCTTTAAATTAATACGCTTTTCAAACTCGAACCGATTTGATGCCAAATAGTGCCAGAATCGAAAAATCAAAGAAAGATAATTTGTCCCCGTCTTCGGACAAAGAAGAACAATACAGACGTAAACACGAGAAATATAGACAGACGAGAAAAAAGGATTTAATATTTTATCCAGCTCGTAATTTATAAATGCTTGTTCACCAGGAAAACAAGATTCTATTTTAATCTTAAGCGACCTACGTTTGAATAGGAATGGGAGAACATTAAAAGAAAAACAGAATTGTAGGAATAGCTTCTTGACCCTGAGTGAGTTTACCTTATTCCAGAAGCGAATTACGCCGTTAGGTTCGTCAATAATATCTAAATATTTCCGTTGTAGATATCACAAACAGAATTTTGACGCCACAGAACATACAGATTTGAAAACGCAGGAAAGCATTCTTGTTTAACGATCTTTTCCAACCAACTCTTCGTCAGAAGAATATTTTGGTAAATATTAAATTGACAGAATAACAATTTGCACTGCAAGGAAAAAAAAAATAGAGGGAGAGAGAAAAAAGGGACCGCGACTAAAATATAAATTTATTAATAAAAACGAGGGGGTAAGAAAAATATACAGGTAATAAGACAAGGATAAGGGGTTCGTAATGAGTGTAAAATGGAAAAAATCACGAAGAAAAAAAGTATACTGAATATATATATTCTAACTGTAGAAGTCATAACATAATTTACCTCCTAGAATGCACACTATGCCAGAAACAATATGTAGGAAAATCTGAATGGCCCTTTCACTACAGAATTAATAATTATCGCAAATGAATTAAGTCGACTCCCCATGAAAAATTATTACCTGTAGAACAACATTTCCACCTGGAAAAACACGATTTCAAAACCCATGCCAATTTCACTATAATTGAGAGAATAGAAAGGTTCAGAGCAGATAACATTAGAAAGATTTTAGAGTTCCATGAAAATAAGTGGATACAACGTCTAAAAAACACAATATCCAGCCGGGCTAAACCATAAATTTAACAAATAGGTTAATAGATAACCCTACAAATCAAAACCTACCCACATTTCTCACCCACACAATACAGGCATACTTACACACATCATACTCACTCACTCCCTAATGAGCCAAATGATAACACACCCACAGCAATATACACGCTTACACATATGATACTCCCTAAGAACCAAATAACACGCACACACACTTAACAGAAACACATCCCCTCTCCAGGACCAATAAAACTGTCCAGGGGAATTCAGAGCAGCATAGATCCATCCAGCTCTTATCTCAAATAACAACTTAAAAGAAACTGACCAACACAAAGAATGTTAAATGATTCACGTTAAAAAGATATATATATATATATATATATATAAAAAATGAAAACTACAAAAGTTCATTTTCTCCATCAAGACATTCATTTCTGTAGCTCACTGCTACCAGCAAGCAGAAATATTTCTTCTCCTGATGATGGCCATTTTGGCCGAAACTAGTCGAGGAATCTAAATGAAATAATAACAAAAAAAAAAAAACAAACAAAAAAACAAAAAAAAAAACGAAAGAATATTAATCTACAACCCAGTGTGTCTGAAGATTTTAATTTTTTAATATTTTTTATTGTTCAATATATATATATATATATATTATTTAATTCAAACGTATTGTTAAATATGTCAGACAACGAATGTCTATTATGTTGTTTAATGATGAGCTGTTCTAAGCTTCGTATAGCAGCTTTAGTTTCGGGAGAAATTAAACACAAAAAATGTCCAACATTTGGATATTTTTTTTATTATGCTGTTCCTTGATCTAAGCTTTCGACTCACATGAACCATCATCCGAGGTGGTTATATGGACATCATTACCCCAGAGATATTCACCATCAAAGATGACGTCTTGTTATGTTTACATAGAAGTTTGCTATACGACGATAACAATGGCGGAATAGCAGACGCAAGTCGTAAATTCATAATGCAGCTCTACGACATCGTACATGACCAAGTGAGAGTAAGAAATGTTATTCACAGAACTAGATGTTTAAATGTAATATGTTGTGACTAGTTTGAAATATAATTTTGTTGAGTGTGGGTTGTTTTGTTTTAATGTAGATGGCCTCCAATATCTGAAGGTTCTTTTTACTGTGTGTATGTGTGAATATTGCTGTGTTATCAACTATTATCTGTCTTTTTTTATATATATATATATATATATATATATATATATATATATATATATATATTGCAGGTAATCGATCTGTTGATATATAATCCGGGTGGATCCTAGTAATATTTGTTATTAAAACTGATCCACCCACAGGGAGATCGATGTATTTATTATAACAGAATATATATTTTTGCAGCAAAAAAAAAAAAAAAAAAAAAAATTGCCTCAACGTAGAACTAATTTTTAATAGAAGTAAAAATTTGCTCAACGTGGAACTGAGGTAATTTTTGTTTTTTTGCTGTTCATATAATCGATTCAACTCAAGCAAGGCGATAACGCAACTTAGATGGTCTAGTTGGTAATGAATGGGAGTAAAAAGATTTTAGAGAATAAGAGATGAACCCCATCTCATGTTCAAAAGACCAAGAAGGAGTGTGAACTGGACAACAGACAAACCTATCTACTCCAATTGAGGAGAGAGAACAAAACAAAAAAAATACAACAAATTAGTAGATAACATTTCACAATTAAGACGCAGACATTAGAAGTGTAGAGTTGAAGGAAACTTTAGAAGGGACCGGAAACCCGATAAAGACTGAGAGGAGTGTGTACTAGGCGGTAGATATTGGGCCTAGCTCAGAATTTTGAACTAAAAATCTTGAGCTCGGATTGTATATCGTAATTTGCATGGCATCGACATGAAAGTCTCGAGCTGACGAGTCTATTTATGAACACGAGTCGTTTTTTTTCTTTATGTTTTAGTTTTGTAGCAACGTGCGGTGTTGGGAGAAACTTGAAAAAAAAAAAAAAAAAAAAAAAAGAAGAGGATTTTAGTGAAATACAGAATGTCAATTTTGAAGGGTTTGTTAGAAATCTGAAACTAAAGCGTTATTGAAACTTTAAAAATGACCTTAAAATATAATTCTGATTTAGCCAAGAAATATCTTCAGGCTAAGAATTTATGTTTTATCTGCTGGGATACCGTATGACCACCAATTCGATCCAGGACTTGATCACCTCGATGTAGTCAATGTTATCGATCCGGAGTTTCTGTGGGAAGAAACGTTTGCATTAAATTATGAAAAAAAAATATTTATAAGAATTAGACGAGTGAGCAGTGGAATGAGAACAGTCTACCTCCGTAGATTAAATAAAGTGTTGAGTTCGGAATTTTCCGTGGGTTACCTAGATCGATATACGCCTGAGGAAGGCCGAAGACCACAAGGGTGAAAACGTTGAGGGCACTAGTCCAGATATAAATAATGTAAATAATGATAATTCCTCATAACAGAAATTCGGATAAAAATTTATTAAAAATGTTACGGAAAAAGTTTGAAAAAAATATATAGATGTAAAATCGACTTAATTTTCTCGTGCTATAAGCACATAGAATATCTTTTCAATTTTCTTTCCATTTATTTTAATCTAGCAGCCATAGCAAGCTGGTCGATCAGAAAAAAGCGTTCAATTAGAATGGAGCAAAAACAGCATCATGTTTGGATGTAACAGACTATCTTCTTCAATTACTTTAAAGTCGTTTCATTAAAAAACATTTTGAATTAATGCCGTTACTGATATAACAGAAGTCGTCTGTATTTATTCAATCGAAGTTAGCCGAGGACATGAAGGGGTAAAACAGGCAACATGAAGACCCACTTCAGACCACAATTAGTTTGGAGTTTTTCAAATTCAATTTTTCAGTGTGCTACCAGGGATGTAAAAGAGGATACATTTATAAAGCAATTGTTAAATTTTAATGAAAATTCGTTGAAAGATCAATGAAAAATAAGAAACCAGTAAAAATCGCTAATTACGCGGGTTTTCACTATCTGGGTAGACTCATTTATCAAGTAAAATGACTGTTAAACAATCAACTTATTGTTGGCTACAATTCAGTGAAGTTTGTATGAGATTGCTTGAAAATTGATGAGTTTTTAGTTTAAAATTTGTGATGAAATCGATTTTTCGTTTCTCGCGGTTTTTCGCTAAACGCAAGTGGCGTAGAAATAAAAAATGAGGTATCGTTGAGCTCGTCATGACGTAAGTAATTTACATTCCGTGTTTGAACGAAATCGGAGGAAAAAAGTTGAATTTATCAATTTTTGATCGGCTTTACCGATTTTTGAGTTTAAAAATAATCGATTTTTTTTTACACTAAGAACCTACCTCTTACATTGTACAATATATGTGCCAAGTTTGGTGAAAATCGGTTGGATGGATCTGCAGTGAAAAGGTATCACACAGATATCCTCTGTTTTATATATATATATATATATATATAATTAAAAATTGAAAATATTTGTTGATGTATTTACTAATTTTATGCTTATTGTCGTCACGGTTTTTTTACGAAAATATTTACTATTCAAATATTTGTAATTATTTCTGATGAACTAAAAAAATCATATTCTAATAAGCAGTGTGTGTGTGTGTGTGTGTGTGTGTGTAAATGAAGATCAACACGGTATGGTGACAGTAAGTTTCACTTTTCAATGCAATATTCAGACTACGTGTCTCCAGCACATGGTATAAAGCAACATTTGAAAGACTGGATTATGCTAGACTTGAACTCTTACCATGGATGAAAAAAAAAAAAAAAAAAAAAAAAAAAAAAAAAAATGTGTTCCCAGCAGGGATCAAGACGTAATAAACACTGTTTAATAATTTTTTTTTTTTTTTAAAATGGAGCCGTGTATAACCAAAAGCGCTCGGAATAAAAGAGCATTCAGACAGTTTTTATAGAATTTATTATCTGGAAAGAAAAAACATTATTAGATCGCATGAGAAATTGCATATAAAAAAAATAAATCAAAGCACCTTGTCTGTCGTATTCAATGAAATGTCCATGAAAGCAGGATTGCTGCCTAAATACACACACACACATATATATATTTCAAGCGTAGCTTAGATGTAGTACAAGGCAGAAAGTATGGGGCACCCAGTGAGTATCGAAGTCACTACTCAGTCGTAATTGTTCTAGCGAGACAAGTTGCTAACCATTACACCGCCTCGAGGTGCCCATATATATATTTTGGAATAAAAACAGACCACTTTAAGGTTCCATGTAATAAGTTATTTCACGACAACCCTTTTAACCCTGGATTACCTCCCATCGTTGCTCTGAATTTACATTGAGCTCTCTGGATATCATCCTCCTTGGGTCTACCCATACGGATTACTTAATTTTGCATAAACTATATATATATATATATATATATATATATATATATATATATATATATATATGTGTGTGTGTGTGTGTGTGTGTGTGTGCGTATTGCTAAAATTTGCTGTATTTAGAGGTCGTATCAATATCGGAGATATAACGTCTATAGACATACAGAGTGTGGAGATCGACACTGCATGCCGACAGTCAGCTTCATGCTTCGAGCGATCTTTAGTTGCAAGGTAATATTGATTCCTGTGCCAACATTGTCTATCTCTCTAAACGTCATCTCTCCAATATTGAGCATTTCCCTTATTAATATAGCAAATTCTGACGATATAATTTCCTGACTATTCAACAAATAATGTTCATGGGTGAATAATCATGCAGTTTCATTTAACACGAGTCAGAGTAAACGGTTTGTCCGAGTTGAAGAGAGTGACATCAGTTGTATTGGCGATCAGAGAAAGCAAAAATGGAAGAAAAATTAATGTTAAAAATATTATTGTTCAATTTGGCTATCTAGTAAGGTTAACTAAATTTGGCATAAAGCTTCAAGTATGGCGCGTAGCCAGTGAAGACCGAATACATTAATCACATCAAATTGCAATGTTGATCAAAAATATGAGCACCTTTCTTTCTTTCTGATTTTCAATGCACAATCATTGAAAATCAGAAAGAAAGATTGTCTGTGGTCAGGAATTAAAGCAAATGCTGATGAAATAATGCAATTATTATATGCATAATATAATTAGTGTTAATCATTTGACTATAGAAATGAGGGGAAATGGTCAGGAGTTAATACAAGCTTTATTGACAGAATATGGCTATGGTATGTGTAATCTAAATGCACCGAGAAGGATTTTACTAAATTACATTGAAAATCAGAGAGAGGGATTGTCAGTGGTCAGGAATTAATGCAAGTATTACTGATCACGCCGCATTAATACTGGGATGAATTTAATTCGCATCGGGTGCCCTATATATATGGTTTTGTGCCAGACTTAAGTAGAGTAAATACAAGACTCGGTCGCCTTTAGCAGACTATTATCGTTGTTGGGAGTTCGATCCTCATCGGGTACCTACAACCTTGGCATTAAATAGACTTTGCAAAATTTGAGCAGTTGCAGTATATATATTAAGATAAATGACATTCATATATTAGGTTGGTGCAAAAATAATGTCGTTTTCTCACATGTTACTATTTGAGAAAACGACATTGTTTTTGCATCAACCTATATATATATATATATATATGTATGTGAAAATATTGTAGAAAATAGGAAAGAAACTGGTTTGGTAAATAATCCAAAGTTCCTTAGTAAAAAAAATAGTGCTCGATACGAAAGTAGAGCATAAATATAATTATTTAAAAATAT
>OZ010603.1:22758918-22818918 GCA_963932145.1 Acanthosepion lycidas
GGAGATGGATAGATGTAGAGATAGATATGAAGGTAAAGTGAGAGAGTGGTAGCTGGAGATAGAGACTGGTGGATGAATAGACATTGTGTGTGTGTGTGAGGGAGAGAGAAAGATGGTGAGATTCGTGGACTACCTCTGGGACAGACATTGCCCACCTTGAAGATTGTCTCTCTGGACGAATGGCTGACTCCTGTCAACAATATCAATTCTAATCTGATTTGACATTCATCGCTCAGAACTGATTTAACGCCGGCCATTTGTAATCTCTTCTCTCAGTGTTTTTCGACAAGCTGACTGCCAAAATAAATCCAATTCGCTCTAAGCTGGCAGTAAAGGCCGCACCATCTACAACATGACCAGACATGACTGGACGTCCATACTGGACTTAGCATGAACTTTGGGCGTGACCTTCCTTTTCTCACCCATCAAAACTGCCCGGTCAGGCATTAAACAGACAAGACTGGGTTCCACCTTAACAAGTACGATGAAGAAAGAAGACTGATTTGAAAATACGTTTTTAAATATAACCCTTTCTTCTGTTAGGTTGAAGTCAAATATTTTCTCTGTCTGTTAATTAACTTTATTCATCTATAAATAAAGTACAATGACATTTTATTTATTTTTAAAGTCATTTCACTCCAAGCAAAGGCGATAAAGCCACTACTCTGCATAAGGTTACCGTGAGTGAAGGTAACTGACAAAAACGTTAGGCTAAGGATAAAGAACAAAAGCAGATCAGGATTTAAGAAGAGAGATTAAATTAGATTGAATTTTTGAAGATCATAGTTGACAGGAAATGAAAACAAAAGATAATTCAACGACCATGAAGAACGAAAGGAATAATTTACAGTTAAGGTATCAAGCAATTTCAGCAGGAAAGCAAGAAGACAGTTTCACAAGTGAGAAGTACGAGGGAACGAACAAAATATTGTGTTACCAAATTCACGAACGAAAGCTTTAAGCCCCATAGGCCAGCGCTTCTTAAACTATGGGTCGCGAAGCAAAATGCTGAAGCCGTGAAAATTAAATTCAAACACTTGAATTTCAGCTTCTGTTATTTCCCAAACGCGCAATATTTAAAGTGATGCGCCACGCATGCGCTGCGGTAATAAAACGCGCATGCGTCGCCATTGCGACCAGTTCAATGACAACTGATGTATTTTCAGTGTAGTTGCAGAATACCTAGGGTTCACGAAAAATCCCCTCATAAAAAATGGGGTCACAAAATAAAAAACTTTAAGAAGCACTGTCCTAGGCTATTATCCTGTATGACCTATGTGAATTTGGGGATATAGTAATTGTGGTTTGCTTTGTTTTGTGGCACATCAACACCTCAATGGGTCATTTAATGCCGAAAACTTCTTTTTTTCTGGTAATATTTTTGTTTTGTCAAAAATCTATTTCTGTTAATATTTTTCCTCAAAAACGTATTGCTGGTAATATTTTTTTTCTTCAAAAATTTATTTCTGGTAATAATTTTTTACAAAGTATTTCTGGTATTAAAATGTATTTTTATAATGCTTTTTACCTCAGTTTCGGGGTCAACTATTTGCCCATAGCTGGGACCCTAACAGGTGCTACCACCCCGGACCTGGGAACACCAACAATTAAGAGGAGGTTCCACGTTCCTCAAAACCTCCTGGTCAGAGGCGTTGCTGTCGGACGTAGTTTCTCGTCTGGACGCGGATGTAGTTAATCGTCATACCCAGGACGCTAGTGATTGTGGGTTCAAACCCTGCGCCGGACAGTGTGTACTTGGACTGCAATATTTGATTTATAGTCTTCTTTCTTTGATTCAAGTTTGAATAAAAATATTTTTCCACAGTGTCTACTTTAACAGCAATAATAACATTTTGCATCCCAACGAATTTCTTTAATCGTTTCATCCCAAGTAAGGTGATAAAGCCACTAAGACGCAAAGGGTTGGTGCGAGCGAGAGAAACTGAGAAAACGTTGAGGCATGAAAGAGGACATTAAAAGAACAGCAATTCAAGACAAAAATTGACGATTGATGTTATATTTAAACTTTTGAAGATCGTAGTTGGCATGAAGGCAAAAAGCCAGAAAACAGTTTCCCAAGCAGGAAATACAGGAGAAAGAAGCGTTAAAGTGAAACTTACGCTTACACGTCGCTATTTCAACAGTAAAATGATGAGCTCTAGCCGTCGATCTATTTGGTTGGCCAAAATGTTCGTTCGTTTCTTAAGTAGAAAATGTAATTCATACACCAAACGATCTTTTTGGCCGACCCAGTACTAATGTACTTAAATTCGCGATGTCGAGATACCAACGAGGAAAGCTTATCAGAACAATTACTATAAAAGTCATGACGATTTTCTGGCTTAGATGTGACAATGCCGAAAGAATAGAGCACTTAGTGAGGATCGAATTCCCTACTCAGTCGTAATTGATCTAGCGGAACAAGCTTGTTAGCTATTACATCACCTCAAACTGATCACCATTGCTATAGAAGTAATGGTTATTTAACCGTAATTCTCCATGTACAATACGCATTTTTTTCTAAAATATAAGCAAAATTAAGGGTGCGTATTATGCACAGCTACAAAAAATTGCCGTTTCTTAGGTCAATTTCAATTCCGAATTGACTACTCACCACAAACATGACAATTTGACATTAACATTCGGCAATTGTAACCCCATAAGGATGTCAAATACAATCATATGTACCTAACAATACTTACAAATGTAAAATACAATAAGAATTATCATAAAACTAAAGTAGAAGAATATTATTCTATGTTTAAAATCATTTTTTGTTAATAAGAGTAGAAAACGCTGGCCGTAATGAAATTGGAGCGATACAATTTTATAAGGTTTGATTACCAAACAAGGGGTGCGTATTATGCGTGAGCTGAAGCATTTTGCCCACACTTTTGCAGCACAATTGTAGGGGTGCGAATTATGGATGAAGACGTATTATACATGGGGAATTACGGTAATTTATTAATACAACATACATTTTATCCCTTTAAACGTTAATTTTAGTGGATTTCTCGAATATTCAGGCAGGTAGGCGAAAATAAATATGTTTAAAAAATAAGCCTAGAGTCTACTCAAACATGGGTATTCACTAAAAATAACGTTTAAAGGGATCAAATTATGTCGGATTCATAAATGAAAAAAAAATCCATGATTTCTGTAGAAATTGCTTTATGTTATTCTACGTTATTTTTTATTTTATTCTTTTCATTTAATCATTTCACTTTAAGCAAGGCGATAAAGCCACTAAGCGGCACGAGGTTACTGAGAGTGAAGGAAACTGAGAAAACGTTATTGAAGGGAGAGGACAAAATAGAACAGGATTCACAAGATTACGATTGACGCTGCATTTAAATTTTTGAAGATCGAAATTGACAAGAAAAGGAAGAAAAAAAAAAAGGAATCGTGAAGTACGAGCGAAGGAACTAGTAGCGTAGAACTTACGGTATGAATCCAATCTAGTACTACGCTGAAATTCATGAAGTCAAGGTACCAAAGTGGAAAGCTTTGCCACGAAAGTATTTGTAGAAATGGTACAGGGAAGTTACGGCGGTGGGTTGTGACAATTACATAGTCACCAAGTGTTGCCAACTCTTTGCTACAAGAATTTGCTAGGAGTTGGGATACTATAAGGGGATACTATAGGGAGTTATAGGGGGAATAATATAAGGGCAAATATAAAGACATAAGAAGGGGGATAATATAGGGGCATATATAAAGGGATAATATCGAGGATAATATAAGGGGTTTTAAATTTAACAGATTTTGATGTGGAAATGTTCTCGACGAACTCCTGATTAGAGTTTTTCATTAGAGAAAGTTTTTTTTTTTTTTCCATCAAAGTGTTTTGCAGTGATCGACAAAGATAATAACCAGTTTGTGCAGTGTCAGGTGAATATGGCTGGTCGAATAGAACAGACCAACCGAGTTCCAGGCGGCCTTACGTAGTTATGGAGAACAATATCTACCATTTCATTTAATGTGGACACTTGCCAGACTTTTCCGGAGTCGATCGCGATCGGGAATGCCATGACCCATCAGGAACCACATGGACTGCAACCGCAGTAGAAGTTGTGGCCGGTTTTGAATTCTGAGTTACCTTCTCCTAGACCGGTTGCTACCCAAGACTATAGAACTCAGTCTGTCCTACTATTTACCCGTATCTTGGGGAGAAGCGGAGGATTCATACACTTCCCAAAGGTGTTAGCACGTAGGTGAATTTAATGGATCCGACAGGAATTCGAACTCGGCTCCTGAACCCGAGCCGCTATCCATTATTCCACTGTGGCTCCTATAAGCAAGTAAAATTAAATAAATTTGGTTCAATTTCTGAATACTTTTGTTTTATCTTTTATTCGCCATCATTAAAGGATTTTTGTTTTCTCAGCTATGTCAGTTTCATTGTTTTTCAAATATCGTGTCTTCACGCGTCATATCGTTTTTTTTTAAGTATTGGGTCTTTACGTGTCAGTGTTTTCATGCTGTTTGTCTTTTCTAATGAAATTTATTTACTATTTTTTTTCTGAACTTGATAGCATTTTGTTATTTTTTTAATCATTTCATCCCCTAGCAAGGCAATAAAGCTACTAAGACACAAGGTATAACTGAGTGTGAAAGAATATAAGAAAAAGAAAAGCATAATTAGGGAGTGAGAACAATAAAAGAACATGAATTAAGGCAGTAGATAACGATTGATATTGCATTTAAATTTTTGAAGATTAAAATTAGACTGAAGCAAGAAGCCGGAAGATTTCCCCAAGCGAGAAATGCGAGAGAATAAAATGTTAGCATAGAACTTACTGCAACATCTAACCATTTCAACGGTAAAATGAGAGGATCTTGCCATCAAATCTAGCACTGCGTTTAAAATCAAAGTCTAGATACCATAAGAGAAAAATTCCTCAGAACCCTCAGGAAAATGATTCATTGTACCTTCTCGGACGAACGTTTGCCACTGACATGAAGAGAAAGATTATATTGAATCCATTGATAGGTCAGCTGACAGGAAAGTTGGTTCACTGTGTCATGTGAGACAATTTTTCTGTCCAGAATCTTATTTTACATATTTATAAGTCTACCATTCGTCCTTGCTTTGGATATTGCTGCCACATCTGGTTTGGTGCTCCTGCTATATATTTAAGGATTCGAGATGAAATAAAAGAAGAATTTGCAATATTATTGGTCTTGACCTAGCATCTCTACTTCAGTCACTTTCTCATCGCCGTGATGTAGATTTCCTGTACCTTTTCTCTAAATACTTTTGTGGTGATTGTTATGATTAACTTACCTCCGTAGTAGCTAGACTTAATGAATTCCCGCGAAGTACTACATTGGCAGTAAGGTTTCATCATTTTACAGCTGAAATGGTTGGCTATAACCATAAGTTCTAAGCAGTTTCTTCTCTTGCACTTCTCGATTGTGGAACTCACTTCCGGCTTCTTCCTTCCCAGTCAAGTTTGATCATCAAAAATTTAAATGCAATGTCAATCGTTATTTTCTGTCTTCTTAATCCGTGATCCTTTATTGCCTTCTCTCCTTAATGAGGGCTTGTAATCTTTAACGCCTCCAAAAGGAGACTGCTCTCATTTACCCACCGCAGAGAACCTTCCCTGCCTTCCAACAGCTGATGCCCAACTCTACGACAGCCCCCCCCCCGGACGCCTGCTTGGTCTCACGCTTTCCCCTGAGCTGAGGTGGAACAATTACATTGCATCAATAGCTTCATCTACCACAAGGAAAGTTGGTTCTCTGTGTCGGGCCAGAAGGTTTTTCTCGCCTGAGTCCCTCCTTCAAATTTACAAATCAACCATTCGTCTTTGCATTGAATACTGTTGCCATATATGGTCTGGTGCTCCTGCTGTTCATCTCGAGATCCTCGATAAAATCCAGAGACGGATATGCAATGTGATAGGTCCTAATCTGGTATCTCGTCTACAGTCACTCTCTCACAGACGTACCATGGCTTCCCTCTGTCTTATCTACAAGTATTTTCATGGCAACTGCTCTGACAAGCTATTTTCACTGGTTCCCAATCTGCATGAATTTACGCGTGCTACGAGGTTGGCATTTCGGTCCTAGCCTTTCACTCTCGAAACGGTTAAATGTAGCCATTTCTTCTACGCCAACAGCTTCCTATCTCACACTTCCCATCTGTGAAACTTCCTTCCTCTTACTTGTTTCCCTGATAGCTATAATTTTCAAATATTCAAATGTAATGTTAATCGATAACTTCTGATGACTTGTCCTTCTCTATATTCTTTCCTCAATCACCCTGTTTACTTCTGTTCTCACTCTCTGTAACCCCTTGCGTGCTAGTGGCATCACGCCTTGCTTGAAGTGATATGCTTAAAGAAGCTAATATTTGCGTCTTAGTGACTATTGTCTTAACTGGGGCGAAATGCTTAAAAATATGTCGGTTTGTTTGATTTTATCTTTCTAATATTTGTAGTTGCTTTTTTATGCAAACGCAATTCTTCTTATAACAATAATAATAATAATATAATGTTAATAATTATTAATAGATATTTAATACATCTGTTATGGTTGAAGAGAAATGGTTGTTGGAAAGATCATATAAACATGGACAAAAGGCAATTTTGCAAGTGGGTTTGAGCCGCTCTTCGAAAATTATTTAATGCATAATAATAATAGTTGTTATAATAATTATAATAATGATGATAATAATGATGATGATAATAATGATGATGATAATAATAATGATGATGATGATAATAATGATGATGATGATGATAATAATGATGATGATAATAATGATGATGATGATAATAATGATGATGATAATAATATTTTAATACATCTGGTATTGTTAAAGAGAAATGGATGTTGGAAAGATCATAGAAAGATGGCCGAAAGGCAATTTTGCAAGCCAGTCTTCGAAAAATTTTATTTATTTTATTTTTTTTTGTTGAAATACTGGTTTTTAACTGTGTTCGAGTAACAGACCAGTTGAGAACGAATCACCGACTCCAACAACGACAAAGCCGATTCCGCTTTTTCTTGCTTTCATTTCCGCCATTTTTGTTCAGTGAAATCAAAGAGACGTCGGCCATCGGCATGGGTTATCTTCTCTTGCATCGGAGAGGCGACTTATGCGATCAGTGTTTCTCAGAGTCAAAGTAGAAAGTAGCAGTTCACCGGTGAGAAAGCACTGAAGCGAAATACAGAGTGAAATCTTATAAGATTTATTCGAGATTATCCATTGGACATCCTCTGCCTTTTGGAGCGGATACGGCACGACAGGACAATGTATAGATATTTACTTGTTTATAGAAAATAGGCCAATTTCTGTTTCATATCCACATAGAAACACACACAGCTGTATGAATGGTTGAAGCGTGTATGACGTGTGAAAGATAGATGGTTGATTGTTTAATATGAGCAAGTAGTGCCAATGAATAAACAAGACAGATGTGTTTATTAGCGTAAAAACTGCCAGAAGAAAGAAAAACTAAACGATGAAGAAGAGTATAAAAGTAACCATAGTTCATACTCAGATTACCTTTCTCAATATTCCAATGCGCATCTTTTCGCTACCGTCTTTTCTATTACTAAATTTTTGATCATTTTATTCTCCGGCCATCTCCCCGGCTGAATTTCTCGGCTTTAAATGACCCATTAGTAGTGGATAAGCCGCAATACAAAACAATCAGCCGGCTGAATTTATCAGACAAGATTCGTACATTGTTATTATACATTGGTTATTTGAGACCAGTTTCTTTATCTTTGTTGTTTTTATCCCGATATTTGAGATTCTGCATATTGTGGCCATATTTCAGACTAGCTTTTATACACTGAATATATGAAACCAGTTTCGAAATCTTTGCGTAAAGGTTCAGAAATATGATAGAGACAACAAGGAAAAGAAAACTGATCCGAAAAAATTGATCTATAATTGTTCTTTCTTCATTTCTTTCTCACCTCTTATCTCGTGCTCTTTCTTCCTTACCTCTTATCATCTCGCGCCCTTTCTTCCTTACATCTTATCTCGTGCTCTTTCTTGCCCACCTCTTAACTTTCTTTCTCACCTCTTACCTATTATCTCTTACTCTTTTTTTTTTTCACCTCTTATCTTTTATACTTTCTTTCCCTATTTGATCTATTATCTACTATCTTTCCTTGCTTTCCCCTCATTTATAACTTTTTATCTATTTCTTTCACTCCCTTTTTCACTTATTAACTCTTTTATTCCATTAAGAATTTCTCTTTTCTCAGACATACTTTTCTTTCTTTCTCATATTTTTCATTCATATTTCATTAATTCATTTATTTTCCCCCCGATTTCACCCCCAGTTTATTCATAGCTTTCGTCTTTTTCAATCTCATGCCATCTCGTGTAAAGTTCAGAACGAGGCAGTTACCGTATGATCTGTCAATTTGTGCATTCATTCATAATGGCGGAATGCAGTCGAGAAAAAGACGCTGCGATCGAAGAAGTCGGCCATTTTACAGGCTTTGCTGAAACGCGAGGAGATCGTCTATCTGGAAAATTATTTTGTTGGGTTCTCAAGCGGATAACCGATGGAATCCAATGAAGGAGTCGTTATTAAATTTTCAATGCATTTTGTCTTTGCAGGGCAAGAAGGACGAATCCGTTTTGAGTGACGTCATCTTGTCTTCCCGCAAATATATGGGGGTCACTGGGCAGAAGAGATGAAATGGCTTTTACTGTTGATGCTTGGCCGACATCGACGCGAAATTCACCGGCAGTAATGTTTGAAAGTCGTAAATACTTTCAGAGATTTTCATAAACAAGTGTAAAACGATAGTCTAGCAACAGCGTAGAAAAACAAGGAACAATAATAATTAAAAAAAACAAAGAACAAAAAAAAAATAAGCTTAGAAGAAATGGAGCAAAAATTTCTTATAGCTTAGATTAAAATTACTAAATAACAATTAAGTTTCAATATTGTGGATTTGGTGAGATTTAGAATTGTTATTTGGGTTCACATTGTATTTAAATCAATTATTATGGTAATTATTATTAATAATATTATTCAGCTGGATTACAATACAGGTTGCGATCGGTAAATTGTCACCATTTTATATTTTTTTTAAATTTCGCGCATGCACATTTGTTTTTGCTTTTGTCGATTGCACAGTATAGTAGAGCCAGTTGAGTACCGTCTGTGAGAAAAAGAGCACTATGACGAAATTCACTCAGCCAGAAATTTGGAAACAGCATGCTGTACTGCTTGGCACTCGCACCGGAAGCTCCAATACTAATATTTCAGATTGTTTGGGTGTAAATCTGAAGAAACTGCAAACAGAGTTGAATGAGTCTGTAGAGGACCGGAGGTTTACGTGTTGTTAAATTAGGAATACGCGTGTTTATTGCTGCTAGAAGGAGGTCCAACTACAAGAACATGGCGGACTCAGAGATTGAATCCACCACAAAGAAGTGTAAAGAAAAATTATATATATATATATATATATATATACATACATACAAACAAACAAGTATATGTATAAAACAACAAAATTTATAATGCACATAGACATTAACATTTGTGTTTGAACGTAAAGAGTTTGTATTTTGATGAATGTTCGTACGCACGTGTATGTGTGTATAATGTTCATGGCGTCTCCCACAAATGGGAAGACGCAATCTTCTACGAGAGCTTACATTGTAGATGTGTTCGCTGAAATGAAGAAATGAAAAAGAGAACGAGGCAAGAAGTCGCCCAGTATTTATAGTGTAGGGAGAGCGTCCACTAGTGAACAATTAGGAAATTAAGGAGGAGTTAACTCCTACAAGTCTATTATGAAGAAAATAACTCGCGAATTTGTCAACATTAATCTGCAAAAATTTAAATTCAGTGTCACTATCTACTGAGAGCCGTTCATTCTGTAACATTGTTATTCGGTCAAAGGCCTCTAAAGTCGACCATTAAGGGCGATATAACGTCACCTAGTTTAAAAATGTATAACTAATATTTATTTATTGGTTTCACTGTTTAACGGTATGGGTCATTTAATGCCAAAAATTTTATTGGAAGTTTGGTAGTAATAAAAATGTTATTCTGCTTTCACAATTGAATACGTGGTAGATAATACTCAGCTTTTGTGTATATATGTTGTTGTGTAGACATGATTACGAGAGGTGGTGATGTGTTTTATGTTGTAGTTTTGTTGAAATTATATTTTAGAATACAATTTCCATTTAAGAAATTGGTGGATATTATATGGCTAAATGTCATGAAAATTCTTTCGCGTTGGTTGTTTGGTTGTATTTTAAAAAGGGATTTGGATGAAGTCGCTACAAGTTGTTAGTATGTGCGTACTACTAGTAATTTTACTATAAATATGCATTGTTGGTAATTTTTTTTAATATAAGGTTGGTGCAAAAAATAATGACGGTTTTTGACGTATTTTTTTAAGGTCAAAAACCGTCATTATTTTTTGCACCAAACTAATACTTTATTGCTGATATTTTTTTTATTTTATTATACTTTCATTTTTTTTTGGGGGGGGGGGCACTATTTACCCATAGCTGGGGCCCTAACAGGTGCTACCACCCCGAGTCATGGTGAGCAGCAGCAATTAAGAGGTTGTTTCGTGCTTCTCAAAATCTCTTATCTCCTGATCAGAAGCCTTGCTGCCGGCTGTAAAAATGTATAAGAAGCTCTCACCAAAAATGGACAACTTTGCATAGTCCCCAATATTATAAGAAAGTTTTCCCATGTGAGCTTTAAAAGACGTTTGATTATTTATGTTAATATGTTTGTAATTCTACGTGGGCGAGGGTCCGTTTATTACAAATCAGGAGCCATTAATTAGTTGAGAGGCTACGAGGGCACCGTCACACGTCGTTTACAACTTTCCGCGGCAGCATATACAGTCATGCTCATTTCTTATATATAGCTGAATATTTACCCATTCAGGACGCCACTGAAGAGAGCAGATGGTGCAGACGATGGGGGCTAGAGGTAAGAAACGTAATAAAAAAAGTGGAGGTACTGAAAAAAATTAGGAACGTCTGTAAAGATTTTGTGTGAGTACTATGACACTGGATCATCCACCAAAACAAAAGAAACAGAATTTTAATTTTTTGCTGAAAAAGAAAGCTAGAAATGTTTGAAGTGTCGGAAAGGTGCCAACCATTCGGAATCAGAATGCGCTTTTAGAGTGGATTAAGCTCTAACGTAGCGATAGCGTAAGCTTTTCCAGGGAGAGATGCTTATGGAGCAGACCAGAGTTTTTCATAGGGGTATAAAGGTGAAACAAACTACCATGTAAAAGTAGGCTGGAGCTTAATCGAAAAGCCGTAGAAGCATGGCTGATCACGTATGGAGGTAAAAGGGTAGTCATCAGCCCGTGTCGAATGAAGTGGAAATACTGGACAAGTAAGACGTCTGAATGAATCAACGCATATGATAAGCTATGGGGAACTCTTTAGTTGGTCTATCATAGAAATAAGTCGCTAATAAAGACAGACAAATTATATCAAGTTTTCAATAGCAACAACAGGTTTAACAAAAGAAAATCTTCAGTGAGTGCAATCAAGCATTGCAAGAAATGACAGCACTCATCAGCAGTTAGGTTAGGTTTAAGGCTCCAAGTTATCCACAGAGAATTGTCACATGAGACAATAGCCTAGTGGATTAAATCGTTGGTTCGTAGTTTTTGGTGAGATATTCCTAGATATGGGCAGTGGAACGAGAACACACTGCCCTCGTAGATTAAATAAAGGGTTCAGGTCGGAATTCACCGTACGTTACACGGATCGACATACAACGGATGAAGGACGAAGAGGACAACGACCGAAACATTGCGACAATAGTCCGCATGGAAATAGTGTAGATAATCATCGAACAATTCACTATCACGTTTGTAAAAAAGGCCCTGGCACGCACGCATATATATATAATGATGGACTCTCCCATCGAGTTCGATGTATGAGGTTTCGACGACCACGAACTAATTATCTGCATGTCTATGACGGCATGACTTTTGAGACCGGCTCGAGAATTGCACAAAATACCACAAATATGTGTTAAAATATAGTTTTAAGGTATGCTACATTTATAGGTTAAAGTGCTCAATATCAGTGATAGAACGTATGTAAATATAAATGTAACATACTAAGCCACTGTAAAATCAGCAGATAACGAAGAAAAATATACATAGGAGTAACTGAACAATCAGGGAAACAAAACCTATGCACACAAAACATCTTTTTACAAATAGTAAATATGCGAACAGCACAACACTTTCTAAATATATCTGAGAGATTAAAAACAGAAAACAAATCACACCAAAAATATGTATAAATATATGTTCCAGCCCACAATAATATATTCAAAAGCTGTAAAATCTGTCTGGAGAAAACAGCTATAACCACCTTCTCAATCTACTAAATAAACGAGCAGAACTCATCTCAAAATGTAGACAAATAAAAATTTTTTGCTACGTTACTTAAAAATCGAAAAAATGATAACGATCAAGAATAAACAAAAAAACAAAACAAAAATAAGTAAAATAAATAAATCCAAACAAATAAATAAGTAAATAAACTAAGTAAATAATAAACATATTAACTAACCACATACGCACAGAAATACAAGAAAACGTAATAATAACAGATAATAAAATAATGAATAAAAAACGTTAATAAACAACACTATAAATAGCAAAAAACCTGCCTTAGGATCCACAATTATTACCACTCGATATCCCCTAGAATAATTCGAAACATAACCGTTACTGCCCACCAAAATAACCGTTAGAATAATACACAACAATGCACCACTGACCTGTATATATAAATAATCAAGTAAAAACTCAATTCACATGGCCTAACGATTGCGTTTAGCATGAAACAGACTATCGCCTCTGAGTGTTGACTTCAATGTTCATTTTTATGTAAATTATTTTCAGACAGAATGACTCTATAAAAGGAACAAAATGAATAAAAAGACAAAAAAAAAAACTCTTCTTAGTCACGCGTTTCGTTCTCCGAGGGACTTTATAAAGGCAAAGGTAGAATTTATTTTGCTGCATATGCTATATACAATATCAAGGATGTCACTGGTTTATTCAGAACGTTCATGAATATTCATCAACCACCTGACGAATATTGGGTAGTCTTCATGTGCCTTGATAAAGTCCATGAGAGAGCAAAACACGTCGGCTAAGATTAGTTTTTCCTTTTGTCTTTCTCTCTCTCACTAATATATTTTACAATGAATCATTAATACAAAAAGTAAATTAGTAAAGTTAATGATATAAAAATGGCGAATTCACGTCACTAACTAAATTTTAAAAATGTATTAACCCACTAACCACTCGATGAATATGATTCTTTTATTTAGATTATAAACTATATTAGATCTTCCTTACATATACAAATACTTTCGTATACTTGTATATTTAAGACCTAAAACAGTTTATAATTTAAAAAAACAAACAAAAGATCATAACATTAATCGAATACTTAGTGGGTTAATGCATTTTTTAAATTTAATGTATTCGTCATTTTATCTCATTAACTTTACTAATTTACTTTTTCTATGAATGATTCATTGCGATATAAATTAAACAGCACCACATGATATATATATATATATTTTCGGACATACTTTCCTTTGTCCCTTCTCAGCAAGAAATATGCCCGAAAATTCAGATTTTTAACATCTTTTCTTACTGTGACACCATTTAGGGGCGAAGCGAGAGGGAAAAAGAAGGAAAGGAAAAAGAGAAAGAAAAGAAAGAAAAAGAGAGGCGAGACTTAACTTATATGATAAAGTGAGGCCACCCACGACAGAGACATTTGGCAATGTTATTTTGATAATGGAAAAAATGGTGAAAATTCTGACGGCCATTGTCGTAGTGCTAGCTGACAAAGTCCAGGTTAAACATAGTTTTTTTTTAAATAGATAAAGAATTAACTGTGTCTTTGTGGCAAACAGATTATCAGGAGTGGTGAAATTGCCTGCGAGGAAATTTTAAAGATAAAGTCACCTACGAGAAGAGACATTTGAAAATGTTATTTTGATAGTCGAAAACAATGATGGGAGTTCTGTCGGCCATTGTCATAAGTCTAAAGCTAACAAGGTCCGGGTAAATACAGTTTTTTTTGTTTTGTTTAGATAGATAAGAAAATTAACTGTGTCTTTGTGGCAAGCAAAGCTGTCTGAAAAGAATTTAATAGGTCACCTGTTGACAACACACAAAGAGAGCCATCTCTAGGTTGGGTCTTTGTCGATGGGAGGTGTCATTGAGAGAAAACACATCTGGGCTGTGTTGGAATTTGAATATGACAGCGAAACAATATTTCGTTGGCGCCTAAGAATGAGTGTGTCTGGTTGACTAGCCTCTTGGTGCTGGCGAAAATCTGATTGAAGAATTCCATATGCCGTGACGTTAGGATAAGAATTGAGATTATCACTCTACGGGTTGTATTGTCCTCTTGGTGGCCAGAGAAGAAGAGAGAAACAAAAGAAAGAAAAGGAAAAGAAAAAGATAATTTTTTTTCTTTGAGCAAAATATATATTTTTTTTAAGAACAAGGCTAGTCTGGTCACGCCCACACTGTTGAACGCCATTGGCTGAATGTTAACGAGATCCAGGCGGAGATGATCATGTGACGCAAGGAGGGAGCCCGCCGCCGCCCATTGAGAGGTAGGTATGAGAAGTCCCTGCGAGGAAGTGGGAAAACCGTTGACGCTCCTCTGGGGTATGGTGAGGTGTCCATATGAGAATAAGATAAGGTGGGAGTAAGAGAAGACTTCCAAAAATGGAAATAATAAATTTTTCCTGACCGAAAACAAAAGGGGTTTATGGATTTAGACTTATCAAGGAACCTCAAACCCCGACGAGACCACCCCAGTTTGGGTCGGCGTCCATATAAGCAAAGTCGCAGCGAGCGAAAAGCAGTTCGAGAGTTGGAGAGTTCGAGACAGAGTTCCAGTTGAGAGCTCTGAAGACCCACCACGAAGAGCTGACCAAGATTCGCGCAAATTCCGAACTCATCTTCTAACCAAGAACAATTTATTTTTTTTTTTGAAAAACGACTTAGACTCACACCACCAAATAAGTTTTGTGAATTTTGCCTGAAGACACACCAAGAGCCAGTTTATTAGGGAACAGACAACTTAAGATGTTAAGACTCGCCTAAAAACCACGTGTAACAATCCATATAGCGGGTCGGGAGATAGACGCATTCCTATGTATCCAGCAACCAGATATAAAGTATTGTTATCCTTTTTTTGATACCATTTTCGATTTATTATTTTATTTTCTTTTGCACGTACTTGTGCGATACCGCCCTCATTCGAACGCAAGCTTGCAGTACGGCCCCGACGCTGATTGATTTCGTCTGCCTAAGATCAATTCACAACGTGGGTAGGCAGACTGGAGATCAAAGTAGTTACTTCGGTAGCCAGACGTTGGAAGCGAGTTGGGAACGACGAGGCTGATATCGAATCTAACCAGATTCCCATCCGAATCACTTAAAGGTTAGATCATCACAATTGGCGCCGCGACCAGGATAAGACCCGGGATCGGCTGACATCACAATTTGACGTAACAGTTGGATGTCACATCACCATGTTTCTATTTCGTCTAAAGGCCTAATAATATACAATACAGTGTAACCCAGATACAAGAGACTTCTTCTCCGGTCCCGACAACTCTCTTATATCCAGGTTACACTGTACATATTTTTATCATCATCATTGTTTTTATCTCTCGAATATATATTCGGATGCTGGCTGATCGATGGCAGAAGATCGCCGAGAATGATGACTTTATTTTGAAGAATAAATGTTGATGTTGCTCCATAACATTTTGTTGTTTTCTTCCTGCTTCTTAAGTGAGTCGGGGATTTCTGGCCAACCTTATATATATATATATATATATATATATTATTATTTACAGACACATTTCCTCCAACAAGCATAAATAACCAGTCTAGGTTATGGCGATAAATAACCCTCAGCTCAGCCTTAGCCCTAAGCAATGAAAAACAAACAAACAAAACAGGAAAGGAGGGGTTTCCTCTTCCCCTACCTCCACTGATGACCTGCAATGGTAATTTTTACTTACCTTCGCGCGCGCGCGTGTATATATATACACGAAGGTAAGTAAAAAATTATTCGCCCTTTCGCCATAATATATCTTTAGTCACACTGCCTTCTGCTCATAGTTTATACTATTGTAGTCAAGCGATCGAAGTTTGAGCTTGATCACACCAGTTCTCTTGCTGCTGTTACAGTGTAAACATAGCCGCTCCACGAGCAGTGTGCACCAAGGAGGAAAAAGAGCAGTGATTTTACCGGAAGAGAAATTCATCGGAGGCTTTCAACACAATACGGTGACAGTGCACTATAGCGTAGAAGTGTGTATGAATGGATTGAGAAGTGGCCAGACAAGCCTGACTCGCGAAGAAGGAGCAGGACGTCTATCAATCTCCAACTACTGACAAGAAGATTCAGCAAGCCCCAGAGATAGTAATGGCGGGGTGGCGGGTTATCATCGATGAGGGCGCATGTTGTCTCCAGATTCGGATCACTGCTCTTGAGTCTTCCTTGAGCTCACACGGCAGTACAAGTTTTAAACAAGTAACAGGAGCTCAAAGTAAATCAAAGTAAAACATTGATAAATTATTCTTAATAACAGCGTTTCATCAAATAAATTAAATCAATTACGATTAATTTTCACTATTTAAATTGTTCGGACTGTTGTCATCTATCGTCATTCCAGCCTTTTTAAGTGATTGGAATGTTGAACCAAACCCTTCATTGCGTCCACCAAGGTAGATTATTCTACTTCCACATGTCATGCCTCTTCCGGATGTCACCCTTTAACAACTCTTCCATTCTCCAAACCATCTTTTCTCATGTGTTCCAGAAATATCTGCTTGTCTATGATTGTAAGCAGGGCCGATACAAGTGTCTCGTGTCCCCACCCCAAATCTATGACACGGGGTCCCCCACTCTACTACATCTTAATTTTCATAAGGTAGTATTCATATAAAATACAAATTTTATTGTTACCTAGTTATGTACAATAATGGATCATATGCAATATAGGGGAACAATTCAACTAGAATATAAATACAATGTATCTAAGACGTCATAATAGATCATTTCAGCTTAAATAAATCAATATTTTTAAAACGCTCAAACTAGCTACTGAAAGAAATTTAATTGTAATTGCTGATGACACAGAGCTCCTTGTTCTTTTACTTTTCCACAGACATCTATATGCGTTCTGAGGGAAAGAAGACTCGGGGGAAAGATGGAGAAGTTGCTCAGCATCAGTGAAATCGCAGAGAAGACAAACTCTTACGTTCTGTAAAACTTGCCAGTCATCCACGCATGGGGGTGGATGAAACTTACCGTCAGCTGTATTTGGGGCATGGTAAATGTGAGATAATCAGGATTATCCATATAAATCAAAGGAGATCCAGTGTTGATGCGCTAATTTAGCTGATGCAACTGCTTCTCCTTCCCATGTTGCATCTGCGGGGTCGCAGATTTTTTTCAAAATATATGAATGAAAAACAGACGATACATTGGACTACTCCAAGTACCTTAAGTATATGGCGTATATGCCGCAACATCGACGATGAAGTTACAGCCTGAAAGACTACCTCCAACTGAACGGTCAGCTTTGTTCCACAGTCTCCGTGTCCATCTTCAAGTTGTTATTTGGAAGTCTTTAGGTCATTGCCAACTTGATCCTTGCAACTGGGGGTGGGGAAATGAGAAACGATACTTTAGCCTCATTTCTTACCGATTTAGATCCTGCTCCTGAAGAACTACTGAAGTTTGTGCGTTCTAAGTGCAAGATTTTGTCCAAGAGCTCTTGCAGCACAATCATCTGCTATTGCCGGAAACAGGATCTCACGTGTGTAACAGCATGAAATAATTGCAAGGGCACCGATTGCAATAACATTTGTCTGATTCTACAAGAGGACGAATGGAAAATCGATGCTAATTTATTTGAAAGTTTGTTCTGAGTTATATCAGGCCATTTACATTGTTCTCTTTCTTATTTTTGGTGGTGAAGTTGGGGACATTTCAAGGCTCGTTTGTGCTAACTTATAACGTTTTTATTGGGCCTAGTATTTTGCGATGGTGTTTGAATTAAAGATTTTAAATTCTATAATTTTCTTTTTTTTTTGTTTTTTTTGTACCAGGGTCACATTTTTTGCAGACATCCATAAGATATGAAAAGATATATCAATTTTATCTGTTTTTCGTTTTCGGTCCACTGGTCGGGTAGAGTTAACATACTTCGAAAATGTTGGTAGTTTGGTTTTTCTTATTTTCTCTATCTCAAAAGGGACAAAGATGATCAACTGCCACCCCACCCACTAAAAAGTAAAAGTGGTAGTGATACTTGACGACCCAATCCCCACCCACCAACCCCAACTACAACGTGAAATTTAACTCTCCCAGACTTAGTTTGGCTAAAATGTTGATGACAATGAAAGGAATCTTGCCTATTGTAATGGATGACGCCACACTTTTTTCGAATGTATGTTTTCATGTTAACTTGATATCTCTTATTTTCTCTCTCTCTCTCTCTCTATATATATATATATATATATATATATATATATATATATATATATATATATTCCCCCTTAATTATGCGGCGTCCTCTTGTTTCTACTGTGAAATTTAACTTATTAATTTTGTACGAAGACATTGTTCATTTTTTTTCTCTGGTATCGTACCATCTTGATTAATTTTTTGTTGTTTTCGGTCCACTTGCCGGACAAAATTAACATGCTTCGAAAAAGTTAGTATTCGGAATTTAACTAAGTTAAAACTCAATTATATCAAATTACAACTATTACTACATCTACAACTATTACTACTACTTCTTCCACTAATACTACTGCTTCTACGACCACCACTGATTCTTTTATTACTACTTCTCCCACTAGTTCTTCAGTCACTACTTCACAAACAACCACTACTTCTTCCAGTATTTCTACAATTCTTCAGCAACTACTACTACTACTAATTATTATTATTATTACCCAAACCGCGCACAAGTATGCTTTAATTCATCGTCTTCTGTAATGATGTATGTGGAAATCAATCACGGATTTTTTTTTAATGGGAGATAGACTCTCCTGTTGCCCGGTCCATACTCCTCCCTATTCTCTTGGACAGGAGTAGAGGTTCACCCATTGTTTCCTCTATAGGAAGGGGTTTCCGGTTTCTTTACACTTCTCAGACCGTAATAGTGGTGCTGTCGTGAGTTTCTTGTGATGTGTGTAGTTGGTGGCAATGTCTCTTCATACTGAGGGTACCCGTTTAGTAGCTTTCTGGTTGATGTTCCCGACTGGTAGTTAAGAGCCCGAACTCTTGCGTGGCGTCTTGAGAGGCTGCCCTGATCAACATTTGCATAATATCGGGGTTCTTGCAGTGCCATGTCGCGCATGGAAGGGTGTCCCTGCAGGTACCTCAGGTGGGCAACCCCGAGGCCACACTATGTTGCAGTGTGCGCCATTTCCCTTCTGCATGTCACATCAAATGACCGACTGCTATTACTATCATAGGCCTTCTCCTTACACATAACTAGGAACAACCAGGTCTACAAAAACTACCTAAACTCCTTAACCATTCCTTCCAATATTCGTACCAACTTCTGCAGTGTGGAATCATTCCTTTTCGAAAAGTCTCCAGATATTCTAGTTCTCTGCGAGACGAACTCTTTTATCCCTTCCTGGTTTCTCGATTCCTGGTTACCTTCCTCTATTTAGAAAGGACTAAGTCCACATGCATGGCCTGGGATCTTCTGTCTGCGAACATCACCGGCTGGCTAGGGAAGCCTCTCTTGAATCTCCAGACAATTCATACTTGTGTCTTCATCTCTCTATACTTGACTCAGTCAGCTATCCCTTCTTTCTCTATCGTTTCCCTTCCTCTCGGGACTGTTTCTTGTTAGATAGTATTTCCGATGATATAAACAAGGCCATCTACCTACACCCGTTTGCAATCATATTCATGTTCGGAGAATTTAACGCCCACTATACCAGATATAGTAAACACTGTCACTGACCTCGCTTGCAGCCAAAGTCTTTAAATTCTCAATCACACAATCACTCGCGCAAGTGGTTGACTCCCCCACGCATTTCCCCAGTAACACTGACAGAAACGCCTCTCTTCTCAATCTCTTACCTCTATCCCTGACTCTTTTCGTACGACACAGCTCTGCCCTCTTGGCAATTCTGATCACGCTGTAGTATCTGTAAACATCTCCTTCCACTCCTACCCTTGCCATGTCCATTCTACCAACAGAATATCCTTTTGCTATCAACAAGCAGATTGGGACTCATTTCGTCATTTCCTTCGAGACGTCCCTTGGAATGTGGTTTTTAATCACCCCATTCAGAAATGCGAGACTGGGGACTCCTCCTGGATGAAAGCCGGAATTGATGTCTTCATTCCAGCTAGGAAATACCAAGTTAAACTGCGTTCATCTCCCTGGTTACAGAAGAAAAAAAAGCACCACCATTACTTAGCAAAACAGGACTTTCTCAAGTTACTTGATGTAATGAGTTATTCCTATGCATTTGCTTTCTTCATTCTTTAGTCATACCTTGCTTGTAGCACACAAGATTGTAAATTCTTCGAATTGTTTTTTTTTTTTTTTTTTTGTTTAGTTTTACGGCATATCAACCTCAATGGGTCATTTAATGCCAACAACTTTTTTTTTCTTGTAATATTTTTGTTTTGTCAAAAATCTATTTCTGTTAATATTTTTTCCTCAAAAATGTATAGCAGGTAATATTTTTTTCAAAACCGCACCAGTGGTAATAGTTTTTTTTTTTTTTTCAAAAACGTATTGCTGGTATTTCTGGTATCAAAATTTATTTTTACTCTTTTATAACGCTTTTTACGTCAGTTTCGGGGTTAACTATTTGCCCATAGCTGGGATCGTAACAGGTGCTACCACTCAGGTCAGAGCGGACCTGGGAACACCAGCTATTGAGTAGTGGTTCCACGCTCCTCAAAGCTTCCTGATCAGAGGTTTTGTTGTTGGACGTAGTTTATCGTCATACCCAGGACGGTCTTCGAATAGGTCATTTGTTTTACTGACCAGTCTGCCAAAGAGGAAGAGGTCAAAGTGAAGATAAAATTATGCTGCCAATTTGTCTGTATTAACAACATTTATAAACTGGCAACATTTTATGTTCTCAGCATCAATGGTTGCCGAGATATAAAACTTCCTTAATTGTTGTCTGGTTTGCAAAATATACAGGTATCACGTGACCATCTTGAAAGATCCACAGAGTGAGAGTAAGGCCTGAGATAAACATAGGTTGATGTGAAGTATTCTAAAATATTTGTCCAACTGTCATCTCTCACTTTCTGTATCTCCCCGTAGACTGTTTTATTTGTTAAATTCATTTTTATTAGTCGGTAAATTGTGGCTGTGTGGTCACTATTTCATTCACTAAGAGACACAGTGTTGGTAGTTTTGTGTTATTTTTTTTTTGTTATCTTATCTACTGTTTCACTGCTATATACATAACATATATGGCAGCTGATAATGGTGAAATACGGCTACGTTTTACTTGAGGTTCATTATTTCAGATCTGATTTGAAAATTATCGTCTATAACTAAATTTCCCCAGGGGGTCTGTATGAGAACTTTCCGATTTTTAAAAGAGAAGGCCATAACCTTTCTAAAAATACCATATTTAGCTTGATAACATTTTTCCCCGGAGAACATTGATATCGAGACTAATAGCAGTCCAGCACTTTGTTTCTAAGAAATCTTGTCAATGTTTAACGCCCGTGCTTGCAAAAACAAATAAAAGGAAAAAGAATGGCGTGTCAAAAGGACTTTTATTCCCTTGACACCGCTATTACAGTATACAGTTTTGACTCCCTCTGCAATGTTAATTTACAAGATTATAAAAATATGTGAACAAAGTACAATGCGATATTTATTATTTCAGTCAGTTATGTGCCATACGTGATACACGTTTAGGCGATCATGTATCTCTCGATACATGACTGACGAGGCAGATTTTTTCCCCACAGTAGGTCTGTCCTGCTATTTACCCATAGCTGGGGGAGAAGAGGAGGATGCCTTTCCGAAGCACGTAAGTGAATGTAAATGGATTCGAATGGAATTCGAACTCGGCTCTCCAATTCCTCAATCCGAGCCGCTATCCATTACTCCACAGTGCCTATTTTACCATTTTATAAGTAGCTATGAAATGTTTTACTCATCATTTAAAAAAAATATCAATGAAGTATTGCTGCCAATTTTCAAGAATAAAGAAAATATATAAATCCACTTATGTTTGTGTTTTATTAAAATTAAAATCATCGCTTTTGAAACGAAACATTGCTGGGGGAGTCAAAAGTGTATACAGTAATGGCGGGGTCAAGGGAATAACAAGTAATTTTGACACCGCGTTTTTGCGAGCACGAAGGTTAAACATTGCGATATTTTTTCTTGTCTCTTAATACTTTGCTTAATTTCTGGAAGATAACTTTTCTCTAATTCTATGTGCCTTGACGATTTTTTTTTGTGTCATACTTTTCATGATTTTCTAATGTACTACCAAGATAGTTAAATTTCTATAACTTTTTTTAAGCGTTTCACCCTAAGCAAGGCGGGAAACCACTAGCACACAAGGGGTTACAGAGAGTTGGAGCTAGACCAAATAGGAGTGATAGAGGAAAGGATGAAGAGAAGGATAGGGGATAGATCAAAGCATCTGGAGACGTGACGTCGATTGACATTACATTTGAATAGTTGGAGATTATAGCTATCAGGGAAACAGGAAGAGGGGAGGGAGTTCCAGAGGCGAGAAGTGAGAGACATGAAGTTATTGGCGTAGAAGAGATGGCTACATTTTAAAAGTTTCGACAGGGAAAGGGTGTGAGTGAGATGCCAGCCTAGTTGAACGCTTAAATTCATGAAGTCTGGAAACCAGCGAAAGCAGCTCATCGGAGCAGTTACCGTGAAAGTATTTGTAAAAAAGACAGAGGAAGGCGACGGCACGTCTGTGAGAGAGCGACTGAAGACCAGACGTCAGATCAGGGCCAATTACTGCTTGATTTTGACATCCCCAGTATATAGCTCACACTTTGGACTCTTTTGCGAACAACCATGGATCTGTCTTCTTACAGTTAATATATATTCCTTTTTTCTTTGTTTTTTTCCACAACCTTGCTTAGATATTTCAGCTTTCTAATTGTTATAAAGACAGTATCAACCGTCTATATTATAGTTATGTCCGCTAATAATAGCCTCTGGTAGCTGTGCTTCTCTTAGGATCATTTCGCTATATAGGTTTAAATCCGATGAGGAAACGCGTCCTTGCCGTAATCCACTTTTGATTTTTGTGCATTCACTGAACTTCCTCCCTCACCCCGCCTCTATCCGCATACAATTACTCTCCACAGCGTGTAAGCTGATAGAGAAAAGGTTCTGGGCATGCGCAAAACTCTAAAGTGGATTAAACCAAGGAGGGGGTGAAAAACAAGAAAGTCAAATTGAAGAATCAAAAAATCCAGCCGATAATACGGGAGATAATCCTAGTGTGGAGATTATCGACTGAAAATATCCCAACAGGTTACCAAAAAATTCCTGAATCCTTAAACGATTGCCTTGTTAATAATTTGGACGGTGTGGTAAATCCGACTATAGACTATTCCAGCTCGGTAAAATACATAACCAACACTTGCCTATATTTCTGAGATTAGGTATTGTAATTATTTACACTATTTACATAGCTCGGACTGTTAAGCGTGTAGACCCACTGTTGTAACCTAGGGAAGGTTACTGAATAGAATAACCAAACAAAGGTTGGTAATGAACGATAACACTTAGGACAAGAACAACACATAAGATTCGCCAGCGGCGCGTAGAAGTAGTAGTCAACTCCTAGAAGTGAGTCAAGTGAATTTGACAATGAATCTCCAACTACAGGATATCTACCAACCGCCCCACGGGGTCAGATGTGGCACAAGATTGAATTTAATGTGGGGTATTCGTGTCCGTAGGCTCGGCCAAAAATTCCCCGTAGCTGTTTCCCGAGACGAGAGACTGTCTTTCGACATAGAACAATCTATCCCAGACGAGGCTAATTCCGCGTGTCATGCCTCTTCCAGATATCTCTTTAGAGAAACATGGTCCAGTGAATAAAAGCATTGGTTGAAGTAATCCAATGACTTTACCCAAAGAGTTGTCAGTTCAATACCGGGTTACAGCAGAGGTGAACAATAACTTGGAGGGTTGAGTTAAAGAGAGATAACTGATATCCGGAACTACCACTCTACTCAGGTGGACGAAATAAAAGGTTCGGTTCGAAATTCTAATCACCTGAAGAAGGCCGAAGCGTACAACGGCAGAAACGTTGTGAATATGGCAACAAAGATAAGGACAACAGTCTAAATAATGTAAATAGTGTAAATACCCAGCACTTACATTGAAACTTAATTCAAATGACTCTACAAAATGGCTACAAAGAGTTAAATACTCTGAAAATGAATGATACATATGAATTGATTAAACTCCTAACCAGTAAAACTCTTGTTGGGAGTAAAGTTGGTCGGTTTTCACGTTTAAAACTAATATGATTGGTAATGAATAGTACAAAGCTAAATTTATTGTAAAAGGTTACTGGTAAAAAACGGGAATAGATTATAATGAAACTTTCTCCCCCCAGCCCCCACAGCCCGTTTATCATCTGTAAGGACTTTAAGGCAATTACCCATTCAACATAATTTATTTGTCCACAAAACGGATGTTAAAACCGCGTACTTAAATGCGCCGATTGACTGCGAAGTCTATATGTCCAGCAGAGAGAGGGTTATTTTATTGCCAGCAAAAACAATGACAAACTTGTATGGTGACTAAAAATGCCATTATACAGACTTTGAATTGAAACCAACACGATTTTTGTGCTCAACGGATTATCGAATATCTTTATTGTGTAAGTCAAGCTATTCTAGTATTTCTTAGTGTCGTATTGACACTAAAAATAGGTGGAAATGAAAAACAAGGAGGAAAATATAGATTGTCATGAATATTTCACTGCTTTATTTAAGATAGGAATATCCAAAAATTCGCTAAAAAAGAACATACGCTGATGAAAAAAAAAGAAGCCCCAAACGTGATTAAATTGTTTTTTGTATCGTCTAAATGTTTATGTCATTATTAAGAGGAAAGACCAAAGTATTGTTTGAGTATTTAAATTAAAAAAAAATTCAGTTACACAGTTTCTAGTTTGAAAGTTTTCCTAAAATTAAGTAGGGGAGGGTAACAGATGTAAAAAAAAAAAAAAAAAAAAAAAAAAAAAATCAAGACTTTCTAAAAAACATTTCTAAAATAAATTCATTCATTTTTGAATAAGTTCTGCTAAGTTTCATTAAATTCCAACAATTATTTGATTTTTGCAATAATTTCAACATTAATACGTTTTCAATTGAAAAAGACGCTAAAAAATCTAATGCTAACTATTAGGTGACCTCTGACCTAAAAAAAAAAAAAAAAAAAAAAAAAAAAAAGATTTTCAACCAAAATTTCAAATGTGCAAAAAAGAAATAAAAAAATTAAAAGAAATAATTAAAAAATATTTTGGTCTCCTCTATTTAATAAACTTTTTCATCAGGGTGTGCCACTTTTTTTAGCGAAAAAGTGGACATAACCTAATTTAAGAGGTTCGAATTGGTTAAGACTATTACATCTAATAAGCTCAAAAAAGGAAAGAATTAAAAAAAAAAAAAAAAAAAACTAAAAAAAAATCAACAACAGGACTCATGGCGCAGTGAATAAAGGCGTTTTTTAGATCTAGTGACAGGACCGAAAAAGTTGTGAGTTCAATACCTGTTTAAGACAGTGGAGAACTTAGATAGGTGAATTAACAAGAGAACTGATAAATATCTTTTAGACATAGCACATGGAACTAGAACAGTCTACCCCGGTGAGCGAATTAAAGGGTTAAGTTCTACATTCCAACCACCTGAAGAAGGCAGAAGCGTACAACGGCCGGAACATTGTGATAAATATGGCAACAATGTAAATAGTGTACATAATACCTCCTCTCAAAAATATAGACAGATAAAAAAAAAAAAAAAAAAAAAAAAAAAGTTAATCATAATGACAATATTTCATGTAATATATTTCAACAAGAGAAAACAATTATGACTAATAGCTGTTGTAATTGTTGTAATTCTATCGAAGAAAGCAAAAGAGGCCCAGGGTTGCATGCATTTTTTTGCAACTCTAGAAGAAAATGGCTTATCACCAGGGCGAACACAGATTCCAATGTGTCTCAAATGCAAACAGCCCAAAAAGGAAAAACGGCGGCTTCGCGGATTACGCATTTAAAACAGATCCCAGTTGGATAATCTCTCTTGTGAGAGTATCTTTTCGCATATGTAAATTTTGGCTGTCAACGAGGTGATAAAAAGGGCGTAAGGAGGCGACACACAGACGGTTACTGCTGTATCGAGTAGGAGACATGTGTTGCGTAAGAATTGACGAAATGAAATGAAATGAAATGAAGTAATTGCTAACCAGCCAAAGAAGGAAGAACGATTTTACACACTTTTCTTTACATAATAGACTTGTTTTAAACTAACCAGAGAAATATGACGTAAAATAAAAAAAAAAATTAAAAAAAAAAAATTTAACCACGATAATTCTCAGCTGAAGACGATTATCAGATTTAAAACACACCACAAAAATATGAAGAAAAAAAAATCAATCATAATGAAAGTAATATTTGTTATAATACAAAAATGTGGCACAAGGATAAACGGGGAAATAGTGGAGGCTGGTCTTCAGTCTTTTATCTTCAACTTAGCTAGCCATTATTACTGACCCAAACATACCACAGTATTCCTTAAACCAAAACACATTCTTACTTACCGTTCTTACTGCAGCCACCATAATACCTCAGAGTCTCTATGAAGTCCTAGTTCCCACATGTAGAATTTGTATAATAGAGGAAAATAATATTTATTTTGAAAATACAAAAATGTGGCACATGGCCAAAAGGGGTGGGTGATGGAGGAAGGCTGATCTTCAATTTGTCTTATCTTAAACTTAGCTAGCCATGATTACTGACCCAAACATATCACAGTATTCCTTACACCAAAACAACACGTTCTTACTGCAGCCACCATAATACCTCAGAGTCTCTATGAAGCCCTAACTAGTTTCCTAGTGTACAATTTGTTTGTGGGGGTGGGGAATAAAAATAACATTTGAAAATGAAACCTCAATGAATATTAACAGTGAATACAATTTATATACAAGAAACTAAACAAAATGCTGTTAGTAATAAAAAAAAATCCTTAAATATGGCAGAAAAAAATCAGTTAAATGAACGAAATTAATGCGGGCCTAGGTATTTAATAACAACAATTCGACCAAAGAGTCACTCAAACACACGCGCATCCAGACACAAAAACAAATACGAAAAAACACATTCGAAAAGCGGCCGCATCTACCAGAGAACTGACATCTCTGTCACCTAACGGGTGAGGAGAGTGGGGATTAAACTAAAGAAAGTAAGGACAGAAATAAAAGAGGCCAATGAGCATACACCCTCCAGCTAAATTAACTTGATGGAAAAAAGTAAGAATAAAACAAACCTAAACTACCCTATATTGGGCGGGGCTACCTGTCATAATGAAAGTTTTCTATCAAAGATATTCGAGCGGCTAACACTTACGTCTTCTACGTTTACAAGGCCTAAACAAGAAACAAAAACAGCGGAGAAAAAAAAAAAGCTTCATCTAAGATACGTGAACAATTTGGTAATGGTAATATTGACCGTTTCCTTATAAGGAAACATTGTGTATTTAATGACCAAGTAGAGAGTATTACTTTTTACCTTCTACTCACCCATCTCCATATAGGTCTTGAAACCTGTCAGTCCAGAAGTACCCCCCCATATATCGAGGTCTTCTGTTAGTATAGTGATTTTACTAAGCGTAGCTTAATTGTGGCACAAATTCGAAAGTAGGGGGCACCCAGTGAGTCTTCTACTAGTATAAGTAGCGAGATTGTATCCATCGTCGGCGTGCTAGGCCTGTCGCGTAGCTTGCAGTACCAGTGGTTACCTGTGTACTGACCAGGCTCGACGTTGCTTAACTTTGGTGATCGAACGAGAACCGGTGTTTCAACGTGATATGGCCATAACCAGGCAGTGATACTGTCAGTTGAAATTTATAAAATCTTTCTGTTAAAATATTTTTTTTTTAGGAAAATAGTTTTCTCAAGTCCGATATTGTTGGGAGTTTCCTTCCTAACCTTTTGTTTAAAATAGTGTGGAAAGCTGTTTCCGTCATTATTCTATCTTCGAGTTACATGTGATATCCATTTTAATTGTTGCTGCCGTTGGAAGTCATCAAGTGATTTGGTTTCTATTCACTTTTATCTCGCTTTGACTTGATTTACAGTACAAAAAGTTTATCCTGCCACTGAAGGTGACGCTGATCCCTGAACAATAGTGTATTTGAATTTTATTACTGCATCTGTCTATATTTCAATTGCAATATAAGCACTGGTAAAAAATGGTTGCTGAAGACATTAGGTTTATAATACCCAGAAATTCTTACCCAGATGTCCTCAAGGCACGGTGGATAAAGGTGTTGGTTAGATCCAGTGACAGGACCCAAAGAGTGTGAGTTCAATACCCAGCTAAGGCAGTGGAGAACTTTGAGAGGGAAATTAAAAGGAGATAACTGATAACTGGCATTCATTAAACATGGCATGTGGAATTAGAACAGTCTACCCCAGTGAGAGAAATAAAGGGTCCAGTTTGACATTCCAACTACCTGAAGAAGGCCGGCGTGTACAACGAAACGTTGTAATAAATTTGGCGACAAAGTTGAGGACAATAGTTCGAATAATGTAAATAAAGATACTGTAACTGAGAGGCCTTCACAAATAATGCAGTGGAAAGGGAAGTAATTGTAATGACAAAAGTATGCAGGTGTAAGCTTTAAGAAAGCTTTATTTAACTGAGAATACAAGGTTCGCCTATAGTGTCCTTTTATAGTCCCAGTAAAAATAAATAGCTCTATCAAAGAGGTGAGTAACAAAACAATGGAAAACCACTCTTAGTTATTCATAACAGTAATATTAATTATTGAGAGTGCTAAAGGTTAGTTGGTTTATGATTCTGTATCACTTGTCCACGAATTTCTAAGAATGATAGTCGTCTCTAAAATCTATATGCATCATCTGTTCGACGATAATTGATCTGAGTATGCGATTAGATACAGCTGACAGTTTAGATATTTCTGAACTAATTTGGCGCCATGCACAACAATCACATAAGAGTCTCCGTTTGACTAGGCTGTTTAAGAACATGACTAGAGTTTTTGGATTAAGGTTTTGATTTTTCTGCAACTGAAATCCGAACGCAGTTTATTCTACGTTCAATTTCCTTTTCTCCTACACTAAAATGAATATATATGATCCATATGCCGATGTATTTGAAGTGTTTAGTATTTACTAATTTCAGATCCTGGATTTTTATGGCAGAGTCTTGATAGGTAGCAGACAATAAAAATCTTTTTTTTTTCAATAAATTTCCAACCAACAAATACCATGAAATGTTTTAGGAAAATACCCCCATAAAATTGTTTTTTCAAAGCATGCAAATATTCTTCTCCGGATATTAATAATAAAGTAACCTTACTATCTCCCGCAAGAAAGAAATTTTGAATTTGGTGCTTATATAGCCAGTGTCACGTGATCTTTACAGTGGTAGTAATTGGTTTATTTTATTTTATTTTTTTTTAGCCATTAGGTGTCCTCGTTTTATTCAGTGCTTGATTAATCTTATTTTTCGATTAATTATTCTAAATTCGAGTAGTTACCGTTTTACGACTATAAAAAGGAGTTCTCGCCGTAAAACCCGCAAAATGTCTCCTACCAGTTTTCCTGAAGCAATTTCTTCTGTTCCTTCGCCGATATTTTCGTTTGCTTCTTTGATCTTGTTTATTACCTTGAAAATCTCAAAAGAAGATTTCATAATAAAGCTTCTCCTGTCAACTGTACTTCCTTCTTTGTAAATGGACAAATTTGATTGGACTCCGAATTTGTAACTTTGGATGATCTAAGACGGTACAAATAGAATCATTTAAGATGGTTGCTTTTTTTTGTTGACTGCTTGGTTTCTTTTTTTCATCTCTTAATTCATTTATCTTGGATAGTTTTCTTGGTGTTTTTTTTTTTTTTTTTTTTTTCCTTTTTTTTTTCGGCCGCTTTACTGTTCCTTCTTTCTCATTTCTTTTTTTCTTTTCTTATTCGTTTCTTGCTTTTTTCATGTTATTTTTCTTTTATACTTCACACTTCTCTCGTTCTTTGTTTTTGTTTTCGCTCGCAATATTCGAACTTCATTCACATTATTCTTTCCTTCTATTTCGTTCTTTGCTTTTTTTTTTTTTTTAAGTGTAATTGTTTTTTTGTTTTTTTTCTCTTCTTCGCTATCCCTTCCTGACATTTTATTTTTTTTCGGCCGCTCTACTCTTCCTTCAACCTACTTATTCTTTCCTTCCTTATTTTACTCTTTGCCTTTTTGGTTTCTTCCTCCTTCCATACTTTTTCATTTTGGTTTCTTTTTTTTTCTCTTTTACTATGTTTCTATATTCTTTCTTCACTTTATTTATTCTCTCTCTCCCACTCTGTATTTTCTTTTTTCTTCGTTTTTTTTTTTTTTTTTTTATTTTGCCTTCCGTGTTTAATTCCTTCATTTTTCTTTCTGTTTGTCTGTGTCTGTTTCTCTGTCTGTGTGTCTCTCTCTATGTCTTTACCCCCTTCATTCATTGCTTCATTCTATGATTCTTAATTCTCTCCTATATTTTTCTTCATCTTTCATTTTGTCTGGAATATTTGTTTTCGTTTGTTTTAGTGATTTCTGCGATATTTACCATAGCATAGAAAAACTAAGCTTTGCCAATTCTTTAAGTGACGAGGTACTTCCTATTTTGCAGATCAGCATCCGAACGAAATCCGAGCTTTTTACCTATTCTCCAATACCCGTAGGAAATCGACTATCATTTCCGTTACGTAATAAGCCCCCATTCGTTAATGTCTTCTTTAAAGTTATGATACAGAAAAATATATTTTTCTTTTTCTATTTCATCCATTTTTCCGTAGTTCGTTCTTGTATTCATTCTTCCTATTCTTCCAACTCCATTAAGAATTTAACATATTTTTCTTATATTTGATGATCTTCATTTCTCTTCTTCAAATTCCTTTATTCGTTCATTCCCACAGTTTTCGTTTCTCTCAATCCTTATTGTTGTCAGCAGCGGCAAAATAATCATTAAGCTGAAAATGATCAGGAACCAACACCAAAACGAGGACGATAGCAAAAGTGGTTTAATTTAGTGTACGTTTGTTTATTTGAGGACATTTTAGTATTTTTGATTATTTTATTTTTTTAAATTTATATTTAGAATTAAGCTTTTAGGATTGTGGGAAAATTAAATAAAAATTCAATAATAATAATAATAATAATAATGAATAAAAAAAGAAAAAGAAATAAATTTCCTATGCTGCTTATAATAAAAGAACCGGAAATATTACCCCACTTCGTTTCGCTAAACGCCCCTTAGGTGGCGCTGTTTAAGTCTATAAAAAGAAACATTTCCTTCCGCTTCCACTTTCTCCTCTTTAATCCAAGATGAAGCAGTCGTGAATAAAGACGTACCCGCTGGGGAACGTCGCTCTATTGATGAATGAAATCTTTCCCCGTTCCAACGCTTTAGTAAGCCCGAAATTTATTTTGGTTATTCTAACTCAGCGCAAGGCTGATTTGAGCTCGACCATTATAACCATGTTTATCATTATTTACTGGATCAGAAAACGGAAACGGATATAGCTAAGTCACATTGAGAACTTTGTTTCCATATATATATATATATATATATATATATATATATTATAATATTTTTTGTTTAAAAATATGATTCCTTCGCTACATATGGTCCTTAGAAGAAACCCCTTTTTTTTTTCTACGTTGTCTATAAGTGAATACGCACACACCTACAACAGATGGACACATGCAACCCTTACATTTCATAGGACTTACAAGATGTGCCGATGACAGTTACGGAAGGAAAACTAAAGGAAACACTAGACCGGGTAGTAAGGGAAAGCGAGAAGAAAGGACCAACTATCAATTTTAAGACAGTATATATGGTTGTCTACAAGAGAAAAAAAAATTCAAGATTCAAACTACGAATTGGAAATGCCAACATCAAACAAGTACAGAAGTTCAAACATCTGGGGTGTGCATTAACAGAGGATGTAACACCGAAATCCGAAGGCGCATTGGAATGGCAGGAGATACTTTCCAAAAGCTAAGCAAAGTATTAAGAAACTGGAAAAAATTCATTAGCAACAAAGAAAAGAGTTCTGAACTGTTACGTAATTTTTTTTTATCCTCCCTGTCCCCAGAGAGGATGTGGTATTATTGTGTATGGAGGATTGATTGATGACGGATGAGTTTTTATGGCGAATGAGGAAATTGTAACGTGTGAATGGGTCGTGAATCCGATTAGCCAAGGTATAAGATAGGGAAGACCAGCTTCAACTCATCCCTCCTTTTTGGCCTTGTGCCATAATTGTATTAATTTACAATAAATCTCAATATCGATCCTCTTTTAGGAATACTGGACAATCTCCTTACAAATGAAGATAAAAATGGACGCAACAGAGTACGTAAGCAATGAAATAGTTTTAAAGGAAAGTGGAAACAAAAAGGACAATTAGAATCATAAAGAGGGAACTAGAATTTCTTGGACTCCTAATAAAGAGGGGGCGTTGTAGAATTTGACACTCACAAAACATTCGATAGAGGAAAGCAGTGAGTATCCTACGTCACGAGCTTGATTAATATAGGCGACAGATCAAGGAGTGAGAGGGCTTAGATAATAAACGTTGCCAAGAGCTACGATGGATAGGATGTTGTGGAGAGCCATGATCATCTGAAGAATACTGAGAACAAACAGCCTGCATTCGAATAAAGAATGAATTCAGAGAATACATAAAAAGGTGTAAGAGAAACATGCGTTTTCCTCAGTGGATGTATTTAATCCAGACAGAAAGACCATCCTGTAGACCAGTGGTCGGAAACCTTTTGCTAACTATGTACTGACTTAGGCTTTTAAAATCATTCAGCGTGTCAACAGCATACGTATTTTTATACAAGTCAAGGTCAATATACCTGTTCTACAATAGATTTTATATAGTAATACATAGGATATATATACTTTAGTATATATTAAAATTGAAGGAGCTAAATTGTTTTCTTTGTGTTGTAATAGTTATTGGTTCGGACTTCGTGATGTCATTTGCTGCTGCGTGCCATTAGGAATTTCTTGGCGTGCCACGTGTTGCACGCGTGCCGTAGGTTGCCGACCCCTGTCCTAAGAAAACGTGAGGATTTATTATTGGCGGATATAACGTTAACAATACAAGATTAGGTGTAATTCTGTCGATGCCAAACTCAGAAGCAAAAATTAAATAACCATCAAAGTATTAAAAGAAATTGTTGGTGCCAACTAAAGGAATTACTGCAAAAATATCCCCTCCCCAAATTTATAGACAAAACATGTATGCTAAGATTTCTTCTTATTCAATAAGATAGGCCACTTCTTGGTTTCATTCTAATTCTCTTCTTTCTTGACTTGAACTCAGAACGCTGCGATCGCTTGTCTGTATCGCCTTTCGCATGTTGTTTATTGAACTTTATCACTCATTACCGTTGCTTTGCCTATTTTCGTTTCGCATATATTGTTTGCTTACTTAATATTATTTTTGTCCTCTTCTTTTAAACTATGTCAATTCTGTTTGTTGGGCAGTTTTGCCAATTACATTCATCCAGGTTTAGATGATTTCGGCAAAGACGAGACAGAAATAATAAATGTCCTACCTAACGAAAAAAAATTACGCTCCATATGACGAACGATAAAAGTTATGCCCTATAAAAGAAAACATAGGATTTCACGCCCCATTTGACAAAACATAGAAGCTTATATCCCATCTCAGGAAATCTAGAAACTTGCGCCCCATTTAACGAACGAAAGAACATTACGTCACACCTAACCGAAGACATACAGGATTGCGTCTAATCTAAGGTAATATGGAGTACTACGTTCAATTGCACAAAATGTGTAATCTTTCTCCCAATTTGTCAGATGATGGAAGATTACTTACATGGTCACGAAATATGGAAGCCTACATCCATCCGCTCAAAATATGCCAGATTACGTCCAATCTCACGAAACAAAAGAATACAATCAAATCAAGTTTTCAAGATTACGTCTAATCTCATCAAACATAAAATTAAGTCCAGTCTAACAAACCATGCGATATTACGTATAATATATAAAAATATATATAACAAAATTACGTCCAATCTAATGCAACATGGATTATTACGTTTCAATCTCACAAAACATCGAAGCTTACGTCCAATGACAAGGAAAAATGGAAGGCAATATCCAATATCTGGAAACATGGAAGTTTATGGTCAATCTCATGAAACAGGGAAGAATACAACCAATATCACAAACCAAGGAATCTTACGACCAATCACACGAAATAGAAGAATACGATCACGTCTCAATCTCACGTAAAGGAAACGATCACGTCTCAATCTCACGTAAAGGAAACGATCACGTCTCAATCTCACGTAAAGGAAACGATCACGTCTCAATCTCACGTAAAGGAAACGATCACGTCTCAATCTCACGTAAAGGAAACGATCACGTCCAATGTAACGAAACAGAGGATTACGTACAATCTAAATGAAGGCTATATCCAATTTCTGGAAACATGGAAGTTTATGGTCAATCTCATGAAACAGGGAAAAATACAACCAATATCACGAAACAGAGGATTACCTTCAATCTCACGTAATAGAAAAACATTACCTTCAATCTCACTAATATAAATAATGTAAATAATGAGAAGTCTCAAAAATTCAGGCATAAATATTGCATTACATCTAAAACATAGGTTTCGTCCCAATTAACGTAGCATAGAAGGTTGCGTCCCAATTAACGAAGCGCAGAAGGTTGCGTCCCAATTAACGAACATCAAAATGGAAACAATTTGAAATTATTAGAAAATATTTATTTTTCGACGATCAATTTTTTTTTTAAATATCTTTCCCATTAAGACTTAAATGGCCATGTCTCTACAGGGTGTAATTGGCCCATATTTCTTTACAACTCCAACGGCGACTGCAAATGCTTACTTACAAATGTTGCAAGAGTTTACCGCTACAAATCAGACGAGCAGGGTATTTCCAACAGGATCGTGCACCGCCTCATTTTACCCATACTGTTCGCGCTTGTCTCGATCAAAGTTTCCCAAATCGTTGGATAGGTCTCGGCGGATCTTTGGTATGGCCACCACACTCCCCTGATCTTACATCCTGAGACTTCTGGTTATTATTTTTTTTTAAACATTCCACCCCAAGCAAGGCTGGAAGCCACTAGCACGCAAAGGGTTAGATAGGATTTGGAGTGAGAGCAGATAGGAGTGATAGAGGAAAGGATGAAGAGAAGGATAGTGGATAGATCAAGGCAACTGGGGATGTCGATTGACATTACATTTGAATGGTTGGAGATTATAGCTATTAGGGAAACAGGAAAAGGGAAGGGAGTTCCACAGGCGAGAGGTGCGAGATGTGAAGCTATTGGAGTAGAAAAGTCGGCTACATTTAGTAGTTTCAACAGTGAAAGTGGGAGAGCGGGATGCCAGCCTCGTAGGGTGCTTGAATTCATGAAGTCTGCGAACCAGCGAAAGCAGCTCATCGGAGCAATTAACATGAAAGTATTTGTAAAAAAGGACAGAGAAAGGCAACGGCTCGTCTGTGTGAGAGTGACTCCAGACGAGATGCCAGATCAGGGCCAATTGCATTACATATCCATCTCTGGATCTTATCAAGAACCCCGAAGCAAACAGAAGGGGCTCCAGACCATATATGGCAGCAATACTCCATGCAAGGGCGAATGGTTGGTTATGGGGTATGATAAAGGATCGCGTGTATCGTAAAAAAAGTTAGAGACATCGAAGAACTCAAAGACAGAATAAAAAGTGTAATATCAAACATTCCCTGTGAAATTTATGTCAAGGCACTTAATTGTTCTGTTGATTGCTGTTTTGTGCGCATCAATCGTGTTGGTGGACAGGTGAAGACTGTTCAGCAGACTCTGAATAAATGATTCCTCTCATACTAGCATTAACATAATTTTGACTCACCCTGTATTATAAAAGAAATCTAATACGACAATTTTCTATATGTTTGATACGCCATAAATATAGTTTTCTTTCTTTCCATATGTGAATCACTTTTGTGTATAGCTATAAACTTGTTGTCTCTTACGCAGAGTCATTAAAATATCCATTTGAACCTCTCCTTTGTATAGATATATACCTATCTTCTACGTACCGTGTCCATTCAGAACGTTAGCAATTATGGTTCTCATTCGTCAGTCTTCTTCAGGTGCTGTACACGAGAAAAATAATTTAACTGTCTTCAGTTCAGTGTTATAGGTGATACACGTTGGGGCGATTATGTCTCTTTCGATACATGTCTGACGAAGCAGAAGATTTCCCTGCAGTAAGTGGCTGTTTCTTTCTGAAACGGTTGCCAACCAAGGCTATCGGACCCAGTCTGTTCTGATATTTAACCCATATTAGGTGGGAAGAAGAGATGGAGTCATACCTTTGCGCGTAACGGAATGTAATGAACCCCGACTGAAATTCGAACTGATTTCAGATTTCTCATTCCGAGCCGATATTCATTACAACAATACATATTCCCCTAACAGCACATAATCCTGGAATGACGATGAACTACATCCGGTAGCAAGGCCTGTGACCAAAGGTTGGAGATTTTGAGGAACGTGGAACCACCTCTTAATTGCTGTTGTTCCCAGGTGCCCCCTGACCCAGAATGATAGCAGCTGTCAGGGTCCCAACTATGGGCAAATACTGAACCCTCTAAACAAAAACGAAACCCGCTAAAAATACATATTTATAGTAAAATGACCAACAATAGATTTTATCTGTAGTTGAAGGCATACAATTGCATTCAAAATATATTTAGTTGAAGCCATAAAATTGTTTTGAAAATATTTAGATTTTGTCATTAAATAACCATAAAGGTTTTGATATGCCGCTAAACAAAATGAACCAACCAACAATACATTTTACCTGTAGTTGAAGGCATACAATTGCGTTCAAATATATTTAATTGAAGCCATAAAATTATGTTCAAAATATTTAAATTTCGGAATTAAATAACCCATAAAGGAGTCGTCAAAAAAAAAAAAAAAAAAAAAATCAAGCAACCTAACAGCAGATCGTACATCCTCGTTCTTAACGGTTTTACTATTGAAAAATCGATTATTGTTTTCCACATAATTTATCGATAATTTTGCGTGTCTATCGTTAATTTTGTGTCACTCCAATAATATCCTAATGTTTGCATTGTGTAAAAGACACCTGTTTCCTTCAAACAGGCTATTTAACTGAAATGTTAAGCAACGAGTAGCAATCATGAAATAAATACATACAAACCATCACATATAAAATAACACAGAGTCATGACGGTCGTGTTTTACGACGGGCAGCAGAAAATTTATCATCTTGACAAAAAGGCTTTTCTTTAAAAATAAATAAAACTGTGCATAGTGAGATTTCGAAAAGTGGCTCGAATCGAGAACTTTTCAGCGTTGTCCTGGAAAACCGACTCCATTTGAATCGGGAAGAGATCGGCAAGTTTTCGAGTTGCTTCACCGCTGTCTACTTACTATATCTATACTATATTTTTTCTGTATTAAACTATTTCTGTCGATTATGGCTCTACAGACTCTTTTTGCATTATCATTTACAAATTGCTATCATTTCTCGGGGAAAGACAGATGAATGACTTCCCGTTGTTTTTTCCATGGTTTGAAATTTAGAGCAGTCCTACTCCCAGATTATCTTCTATCAAAGCTAGAGAGCCACATCTACCCTGCTATTTGCCCATAATTGAAGGAAGAGATGGATTATGACTTTCTCAAGTGTACTATATTAGTCATAGTATTATTAGTAGCAATGCGAGTATTATTATTAGTTGTAGTATTAATAATAATCTATTATTGAGATTTATTGTAAATTAATACAATTATGGCACAAGGCCAAAAAGGGGTAAAGGGTTAAGGCTGGTCTTCACTATCTTATGCCTAGCTAATAGGATTCTCGATCCATTCACTCGTTACAATTTCCGCATTCGCCATAAAAACTCATCCGTCGCCAATCAATCCACTAATAGTAATCTCTTATTAGTGGCATTTTTAATACAATGTCTCTTCAAGACATCGACGTTTACTGTTCTTCATATTCCTCCTCTTTATTTTATGCATGAATTGATCGTTGAGAATGATAGTTATTTCTCTGTCTTCTGTGGTTTGGAATTCAGAATGTCCTTCTCCTAGACTGATTTCCAGCCAAGGCTAGACAGTCCAGTCTGTCCATCTATTTAACACATAGCTAAGAGAAGGAAAGATGAATTAACGCCTTTCCCAATTGCATTGTTTTAGTACTAACCGTTGCATTGTTATTAGTATTAATCTTATTATTATTCCGTCCTGGGTATGACTATAAACTGCATCCGCGTCCAGGGTAAGACGACAGCAAGGCCTCTGATCAGGAGGTTTTGAGAAGCGTGGAACCACCTCTTAATTGCTTGTGTTCCCAGTCCACCTTGACCCGGGATGGTAGCACTTGTTAAGGTCCCAGCTATGGGCAAATAGTTAATCCCGAAACTGAGGTAAAAAGCATTATAAAAATGTAAAAATAGGTTTTAATACCAGAAATACTTTGTAAAAAAATATTACCAGAAATAAATTTTTGAAGAAAAAAAAACTTACCAGCAATACGTTTTTGAGAATAATATTACCAGCTATACATGTTTTGGAAAATAATATTACCAGCCATACATTTTTGATGAAATAAGTATTACCAGAAATAGATTTTTGACAAACCAAAATATTACCAGGAAAAAAAAGTTGTCGGCATTAAATAACCCATTGAGGTTGATATGCCATAAAAGAAAAGAAACCAAACCAATCTTATTATTATTATAGATACCTGCGAAAATTTCAGGGTTTTCTTATTTTAATATTCTGATGAATCTTAATTCTTAAATTAATGATTGAATAAGCTAATGGCGAGCTTCATAAATATCCGTAGAAATTCCCCTATTGCATCGTTAAATATTTGAGTTTAAGAACTTTAACAAAATAATGCAATATCATTATATATATATATATATATATATATATATATATATATGAATGCTGGTCATTATATTAAGACGTAAGGAGATACAGTTTTAAAATTGATAACTATTTCCATTTCACTCGAACAGGCGTTAAACTTTTGTCTTCCTTACGATCTTTAATTTTCTCACTGAAACCAAGTAGCACCTCTGATAGGTCTTTTCCGACATTCCACCGATCAAAACGGAACAGGGCATTATTTATGAGGTATTAGCAGGGCAATTCTATCTTCCCTTGTTTTTTGTTTTCATTTTCACATTGAAACCAAGTAGCGCCTCTGATATTTCTTTCCATACGATCAAAACGGAATCGTCCATTATTTATAAGGTATTGGCCGGTCGTAATGGTCGGGTTAACTAAGGAAGGGGCAAACAGAATTATAATAAAATTATCATTGTTATAATTATTAGTCATTTAGTATTTTTAATTCAGGACACAGGCTATCTACAGATATGTTATTTGTGAATTGCCTTGACTTATTGGGAAAGGCAGTGAAATGGTTTCCCGTTGCCTTATCTACGGTTTTGAATTCAGTGTAAAATTATCAATATATATTTATATATGTAAACTCTTAACCCATGAACTGCCAACTTTTTTTGGTGCCCATTTTGGTGTCTTAAGAGTTTATTCATTCTTTATGTTTAATTTCAGTAGTTACCATTGTCCTTTTTATAGAAACTAGAATATCAAATATATATGTGTATAAAACATCAAAAAATAATATTGATTAAAAATAAATACTTTTTAAAATAGTCATTATTTTACTACTCGTGAAATGTAAAATTATGACAAAGTGTTTTCTTACGGTTAATAATAAAAAACTTTAAAGGGTAAGTGTTGTAAAATATACCTCTGCAAATGCAATGTATGTAAGCAGTTCAATGTAAATACAAGGAATAACATGTAGTGAGTTTAATTTTAACAGATCCCCAAATAGGGCTCATGGCAGGTAATGGGTTAAAGAAGGTTAGTTGGCGTTTCTCTTTTGACCCTTTACCTTCCGTCTTTGACCTTAATTCGTTAAGAAGGTTACTCGCTATTTCCCTCTGCTTCTCTTGCCTTCAATATGTCCTGTGAGTGTTAAATTCTCCTTGCCCTCTTTCTTTTTGTTCTAAGTAACTTTTGACACTTTACCTTCCTTCTTTGTCCTTGTCCTGCTATCCATTCGCTCAAACTCGTTAAGTAGGTTACTCACAGTTTCCCTCTGCTTCTCTTGCCTTCAATATGTCCTGTCAGTGTTAAATTTTCTCTTTTCTAATTTGGCTCCTGGAAATTACAGCTGATTCTGATTGGAAACATTTGCTCGTTTAGTTCCTATTTTTTTTTTTATTTCCTCGATGTATGTTTAGTCCATGGTAAGCTTTTTTAGATCAAGAATTCATGTCTGTCATACTTTTTCTTACTAAATATATATTCCGTCTCGAATAGTAATGCCGGTGGGAATTTCGCAACTTATAAAAGCTGAAGTTAAGCTACATCGAGCCTGGTCAGAAACTAGATGGGTGACCGCTTGGAAATATCAGGTGCTGTATTGGAACAGTTCGGAGTTAGAAATCGGAGTACCGAGTTCCAAGTTCTGGTCAGGTTTGTTATACTCAATTACGCGCAAATACGTTTCTCTCCCCAGCTATGGGTTAATTAGTAGGACCTTTATCAGTAAAATCATTGTCTCAAAAAAAGGTTCTTACAATCAAAAAATATTTTTGGGCTTGAAATAACCCGCAAATAGTTGATAAGCCATAAACAAAATAGAAAAAAAAAACCAAAACAAATCAATTGATCAACTTATAAAACAAGTCTGGTAAAAGGCGAAGATTATAGAGCCCATACTCACTGGTAACCGTCCCTACCGAGATAATCTTACTATTACACAATATCGAACTTCCCGCCGGGAAAATATAAAAATTCAATAAATGTGGATGAAATCAATGATTCATTTGTTTTTTTTACGGCTTATCAACACTTTGCAATTTAATTAATTTTTTTTTTTTTTTTTTTTTTACATAATAACTTACTAATACATGTCTTACTAATTAACCCATAGCTGGGGGGAAAAGAGGTGGATTCATACATTCCAAGGGTATTTGCACGTAAGTGAATATAACAAACCCAACTGAAATTGGAACTCTGCTGCTCTCCGATTAACAATTCCGAGCCATTATCCATTACACGACCCGCGCATCCAAGCTTACGGCACTTGGTATTCCCAAGTGGTCACCCATCAAGGTACTGACCAGGCTCAACGTTGCTTAACATTTTTAAATTGGGTGCTCTGTCTGCAGTGCATTGTAGTACGAAATATTAGTTATGTCTGAAACAGATGTGTCGGTGGGAATTTTTCAACATATGTCTGACGGTTGAAATAAACATTTCGCCAGAAACTGCTCTAAATTTACCAAGAGCTACAAAGGACAGGAAATTGTGGAGAGCCATGATCATCAACGTCCTGAAGAGACACGGCCAATAGAAGAAATTATTGTTTTTCTAACGAAGATTTAGGTTGTGAGTTTTATGTCTGTTGAACTCTTTTGCAAAAAAAAAAAAGGGTTGTCTGGAATAGTCATGCCGGTGGGAAGTTTTCAACTGATGAAATAAGCGTGCCGTGTCAAATATGTTTCGTCGGGAACATTTATATAAATTTAATATACGTGAAAGAAATTCACCAGTTTCGTGAAGGGAGATTTAAGTCTTTTGTACCAAATATCACTACCGTCTGGAATAGTCATGCCGGCGGGAAATCTTCAACTTTTAAAATAAGCGTGCTAGTTCAAATAAATGTTTTGCCGGGAAATTTTATTTAACTTGTAACAAATTAATCTTGTCCCTAAGAAGATTATTCGAAAATAAGCGTAACCTACCGAATAAGCAATGTGTTGTTGGGTTGGGGGGTGGTGGGGGATCGAAATAAATGCCATATATATTCGCCTATCATGGGGCACCTCGAGGCGGTGTAATGGTTTACAAGCCGAGTAGCGAGTTCGATCCTCACTGGGTGTCCCATACTTTCGGCATTGGGTTACATCTAAGTTACGCTTGGAAAATTACTATACTGGCGTATCATGCGACCCGTGAAGACCTAATTTAGAAGCTAATTTGACTATAGTAAATGGATATATTTTTTGGTCAACGATGTAGCCAGGACCAGTATTAAATACACTAATTTTATATCTGGTGTATGATGCGACCCCCTTAAAATTAGCTTTAAAATTAGCTCTTTAAAAGTCGCATGATACGCGAGTTTATACGGTATTTTGAAAATTAAAGACCTTTTTCTAGCTCACTTTACATGAGGATACTTATTTGGCTTAGTCTTGTCTGAAACATGGACATGGTAAAAGGTTGAATAGACTACAGTGGGAAAAGTTTCAGTTAATGACCATCACACTAGATAGAAACGCAATATTCTTTTTTTTTACTGCATTTGTACTTGATGATAGTGAAAAGTTCTCGATCCGAGACTAAATGACCAAACATCAAAATTTAATTTTGGAACCCCTTTGCGGTTAGCCAGAGAAATTCGCAGCGCCCCCTTGTATATTCGCGATGTTGATATTTTATAATACAATACTATGTAAATATTACATGCATTATTATTAGATACAGTTAAGTAAAACACCACTTTTATGTTTAGTTTAAATACAGCTGTACTCTTTGAGTACAGTAAATCGATTTATAGTTTGGTCAACGGCATAGTCAGGGCCAGCAGTAAATACGCTAATTTTATATCTGATGTATGATGCGACCCTCTTAAATTTAGCTTCAAAATTAGGTTTTCAAAAGTCGCATTAATACGTGAGTTTATCCGGTAATTTAAACATGTCAGAACACAAGAATACGCCACACAAGTTTGTTTCAAAAGACGTCATTTTTCGGGTGATGTCAGAGTATTCACTGCAAAAACGAAACAAGCTTAGCGCGAGTCACACGAGAAAAATTTGCTTTATTGAAGTTTTTGTATAATTTGTTTACGTCACTTTCCTCCACCTACAAGCATAACAAAATCCGACTGAAATGAAAAACTGACTATTACAATTGGTGTATTGTTCGTTTAATCACGGCCAATGAAGGTACAGCAATTTAGACATTTATCGTCGGAAAAAAAAATGGACAGGACAAAAACCTAACGGCAATACTGAATATTTGAAAACCCTCAACCTTAAGAATCTTAAAACCTGGAGATTTAAATTTAACTGGTTAATTTGCAGTATAAGCACCAAAAGCCCCCGGTAATGAGAATGTACCATTCTGGTGTGAAATTGTCTGGTTATTTCGAAAATGACGTTAAAACATTGCGTTCGATTATCGTTTTCGATTTATCGTCAATGTAAATTCGATCTCTTTCGCGTTTTCCGGCCGCCATTTCTGACGTTATTTACATATTTTTTTCTCTAGTAGTAATGCGCGGAAGCTTACTTAGTTAACGGCCCTTTTTACAGCTTTTCGTATTTTACTGGTCTTGATTACTACGCAATTTTCGCGGATGTTATTTTAAAATGTGTTTATTTTGTAAAATGAAATTTTAAATGAATAGTACGTTTTCTTTGTCCTTAATAAATCTGCTTATAGCTTATGAAACAGAATTTCACCCTAAAATGTAATTTATGAAGCTTTAAATTCAATAAACTTTCACGACACACACACAAAAACATTGTTGTAAAGAAGGAAAAAAAAATCCTTTTTTACTTTTCAGGTAAGTAATTTTTATTTATTTTATCAGATTTTTCCGCGCATCATTTCGCTCATTCGTTTCAAACTTCGCGCATTGCGCAGTAATCAAGACAAATGAAGCTTCAGCGACGCATGGCTACTCGAGGTAAACGTACGTTAACAAAATCAGTAATGGCGGATGTTTTGTGTACGCGACAAGAAAGAAGTCGAACTTACATTGTCCATTACTTCTAAACGCTAATCGAGCGCAATGTTTTAATGTCATTTTCGAAATAACTAGGCAATTTCACACCAGAATAGTACATTAGCAATACCCGGGGGGTGGGGGAGCTTTGGCACGTATATTGCAAATTAACCCTCCAACTTCAGTTTCCAGTTTCGATAGAGTCTAAAAGCATCTCCACGTTCTTGTGGATGGCGATTTATTTTCCATTCAACAACCCCTTTCCCACATACGAAACGTAGCAAGCCTCTCGTTACTCTATTGCTATTCCCATGGAAAGTGTTCAGATCTACATTTTTTAGTTCCACCAGTTCTAACCTTCACGTCTAAGACCCGTCGTGCCACGCACATTGAAACAAACGACGCTAATTCCTTCCGTATGCTATTGGTGAGATGTAAGTTCCACACGAGCAGCTTCTTCCCACGAACCGCTGCTTCGTGGAACCGACTCTCAAGATGATGCGACCCCAAACACTACAATCTTAACCTGTTCGAGTCTAAGGTCAGCCGTTCTCTTCCCTACACGCATCCGCATAAACCCTGTCTTTTACTCTGCAATCCCCAGGCTTTGGCTTCAGACAGGGGGCGAACATTGTTGTTTAAAAAAAAAAACAAAAAAAAAAAAAAAACTGCGAGAATCAAAGAGAAACAGGAGGATTTCAAAAACAGACAAAGTGTAAACTAAAACATTCTTCGAATTCATAGCAGTTAGAGGCATGATTTTGGGCCAACATTAAGTTATTAACCAATTTTAATTGTAAACAAACCCTGATTCAGTAAATCTATTATTAAAAATATGTAATCTCCGTAGTTAAATAAAGGTATCAACCCGAAACGGTTTTAAAAACAGAACAAAGTATTTTTACTTGACAGATCTTTTTTTAGTGAAGAAACCAACAATATCTATTTAGTAACAGGTAAAGTATCTGTAGAGCAACAATAAACATATCATCGCTTGTTATCGCTCGTCAATCAAGTAAACTAAACATGACTACTGTAAGTTAAAAACACAGCTATTGTTTGTTTTAAAAATTCATTTGTGTCATTTTAAACATAAATAAATAATATTTGTTTCAAATCAGATTACTTTTTACACTTTATCAGCTAATATTGCTCAAATGAGTTTCAGAAAAGTATTTTATTTTTGGAAGATTTTTTTAATACAGAGAATTACATTGCGATAAAAGAGAAATGAAAAAAAGGCGCAAATAAACTATTTTACCAAAAAAAAAAAAAAAAGAAAAAAAAAAAGATATCAATCAATATTCAATATCATTTTTGTTTAAAATACACCAGAGTATTTTGCTTACTAGAAATAGTAAATTTAATCATTTAGGTTTCAATTTAAGCTAAAACGAAAGCTTCAAGAAAGATTTTTCACTTTAAACAATTCATTTAGTTTAAATTTTAAACCTATCGCAAATTAATGTCGGTCTCTAAAAACAAGTAGAAGTAGAGCAATTTTTTTTCTTAACTGTTGTTAACCGAGTGAATTCTAGTCATCATCCGGGATGGTTTCTAACTGAAAACAGTTGATAAAATTCACTATATAAAACATTGAGTATAAGAAATTCTTTAGAGGTAAACAATCAATATCAGGGGCTGCTGAGAAGTCTTTAAATTGGTTAGGCATCAAACGAAACAAAAAGTAAAAGAGAAGATAAATCTTACCTGTTTTCATAGTACACCGACGGTGTCCACGAAATGTCTTTCCTGATAAGAAAAGGGCCGAAAAACAGAGGCCTTCTTCCGTATCTTATTATAGACGAAGTGAATGGAGAAGAAAGTTTCTTATTGGCTGGTGTGCTCATCAGATACTAAAAATTGGCGCCATTATTATTATTATTATTTTTATAGCTATTCCTTGTAAAATTCTTATGGGCTTGATAGTACCTACCTACCTACCTACCTACCTCTCCCTCCCTGCTCATTGTATATCATTTACATTTTTTATGTATAGAATTTTATGCTCATTAAATTTTTATGTCGGGAGTATTTTTGTAGGTTCCCTTAGAGTATTATGGTATATGAAGGATTGAATGATGATGGATGAATTCTTGTGGTGGATGTGCAAATTATGAATCTGATTAGCTAGGTATAAGATAGTTAGTGACGACCAGCCTCAACCGCTCCCTATTTTGACCTTGTGCCGTAATTGTATTTTAAAGTCAATAAATAAACTGATTAGCTAGGTAGTGATTTTCTGAGCCAGGCTTAAATGTGGCATAGAGCCGAAAGTATGGGGCACCCAATGAGGAGCGAACTCATTACTCAGTCGTAACTGATCTAGCGAGACAAGCTTGCTAACCATTACACCACGTTGGTATTTATCTATCCATCGACGAGGATAGAATGTGGCACAAGACCTAAAGTTATTTTCCAAGCATAGCTTAGATGTGGCACAAGGCCGAAAGTATGGGGCATCTAGTGAGGATCGAAATCACTTTTCAGTTGTAATTGATCTAGCAAGACAAGTTTGCTAACCATTACACCACGCCGAGGTGCCCAACTGATTAGCTAGGTATAATATAGTAAGTGACGACCAGCCTCAACATATTCCCCCATTTTCGGACTTGTACCAAAATTTTATTTCATACAATAAACCTAGACTACAGCGGCCGCTCTTATCTTTGCGGGTTGGACGGGCCAGACTAACATAGTGTTTATTTTTCTTTGAACGTTCTGATTTCTTTTCTTTTATTTATTGGGTTCATTTCCCCCTCGCCTTGTGCCACAATTGTATTTTTAAATGCAATAATTAAATTGGCTAATATTTATTTTAAAAAAAAGGTTTCATCATTTTACAGTTGAAATGACTAGATGTAACCGTAAGTTCTACGTTAACAGTTCCTTTTCTCGCCTGTGGACTTCCTTTCTGATTTTTTTGCTTTAATACTTACGTGACATTTTGAGGGCAAGACAAAAGGAAATTGTGAGTAACCTAGCTAGCAAGCTTGTGTAAATGGTTGGCAGAACAAGGCATTGGAAGGACAGTAAACAAAAACATTGCTGAGAACTAAGGATAGGATATTGTAGAGAGCCATGATCATTGACAGGAAATATTGGTTGAAAGGACAGGGAAACGTGAGTAACCTACCTGACAAACTTGTGGATGGCAAATAGGAAATGGAAAAGATAATGAAAAAAAAAAAAGAAACATTTGTAAGAGCCACAATGGTGTTTTGTTTTGATTGTATTATACATTCGCGAGAACGATATGAAAGCTGAAAAAGGAAGATGGCTGAGAAGTATTTTAACAGACGATAGAAAATAATTTCTGTTTGAAGTTTCTCAAGTCCAGTAGCTATTATAGCTCTAAATATCATCCATGGTTTACAAAAGCTTAATAGTCTGACAATGAATCTTCGTGAATGAATGTGCCGTGTCCCTTCAGGGCGTGGGCGATCATGGCTCTCCACTTCCTCCTATCCTCTGTAGTTCTCAATATATTTTGTCGTTTTGCTACTTCTCCCAAACCATGTTCTGTCATCCACTTGCTTAAGCCCGGTAAGTATGCCACGCGTTGTTTTCTCTTGTCTCACGTTCCCTCTCTCCGTCTTGTGAGTATCAGATTCTCCAAGCCCTCCTTTCTCGTTACGTGTCTCAGGGACGTCTCCAAAAAAAAAAAAAAAAAAAGAAGAAAATCCTGCTTAATAGGAAGACGTATATTCACACGCAAGATCAAACAATCTTGTTTTGCATAAGGACAATTTATCAATTGAGGTAAGTTTATGTAAATTTAGCTGAGTAAACATTAATTCAAATCCAGCAAGCAGCTGTTCCTTACTTATTCTAATAGGAAGAAAACAAAAATCCAAACTTCTCGAACGTTACAATGTGTCACTAGAGAAATTGAATGTTTATTGAAATCCCCATTTTCACTACCATATCGCTTGGAAACGAGACATTTCAAGTATTACCGACACACGCTCTCAAAATATAAGCAACCTGATGACAAATAACGGGAAAACTGGTAAAAATTTGTGTCCCTAACAGCAAAAAGAGATGCGCGATAAAAACGCAAACAAGAGTCATGCCAGTTTGAAAGCTTTTCCAACCCATGCTGACGACAGGCTCGGTCGGTTTAAATATTGACGGTTTTTAGAAGCGCTTAAAATCAGGCTTCATCGACCGACTTTGTGCAAGCAGAAGGAGAATATTCTTCGTAATCTGTGTCAACCGACCACGGACCGCCAGAACTCCGGTAAAGGTGGCAGAGTTAAGAGATTCAGTTAAACATTCGACGTTCTGCGCGGAAACACCGATGATTTAATTTTTAAAACAAGATGAAACTAAATGGCATTATATGTACAATTCAAAAATAAAAACAATTTTTTTGTTCTTTTCTTTACTCTATTTCGTTTTTATTAAACCTATAAATGTGTCATATCATTTTGCCGCACCCTATGTATAATAAAGGACTCTCCCGTCGGTTTCGACGTATGGGGATCTGACAACTTAATTGATTCAGTTCTGAAATTTTGTGCGATAATCTTAGGTGGCACTTAAGACCCGGTAGGGATTTACAAAGAAGGCCGCATATGAAGCAAGAGTGAAGATTGTGGGGTGAGATCACTATTAGATTGGCTGACCTTTTAGATCTTGCTCTCGCTTCATGAAGACGATTCAGACAATCAGATTGATAACTGCCGAGTCCACTAAAACAAACCCTATATATATATATATATATATATATATATATATGATGTCAGTAGCCAATAAACATTCATAAGGATGTATAAGTACACGATAGGCACAGGAGAATTAATAGGACACAAATTTTTGTCATGCCCACTGGTCTAGTAAATAAACAAATATACTTATCTCGTTTTAACCGTAGGAACAGATATATCACAATTCACTGAATTTCTTACATATATATACTTGTGGGTGATGAAATATTATCCACTTTACAACTCAGATTCCACAGACCAAACATCACAGGATTTTCGATGCTCTGCTGCTATTTTCATGGCAAATGTTCTGACCAGCCACATTCCTTAGTTCCACCAGTTCACAACGAAGACCGGCAATAGCATGTACACTGGGACGAATCATTCTCTTCCATTCGTATTCTATTAATAAGGAGGAGGTTTTGCCAGTTTAGATACTTATAGCAAAGACCCACCATTCACTGTCCACTGGGACGAATCCTCCACATCCCCTTCATATTCCATTGGTAAGGAGGAAGTTCTGCCAGTTTAGACCTTTACATCTAAGACCCACCATTCCATGTACACTGGGACAAATCCTCTACATTCCCTTTCGTATTCCATTGGTAAGGAGGAAGTTCTGCCAGTTTAGACCTTTACATCTAAGACCCACCATTCCATGTACACTGGGACAAATCCTCCAGATTCCCTTTCGTATTCCATTGGTAAGGAGGAAGTTCCTTTTGGACAGTTTCTTTTCTAAAACTGTTGGTGGAACAGACTCTCCTGTGATGTTTCTTTCCCGTTTATTGCATTCTTAATATCTTTATGCCTAATGTCAACCGTTATCTTTTCCAGATATGCCCTTAAACTGCTCTTATTACCTCTTCTTCTTTCGCTCATACAACAAACCTATTCAGTAACCTCCTTCTTTGAGAGGCTTTTGGGCCTTTTATTCGTTGAAATATTAGTAAATAAGAAAAATCTATGCAAAAATAGATGCTGCAAACTACGCAGGAATTCTAATCCTCTCACCGATTTCACATTCAACGCTGATAACCGTTACGATACCCGCATATCAACTAAGTTCGGTGTTTTTAGCGATATAGCTGGCGAGTTCAACCCTCACTGAGTGCCCCAATGTCCAAGATTTGTTCAGTCTCTCGCTACCCTATCGCTATTGTTATAGTTGGTGTTTGTGGAAACCTATTTCCTTGGTTCCATCAGTCTATACCTTCACAGCTAGGACTCCACCAGGCCACTTATACGGCATCAAATCATCTTCATACCCTCCATTTTCCATTGGTCAGTGGGGAAGTTCAGCTTTTCCCCCCAGAAATGTTGGGTTGTGGATGGAGTTGCAAGAGGATATATCCCCGATCAATATTATTTTATCTTCTTCAAATTGTGGGTCGACTATTATCTATCCTACATATCCTCATTATTATGGGGTCCACCCTTTTCTGATATAAATGGACTCGTCTTGCTGCCATAAAATAGCCACAGTCAGTCAGTCAGTCATGACGTCTGAAGGTGAAGGAACAGGGTAGAGGAACAGGGTGGACGAACAGAGTGGAAAGTACATAGACACTGTGATTGAGTTGACGTTAGAAGTCAGTTACAATGACAATTACAATAAGGAAGTTTACTTCGAGACTGTATATAGCGATCTTTGATTAATACTAACCGGCGTTCCTGGATTTTACTAACAGCATTACCTTTTGTATTTTGTGTAAATACATTTAATTTCATTTACTGGAGACCGATTTTTCACGCGGAATCCACAACTTGGCGAACGAGGATTCGAAACTCACGCAGATAGCCCACCACAACAACTTGGCGAACGAGGATTCGAAACTCACGCGGATAACCCACAACACTCATAATATGCATTTCTCGCTCTCTCTCTCTCTCTCCTCTCTCCCTCCCTTTCTCTCTCCTTGTACGTCTCGTCTGCAGTCGCTCTCTCACAGACGTGCCGTCGCCTCCCTTACAAATACTTTCATGGTAACTGCTTCGATGAGCTGCTTTCGCTGGTTCCCAAAATTCATGAATTTAAGCGTTCTACTAGACTGGCATCTTGCTCACACCCTTTCACTGTCGAAACTGTTAAATGTAGCCGTCTTTTCTACTCACATAGTTTTATGTCAAGTAACTCTAGCCTGTGGAACTCCCTCCCTCTTCCTGTTTCTCTGATAGCTATAACCTTCAACTATTAAAATGTAATGTCAATCGACGTCTCCAGATGCCCTGATCTATCCCCTATCCTTCTCTTCATCCTTTTATCACTCTTATTTGCTCTCACTCCAATTCTCTGTAACCTCTTGCGTGTCAGTGGCTTCCCGCCTTGCTTGGGGTGAAACGCTTAAAAAACCCTCCCCCCCAAAAAAAACAATCGTATTTAATAAGCCTTTATCTTGATTGGCTCTTGTGGCTTGTGTTGAGTTAACATTGACCCATGACATGAAGATTTTCGTCAGCGAGGAAGCACCCTCTCGTTAACTTGTTCCGCATCACAATATCTCTGAGGAAGATGTCCCAAATCTTCCTTACTTTTTATATTTTTTATTTCTCTCTGCTCATTAATTCAACATTTTCGATTTCTTTCCGTTTTTCGAAAATTAACGATTCTTGTATCACAAGACACATTCATTATCTCATCGACGTCATCAGAGGTGGAGGAGGAAAAGGAAGAAGAGGAGGAAGAAAAGGAGGAGGCCTTGTTATCCTTGTTCTTTTCATTGTTTTTGTTTTTTTTTGTGAGTTGATTCACATATACTTGGTGAGACTGTCGCCAAGGAATTCGACCTGAACTAGAAAAACTGGTTTGGAGAATAATATTAATCATCTATTGAGGAAGTCGATGCTTGGACGGAAAAAAACATCAGCATAAGAAACCCAAGAGGTGGTAGAACCGGAATCATCGATGTCAGGAACTCGGTTTTGAAGAAGGAAACTGAATGGGAAGATCTGTGCAGCGCAAGAGTAGGTTTTATAAAAAAAATCCATCAAGTATGCTATTCACAGAGCAGCTGATTTAAACTTGTGCAGGCTGTGTGGGAAAGTGATATGGTTGCACTCAGCTATCAGATAAAAGAGAACAGACGACACCATGAGAAAGTAGCCATTAGAATAAATTGGTAACTATACTGAAATTAGGCCTTAGGTGTGCAGAGAAGTGGTACGAGCACCGTCAGTAGTCGAGAATAAGCGAGTGAAGCTCATGTTGGATACGACTATCTTGACTGACAAGCGATTGGAAAGCAATCACCCTGATATCTCACTTATGCACAATGGCAGTCACGTATGGATCTTCATAGACGTTACCTTTGAATAAGAACAAGGTGAGTGCGTAGCTGGCGAAAAAAAAGAGGTACCAACGTATGACTGGAAAAATTAGAGAAATGTATCAAGCAGTTGACACTTTCGTTGTTTGCGCAACGGGAGTATTTTCGGGAATCTTTCTGCCACGCAAGTCGCATCGGGGTTATCAGACAGCATTGGGAATTCGCAGGTGGCAGCAGCTGAAGTTGTCCCGTTTGTGGTTGGCGCATTCAGAAGTATTTCCGGGATTCTTCCTGCCTGGCAAGACGCATTAGGGATATCTGACAGCGTTGGGAAGTCGCAGGTGGCTGCGGGTCAGATTGTCCTTTTAGTGGTTGACGCACTCGTGAGTATTTTCGGGATTCTTTCTGAAGACGCATCGAGGTTATCAGACAGCACTAGGAATTCGCTTGTACTGTAAAATGTCTCATCTTAAGCCTCTGGTTGATCCAGGAAGGAAATATGTATACAAAAGAAATCAAAGAAATAATAATAATAATAATAATAATAATAACGGCACAAAAATGATACAGATGACGCCATAACGAATCAACACTCAGAATACATTAGGGACAATGCAGGATGTATGGCCTCGAGAGCGCGGAGATATTGTATGCGTATTCACCACCGTTAGTCGCCGAGAATAAGCAAATGAAAGTCATGTAGGATAGACTACCTAGACTGAGAATCGCTTGGAGAGCAATCGTCCTATTTCTCGGCACCCCGTGCCAATTCACTATGTACCTGACATCACATGCTACCATCTACATTTACAAGAGCCAGATCAGGTCTCAAGTACTTCTGTCATATTTGGGTAGTATCGATTGAGTTCAAATAGTCTCCTAGTCCTTGTGAGTGACGAATTATTTTTCTCAATCCAGCCTCTCTCTCACAGGCGGGATATAGCAAGCCTCTCGCTTTCATGGAAAGTGATCGGACGAACTACATTTCAGGTCCAACCTTCACGGCTAGGATCCGCCATGTCACTTATATCGTAGCAAACCATCCACACCTCCATATTACATCTGTGAGAAGTAAGGTCCACACCGTATTTACTCTGTCTCCCCACTAAGACGAGTTGTAACACAAGGTTTTTTAAGGTGGGGTGTCGAGCTCGTACAGCCGGGCTGGGAACAAAAATTGTCCGCGGCCCCCGCAACCGTCAGTTGCGCTGGCCTCGGTGTGAACACCGATCCCTCTCTCTGATGCAATGAAAGGGCAAGGCCTCGGACAGCGGTCCGCACGAACAGCTTCTTGCGAACAACTGCTCTGTGGAACTGACTCCCAAGAATATTTTTTCTCGATCACTACAATCTTAACCAGTTCAAGTCTGGAATTAACAATGATCCCCTCTTTATATCTGCATAAACTGCCTCTTAGCGTGATTGTCTACTGCGAATCCCCCCTTACTTAACCTTCTTGTTAAAAATAATTATACTTGTGCACAAGAGCAGCTACGAATGGATCCTGATAAACGTTTAGGTACCTAGGGATAAGAAGATGGTGAAGGCCGTTCAGATGTACAAAGACCTGGCATAACAAATCCGAAAATATACTAAGAAGTTGTTCAAGTTTTCCCTTTTAGTGGTTGGTGTACTCGGGACTATTTTTAAGTGTCTTTCTGCATCGCAAGGCTCGCTGGGTATAACTGATATCATTGAAAGTACACCGGTGGAATTTCTCATCTGATATGTCCCGGAAAGGGATATATCTGTTCGAAGTAGCAAAGTGGTTGTTGACTACTGTAACCGAGTAGGACAATCTAGCAGGTAACCATAATGGACTGGTCCTCGTCGTAGTGGTAGTCAATAGGCGTAGTCAATAGGCGTAGCCAATAGGCGTCGTCCCTGTACCTCCACATCAGTCTGTATTTATGGATGACACCAGCCAATCATATTACTGTGAGGGGAATCTCAGGTGTATGCATATTCATTACATCAACGAGGAAAGGGTGTATTGCATATTCATTACATCACCTTCCCCCCGAGCTAAATTTTCTCGTGAAATTTAGCTTCAATATTTTCTCTTTTTTGGGTCTGGACTTAATCGATTGATTTTTTTCCTAAGTCTTTTTCGCCTCAATCCTCCTTGTAGTGACACACTGGTACCTCAGGCTTTGAGGTCGTTTCGAATCTCGTCGCCAACTGATATGTCTCCGAAAGGGATATATTTGTTCGAAGTAGCAAAATGGTTTTAGACTACTGTAACCGAGTAGGAGAATCTAGCAGGTAATCGTAATGGACTGGTCCTCGTCGTAATGGTAGGCAATAGGCGTAGTCAATAGGCGAAGTCAATAGACGTAGACCAATAGGCGTCCCCATCAGTCTGTATTTATGGATGACACCAGCCAATCATATTACTGTGAAGGGGAACCCAGGTGTATGCATATTCATTACATCAATGAGGAAAGGGTCGTGTCACTAAGCATGCGGGTAGGAGTTGAGATATGACCATCATCGCCCGATTGAAACGTTTAAGAGTTGGAAAAGTATCAAATCAAAATCATAATTAAAAGAAAAAGAAAACATGGAGTATGACACTTGAAGTAATTTCGTGGGCGCGATTGGAACAGCAACTCGAAACTTGAATGAACGCTTTGGGAAATTGGAAATTGAGATTAAGAGTGTAGAGCGCCAGAAAACGTGCATCCTTTTTCCCCGCAAGGATCTTTTGAAAAGTTCTTGAGTTTTAGAAGACATGTTGACAGAATGTCTCAAGAACCTTATTTCCGTAGGTTTGGTTACTGTGAGACACCAACACAATAATAATAATAATAATAATGATAATAATAATTATGATACTAATCGTATAATGACCTAAATACTATCTTAGTGACATGATCATATTGTCTAATACAACATTTGAACGAAAGAAATTGATAAACTCTTTATCTATAGTGATCTGGAAATAGAATAATTCTGGGTATGTAGTTGAAGGCATACAATTGCGTTCAAAATATATTTAGTTGAAGCCATAAAATTTTGTTTAAATTATTTAGATTTCGGTATTAAATAACCCATAGATGTGTTGATATGCCGCTAAACAAAATCAGCCAACCAACCAAATGGAAATAGAAATTACAGGATTGCATCATTTAACCACAAGCCACTCCTGGAGATTAGCATCAGCCATACTGATGTTAATATCTAGGACATTGACTTATTTCAACTTCACGGGCTAAGGTTTTCCGCTGACCTGAATTGCAGCGTCTCCTGCTAGTAAAGTTAGTTCACTGTATCGTGCTGGAAAATTTTTCTTGTCAGAATCTATCTTACATATTTATAAGCTACAATACATTCATGCATTGAATATTGCTGCTACAGTTGGTGGCCTGGTGCTTCTGCTTATGTATTTAGATATTCTTGATAAGACCTTCTTGCGTCTCAGTGACTTCACTGGTTTGCTTAGGGTGAAATGATTAAAATAATATTATTTTGTTTTTCTTTCTTTTTTTTTAACGGCATATCAACACCTATAGGTCATTTAATGCCGAAATGTAATTTTCAAGGGAGCATTAATAATTTCTTTTACAAAAATGTATTACTGGTAATTTGTTTCTTCAAAAGCGTATCGTTCGTAATTCCTTTACTATGAAAATATATTGCTGGCATTTCTACTGCAGAAATGTATTTTTATACTTTCATAGTGTTTTGACCCCAGTTTGGGGGTTAACTATTTGTCCATAACTGGGACCCTAGCTGGTGCTACTACCCCGGGTCAGGGTGAACCTGAGAACAACTGTTTACAACGGATTACTACCTTTTCCTACGGCGAAAACTCCCGAGGCGGGTTTTCCTACGGCAAAAATGTTTACGGCGAATGTTATGGATACGCCCGCAGCCATATTACACACACGGTAGACAGATAGTAACAGAATTATCAATAAAACTGTTATTTTTCGCAAAAACTTTGAAGAGTTTCGAAGACTTGCAGCACTTTCGTGAGTTAGCAAAGGTTATGGGATTTTGAGGAAGACTGACAAGATTTATTTACAAAGATGAGAAATCACACTGATTTGCAGTTTGCAGAAAAATCAAAGAGGATGGCGTTGATATTTTTCCTTTTCAAACCAGCGTATCGAATATGGGAAAAGATATTGAATTTCACTGATTTGCATTATGGAGCGAAGGTATATGCTGCCATGAATATACATGAAGTAGATAAGACTATTCTGTGAAGAAATTTGACGCCAGTCAATTGCAACCATTTTTTTTTATTATTATTTTAACATAATATATCGAAAGTTAAACATACTTAAAGTTCATTTAATGTTATTCGAGTAATATCAACAATATCTTTAGTTGTCTCTTTGTAGAAACACCTGTTTCGTGTCTTTGCCTTTTGCTTTTAATGCTAGTTGTTTATGTAACCCGTTCCGGGCACGTTTAGGATGGATTAAACAAACACATTCAGCCGTTTCTAGGTCCTACGCTGATACAACAACAGTTGTCTATTAGCAAGGACGACGTTCGAACACTAATATGTTAACAAGTATTAATGACACAAGAGATTAATATTCAGGAAATATCGAACACAAACAGAAAAATGCAGAGTAACATAAAGTAGACAACAGTCGCTCAAAAAATAAAGCCTGTCCTTTTATAATAAGAGTCGCACCAAAAGTAATGCCTGTCCTTTTATAATAACAGTCGCTCCAAAAGTAATACATGTCCTTTTATAATAACAGTCGCTCCAAAAGTAATGCCTGTCCTTTTATAATAACCGTTGCTCAAAAATAGATAGGATAAGAACAGAACGGAAAATTAATAAATACATGTTTTCTATTAAATTATCAAAATGATTTAATTCTTTTTGATACTATGAAATGATTTGCTTCCGTTCTCAGATTGAAAAGAAAATAAGCAGAATAGATTCCTAAAGATTACCTGCCTTTATACTACCGGTTTCTGGAATTTTAGAATGCCACATAATATATATGATTTTATTTTCTTTTGGCTAGGCATTGTGGTGTTGGGTGATATTTTTCTTTTGGCTAGGCATTGTGGCGTTGAGTGATTTTTTTCTTTTCGCAAAGCATTGTGGCGTTGGGTGATTTTTTTTTCTTTTGGCTAGAAATTGTGGTGTTGGGTGATTTTTTTTCTTTTGGCTAGGCATTACGGTGTTGGGTGATATTTTTTCTTTTGGCTAGTCATTGTGGCGTTTAGTGATTTTTTCTTTTGGCTAGGCATCGTGGTGTTGGGTGATTTTTTTCTTTTGGCTTGGCATTGTGGTGTTGGGTGATATTTTTCTTTTGGCTAGTCATTGTGGCGTTGGATGATTTTTTTTTTGGCTAGAAATTGTGGCGTTGGATGATTTTTTTTTGGCTAGGCATTGTGGTATGGGTGATTTTTTTCTTTTGGCTAGACCTTGTGGCGATGAGTGATTTTTTTTCTTTTGGCTAGACATTGTGGTGTTGGCTGATATTTCTCTTTTGGCTAGGCATTGTGGTGTTGGGTGATATTTTTCTTTTGGTCAGGCATTGTGGCGTTGGTTGATTTTTCATTTTGGGCCAAGCATTGTGGCGTTGGGTGATTTTTTCTTTTGGCTATGGTGTTGTGGTGCTTGGTGATTTTTTTCTTTCGTCTATGCATTGTGGCTTTGGGTGACTTTTTTCTTTTGGCTAGGCATTACGGTGTTGGGTGAAATTTTTTCTTTTGGCTTGTCATTGTGGCGTTTAGTGATTTTTTCTTTTAGCTAGGCATTGTGGTGTTAGATGATATTTTTCTTTTGGCTAGGCATTATGGCGTTGGGTGATTTTTTTCTATTGGCTAGGCATTGTGGTGTTGGGTGATTTTTTTTCTTTTGTCTTGTCATTGGGGCGTTGGGTGATTTTTTTCCTTTTGGCCAGGCATTGTGGTATTGGGTGATATTTTTCTTTTGGCTAGGCATTGTGGCGTTGGGTGATTTTTTTTTCTTTTGGCTAGAAATTGTGGTGTTGGGTGATTTTTTTTCTTTTGGCTAGGCATTGAGGCGTAGGGTGATTTTTTTCTTTTGGCTAGAAATTGTGGCGTTGGATGATTTTTTTTTTGGCTAGAAATTGTGGCGTTAGATGATTTTTTTTTTTGGCTTGGCATTGTGGTATGGGTGATTTTTTTCTTTTGGCTAGACCTTGTGGCGATGAGTGATTTTTTTTCTTTTGGCTAGACATTGTGGTGTTGGCTGATATTTCTCTTTTGGCTAGGCATTGTGGTGTTGGGTGATATTTTTCTTTTGGTCAGGCATTGTGGCGTTGGTTGATTTTTCATTTTGGGCCAAGCATTGTGGCGTTGGGTGATTTTTTCTTTTGGCTATGGTGTTGTGGTGCTTGGTGATTTTTTTCTTTCGTCTATGCATTGTGGCTTTGGGTGACTTTTTTCTTTTGGCTAGGCATTACGGTGTTGGGTGAAATTTTTTCTTTTGGCTTGTCATTGTGGCGTTTAGTGATTTTTTCTTTTAGCTAGGCATTGTGGTGTTAGATGATATTTTTCTTTTGGCTAGGCATTATGGCGTTGGGTGATTTTTTTCTATTGGCTAGGCATTGTGGTGTTGGGTGATTTTTTTTCTTTTGTCTTGTCATTGGGGCGTTGGGTGATTTTTTTCCTTTTGGCTAGGCATTGTGGTATTGGGTGATATTTTTCTTTTGGCTAGGCATTGTGGCGTTGGGTGATTTTTTTTTCTTTTGGCTAGAAATTGTGGTGTTGGGTGATTTTTTTCTTTTGGCTAGGCATTGAGGCGTAGGGTGATTTTTTTCTTTTGGCTAGAAATTGTGGTGTTGGGTGATTTTTTCTTTTGGCTAGGCATTGTGGTGTTGACTGATATTTTTTCTTTTGGCTAGGTATTGTGGTGTTGGATGATATTTTTCTTTTGGCTAGGCATTGTGTCGTTGGGTGATTTTTTTCTTTTGGCGAAGTATTGTGGTGTTGGGTGATATTTTTCTTTTGGCTAGTCATTGTGGCGTTGGATGATTTTTTTTTTTTGGCTAGGCATTGTGGTATGGGTGATTTTTTTCTTTTAGCTAGGCAATGTGGCGTTGGGTGATTTTTTTTCTTTTGGCTAGAAATTGTGGTGTTGGTTGATATTTTATCTTTTGGCTAGGCATTGAGGCGTTGGGTGATTTTTTTCTTTTGGTTGAAATTGTGGTGTTGGGTGATTTTTTTTTTTTGGCTAGGCATTGTGGTGTTGGCTGATATTTTTTCTTTTGGCTAGGTATTGTGGTGTTGGGTGATATTTTTCTTTTGGCTAGGCATTGTGTCGTTGGGTGATTTTTTTCTTTTGGCGAAGTATTGTGGTGTTGGGTGATATTTTTCTTTTGGCTAGTCATTGTGGCGTTGGATGATTTTTTTTTTTTGGCTAGGCATTGTGGTATGGGTGATTTTTTTTCTTTTAGCTAGGCAATGTGGCGTTGGGTGATTTTTTTTCTTTTGGCTAGAAATTGTGGTGTTGGTTGATATTTTATCTTTTGGCTAGGCATTGAGGCGATGGGTGATTTTTTTCTTTTGGCTAGAAATTGTGGTGTTGGGTGATTTTTTTTTTTTGGCTAGGCATTGTGGTGTTGGCTGATATTTTTTCTTTTGGCTAGGTATTGTGGTGTTGGGTGATATTTTTCTTTTGGCTAGGCATTGTGTCGTTGGGTGATTTTTTTCTTTTGGCGAAGTATTGTGGTGTTGGGTGATATTTTTCTTTTGGCTAGTCATTGTGGCGTTGGATGATTTTTTTTTTTTGGCTAGGCATTGTGGCATGGGTGATTTTTTTCTTTTGGCTAGGCATTGTGGTGTTGGGTGATTTTTTTCTTTTGGCGAAGTATTGTGGTGTTGGGTGATATTTTATCTTTT
>OZ010603.1:22823918-22848918 GCA_963932145.1 Acanthosepion lycidas
AAAATAAATAACCATCCAGACACCCCGAGGGGTCCAGTTCCGTCAACCTCCCCCAACGAAACACTAACCTTCGGCGGAGCTTCGTCAGAGTTCCTCCCTGCAAGCAGAGAGTTCGAAAGACATCCGAGCCGGCAGCTCACAAAGCACAGATACTACACTTTGATCCTAGCCACCGGGCCGAGTGGGTATGATTTTTTAACATACAAATATTTGAGTAAATGCTCTGTTAATAAACAGTATTAAACATTTACTGGCCTGAATGTCCGAGAAATTTTCACAAAAAAAAAATTCGTCTTTCGACTGGTTTCGAACCTGTATCCTATACGGAACAGTCATTTAGCTTGACGTGCCTTTACCAATTTGGCCACAGAGGAGCGTACGAGTGGCAAAGTCAAATTTACTCTATTTAAACTTCAATCTTCCATGAATCAATCACGTACATTCATATCTGCTCAAAGCGCATTCAAATGTAAACAAATGGCGTCACACATTATGAAATTATTTAATTTTAAAATAATTGTCGGATTTTCTCCCTTTCATATATATATATATATATATATATATATATATATATATATATATATATGAGAGGGTGAAAATACTGTTCCCCGGTTCATTATTGCGATGGTAGGCTAATGAAATGCTAATCTGAAAAAAATCGTGTTTACAACCCTCCCATATATATATATATATATATATATATATATATATATATATATAGAGAGAGAGAGAGAGAGAGAGAGAGAGTGAGAGAAAGAGAGAGAGAGAGGAGGGTAGAGAGAAATTAGGGAGAATTAATTACAGATGCACACATACATATATAATAAATATAGCATATTTTAAACTCTCTCTTTCTCTCTCTCTCTGTCTCTCTCTCTATATATGTATATATATATATATATATATATATATATGTATATATACATCTCTCCCCTATTCTCTGCCCCTACACACACACACATATATATATATACACACATACACATATGCATACACACATATGTCTGTCTCTCTCCCATTCTGTCTCTCTTTCTATATATATATATATATATATATATATATATATATATATATCAGACAGATACGAACGAACACACACACGCAAATACGTAATTATATATATATATATATATATATATATATATATATATATATATATTAGTGGGTTCAGAAAAGTTGACTTCCTAAAAATATATTCGGACTTTTGGTTATTCAAACATTAACTTTTAGGAATCGGTTTGTGCTGATAATTTTTCTGCATCATTATATATATATATATATATATATATATAAATATATATATATGTATTAGAAAGAGAGTTAAGGACCTAAAATAGATAAGAAAAACTGGAATAAGTTAGATAAATGATAGAAGAAAATAATTAACCGTAAAGAGATCTTAAGAAGAAAAAAAAAAGAAAAAAGAAAAAAAATTGAATAAGATAGGAACATTAAATAATGCATTCCGAGAATAACGTGATCCATCGGCGAAATATTAACGTCCAATTTTCAACTCTACAGTCCCGATCGGTATTTATAGTTTTTCTTTTCTTTTCACTTTTTCACATTTCTTCACAGACTCTTCTTACAAGCATTTCCACTCAAAATCTCCGTTTTGATTTTTTTCTCTTTTTTTTGATTCCATTTGCCAACTCTTTCTAAAGTTTCTCTCTTTTTTTTGCGTTGCCTACAATCTTTGTATATAGTCACGAACACAGCCTGTTTTTGAATTTCTACAAGAATCTTGCTGCCATTTTTATATCCGTATGTCTTTTACAAGTTTAATAGTTGTGTACTTGAGCAGTAGACCCTCAATGATACATGTTTCATTAAAATGTCTGACAAATTCTATTAATTCGTTTTATTTCCTCCATGCCTACAAGAGATTTTTTTTTACTTAATATGTGGAGAAATTGTCTAAATGATTGTTCCGAGTGCTTTCGGCTAAGCTATTAACCATTTCTGTTTCTTCTGTTTTATTGAGGTGTTATTTTCTTAATACTTAACGGATCCTGTACCCTTGGGAAAATTATGAATCCCCTTCTTCCCCCCCTGCTATGGGTAAAAAGCAGAACAGACCAGGTTCTATAGACTTGGATGGCAACTGGTCTACCACAGAAAGAAATGGCAACCTACTGCGGAAAAAAATCTGCCTCGTTAGTCATTTATCGAAAGATACATGATCTCCTAAGCGGGTATCACGCATGACATATAAAAAATTAATAATTATGTATTTGGAAAGCAATCCCTCTCTAATATATGTTTCATTAAAATTACATAAAAGGTACTTCGAATATTTTTTTTATTGTTTTTGTTGTACTGGAATGTCCCACACTCCCTATTGCCTATGTGGACTGACCATATATATCAGTAGATATATATGGTGAGCACAGGATATACCTTTTACGACTTGCTCCGGCAATCAGTTGGTGATTCGTCTCCAGCTAAGCTAGTCGAACTCTCTGTCTTCGGGCGGAAAGGAACCCAGACGAGGCTATGCCAATGGGCAGAGTCTCGTCTGGGGTGGTAGACAGCTACTCAACACCGTGTATACAGGGTCTACGGGAAATGTTTCGGATACCCCACGTTAAATTCGGCCTTGTACCACATCTGACTGCGTGTGGCCGTTAGTAAATATCCTTGCTTCGGAAATTAGTTGGAGATTCGTTTCCAGCTATGATGGTCGAAGTCTCTGCCTTCGCACAGAGAGGAGCACAGACGAGGCTATGCCGAAGGGCAGAGTCTCGTCTGGGGTAGTAGACAGCTACCCTGCCCCGTGTATAAAGGGTCTACGGGTAATTTTTGCTCGGTTTTGCACCGCATTTAAAATGGCCTTGTACCACATCCTGGCATGCAGGGATGTAAGGTAATTTTTTTTTAATTCCATGTTTTTGACCTTTTTTACCCTGACTCACATGAGTTCGCCAAATATTGTTTGCGGGAGAAATGTAGCAGGAAGCATGAAATGATAATACTTTCCATTAGCGCAATACCAGTGAATTACTGGATCACGTAATTATCAAGGAAAATATCACCCCAATGAAACAAAAGAAACAGAATCTTTGAAAATGGTTAATTATGACGATTTAAGTCGCAAATACAGGAAGTACACGGAACATTAATTGAAAGTTAAAAGGAATATTATTGAAAGAGAGGTAACTTAAATGTCTTTGCTTCGGGAATTAGTCTAGAGCTGGAGATTCGTCTCCAACTGTGCTGGTCAAACTCTCAGCCTCCGGTCAGAGAGGATCCCTAGACGAGACTATGTCGAAGGGCAGAGTCTTGTCTTGGGAAACAGCTACCCGACTCCGTTTTATACGGCGAATTTTTGACCGAGCCTACGTGCTCGGATATCCCCCGGTAAATTCGGCATTGTGCTGCATTTGACCGCATGGGGCGGTTGCTAGCTATCCTTGTTTCGAGAATTATTAGACTGCTAACCGATTTCCTGTCTTTTCTTTTAAAAGAAACCTCTCTTTCTTTCATCTACGTCCGTGTTGTTGTTCCTTTCACTCGGGTAGCAACTTTGTCTGTAACGTCTTTAAGAATAGAAAGTTTTCTTTTGTCTGTATTTAAGTGTTATTTACCTAACTGATTACACGATCATGTACTTTTAATAGTTGTGTATTTGGGCAATAATCTCTCTTCGATACATGTTTCATTAAAATGACTGGTAAGTTACTTCTGTTAAGATTTTTATTGCATTTTTCGTTTTACCTACAAGAGAGGAAATTTTGTTTTACTTAATGACTCCTCTTCTTGTCAATTCCTGATATTCAGTTTTCCTCTCTATGACGATTTAAGCCGCAAATATTAGCAATGCCTGAACACAATTTAAAGTTAAAAGGAATATTATTGAAATTCATATATACAAATACAATTGAAATAATAGTTCTTGTTGCAAACAAATTGTTCTGTTTGCGGCTATATTATAATAATGCAACAATATAAGTCCACTTAACTGAAGTCTTTGGTTTTGCAGAATGGTTTCGTTTACGTGCTAATATTATACGGCTCTCATGTCAAAAGTGCAGGTACAATGAGAGACGACTTTGACGTCTTGTGCCTTGCAGATCTTGGCAGAAAAGCGCAAGAGAAACAGAACAGAATAGCATTCTTTGAAATTAGCGCCAACTTATTCTGGCTTGTGATTGGTTGATTTGACGCTGTATGTGATCTTAGAGAGTGCATATGACCAAGGGCGATAACTCACTGACGTAACATATATATATATTTTCTTATATAATAGATTAGTCAAAATCCCTCGGAAAAATTACTTGCAGAATTTCAATATACCCTAAGTCCAAAAGAGATATCTTCTATTCATATACAATAAAACATACTGGTTGGCCAAAAAGTTAATTCAGTTTATTAGGTAAATTTTCCATAAGCGCACGAACCTTTTGACCAACCTAATACAATATGAATTGTTACAAGTTTTATATGTAGTGAAATTCGCCTACGTTCTAATCAACAAAACATCTGAATTCACCTGACTTCAAACACCAACTTTATAGTAGTCAACTTAGGCAATAAAACATTTTTACGATTTGGTTTATAGCTTTATCTGAATTCTTAGCATTGTTTTCACCCTAGAAGTATCACTGTTGGCGCCTGCAGACGAAAATGTATCAGAAAATGCCAAATACAAGATACGTAGTCGTCAAGAGATAACTTGTAGTCAGTGTCATAATAAAAAAAAATAATTACTTAAAATTGGACAATGTGTTAAGAAATTTGAAAGTTTATAAATGTAATGGATGTAAAGACGATGATAAGAATAAAAAAGAAAAGATCAGTTGACATTACGATTTTTTTCCTTATGAAATACAAAGGCTTGGAGAAAGGTGGAGGAAACTAAGGTCAAGGTTAATCAGAGAGTTCTGTCACAAACTTACCATCTTTTCCAGGTAGAACAATTATGAAATCAGACTACAAACACTAACTTAGGCAGTTAAAAGTTTTTAACGAGTTGATTTAATATTTAATTTTAATATTTAATATTTCGATATTTTCACCATTTACAAGAGTGAAATAAAGTATAGAGTAGGATTTGACACAGAGGTGTCACTCTGCGATACTGTAGTCAACAATACCTCATCAAAAACATACGGCCGAGCGACAAACAATATGGTTTTCACTCTTTTAAGTCCACTGCTGATGTCTTAACTATTATTACGCGTAAAACCAGTGGAGATCTTCATAATAAAAATCTGTCGAGAGTGATCGCCCTAGATATCTAGAAGTCTTTTGATACTGTGTGCCATATGGGATTGTTGAAAAAACTGGCCATCTATGGAATTAATGGGAGAGACTTATCAAGTCTTTTGATGTCAAGTAGGTCTGTGAAGGTAGTTGTTAATGGTCAATCCTCCGAATCACATGAGATCAATGCTGGCGTCCCCTAAGACTATCTTTTTGTTCGTATCCTCTTTCTGTTTTATATTAACAATCTGTCCAAGAATGCCCAGATCTTTACTAAATATATATGCAGATGACACCACAGTTGCACATCCAAATATCTTGATAACCAGAGCCTGTCAGCTGATCTTTTCTCTGACTATGCTCTTACAGCTCAATAGGGAAAAGACCGAATGCTATCATTCAATACATCTAAAACTAAACTCGTAACAGAAATACAGTCGAAATATTGTTATCCATTGTTAATCTCTGTGTTCTTCTCTTAGTGATGTAATAATAATAATAATAATAATAATAATAATAATAATGACATGAAGAATACCACAAAGATAAAAAGTACCTCCTTATGGATATGGCAGTCGCTGCAGACGGTAAGGTATCTTTGAAGGGCTTTAAAAAAAACTATCAAAATACAAGGAACTTGAAATTGAAATCTTAAAAATGTGACACATGAGAACATCAACAATACCAGTTGTAGTTGGAGCTCTCGGACTGATTGGAAAAGATTCCAATAAACGCATTGAAGGGATTCCTGGTGGCCCATGCCTTAAAGAAATACAAAAAAAAGTTCTCACGAGTACCGCCCTGACCTTACGAAGGGCATTATCTATGTAAAACATGTGTGATTGTTTTTTTAAATTTCTAACTCGAAAGTGTCATGATGCCATTTCTGAACTTAAGAAAGAAATGAGTACACACCAGAAACCAAAAGAAATAATAATAATAATAATAATAATAATAATAATAATAATAGACCTACAACAACTGCGTCCTGGGCATAACAATAAACTGCATCCGCGTCCAGGGTAAGACGATAAACTACAGCCAACAGCAAGGCCTCTGATCAGGAGGTTCTGAGGAGCGTGGAATCATCTCTTAAATGCTGGTGTACCCAGGTCCATCTTCACCCGGAGTGGTAGCACCTGTTAGGGTCCCAGTTATGGGCAAATAGTTAACCCTGAAACTGAGGTAAACATAATTATAAAATTGTAAAAATAGGTTTTAATACAAGAAATAATTTGTAAGAAATTATTAACAGAAATAAATTTTTGAAGAAAAAAAAAATTACCAGCAATACGTTTTTCAAAATAATATTTCCAGCTATACATTTTTAAGGAAAAAAAATATTGAGAGAAATAGATTTTTGACAAAACTAAATATTACCGGGAAAAAAAAAGTTGTCGGCATGAAATAACCCATTGAGGTGTCGATATGCCGTTAAACAAAATAAACCAAACCAATTTAAACCAAAGAATACATATTCTATTCATATGAATCTATCCTAAAAATGTTGTCGGCATTAAATAACCCATTGAGGTTGATATGCCGTTAAACAAAATAAAGCAAACCAATCTAAACCAAAGAATACATATTCTATTCATACGAATCTATCCTAAAAATGATGTCGGCATGAAATAACCCATCGCGGGTGATATGCCGGAAAACAAAATAAATCAAACCTATATTAACCAAAGAATACATATTCTATTCATACGAATCTATGTTAAAAATGTTGTCGGCATTAAATAACCCATTCAGGTTGATATGCCGTTAAACAAAATAAACCAAACCAATCAAAACTAAAGAATACATATTCAATTCATACGAATCTATCCTAAAAATGTTGTCGGCATGAAATAACTCATCGAGGTTGATATGCCGCAAAACAAAATAAATCAAACCAATATTGACCAAAGAATACATATTCTATTCATACGAAACTAACCTAAAAATGTTGTCGGCATTAAATAACCCATTATGGTTGATATGCCGTTAAACAAAATAAACCAAACCAATCTAAACCAAAGAATACATATTCTATTCATACGAATCTATCCTAAAAATGTTGTCGGCATGAAATAACCCATTGAGGTTGATATGCCGCAAAACAAAATAAATGAAACCAATCTTAACCAAAGAATACATATTCTATTCATACGAATCTAACCTAAAAATGTAGTCGGCATTAAATAACCCATTCAGGTTGATATGGCGTTAAACAAAATAAAACAAACCAATCTAAACTAAAGAATACATATTCTATTCATACGAATATATCCTAAAAATATTGTCAGCATTAAATAAAATATTGAGGTTGATATGCCGTTAAACAAAATAAAGCAAACCAATCTAAACCAAAGAATACATATTCTATTCATATGAATATATACTAAAAATGTTGTCAGCATTAAATAACCTATTGAGGTTGATATGCCGTTAAACAAAATAAACCAAAGCAATCTAAACCAAAGAATATATATTCTATTCATACGAATCTATCCTAAAAATGTTGTCGGCATTAAATAACCCATTGAGGTTGATATGCCGTTAAACAAAATAAATCAAACCAATCTAAACCAAAGAATACATATTCTATTCATACGAATCTATCCTAAAAATGTTGTCGGCCTGAAATAACCCCTTGAGGTTGATATGCCGTTAAACAACATAAAGCAAACCAATCTAAACCAAAGAATACATATTCTATTCATACGAATCTATCCTAAAAATGTTGTCGGCATTAAATAACCCATTGAAGTTGATATGCTGTTAAACAAAATAAACCAAACCAATCTAAACTAAAGAATACATATTCTATTCATACGAATCATCCTAAAAATGTTGTCGGCATTAAATAACCCATTGAAGTTGATATGCTGTTAAACAAAATAAACCAAACCAATCTAAACTAAAGAATACGTATTCTATTCATACGAATCTATCCTGAAAATGTTGTCGGCATTAAAAAACCCATTGAGGTTGATATGCCGTTAAACAAAATAAACCAAACCAATCAAAACTAAAGAATACATATTCAATTCATACGAATCTATCCTAAAAATGTTGTGGGCATTAAATAACCCATTGAGGTTGATATGCCGTTAAACAAAATAAACCAAACCAATTTAAACCAAAGAATATATATTCTATTCATACAAATCTATCCTAAAAATGTTGTCGGCATTAAATAACCCATCGAGGTTGATATGCCGCAAAACAAAATAAATCAAACAAATCTTAACCAAAGAATACATATTCTATTCATACGAATCTATCCTAAAAATGTTGTCGGCATTAAATAACCCATTGAGGTTGATATGCCGTTAAACAAAATAAACCAAACCAATTTAAACCAAAGAATACATATTCTATTCATACGAATCTATCTTAAAAATGTTGTCGGCATTAAATAACCCACTGAGGTTGATATGCCGTAAAACAAAATAAACCAAACCAATTTAAACCAAAGAATACATCTTCTATTCATACGAATCTATCCTAAAAATGTTGTCGGCATTACATAACACATTGAGGTTGATATGCCGTTAAACAAAATAAAGCAAAGGAATCAAAACCAAAGAATACATATTCTATTCATAGGAATCTATCCTAAAAATATTGTCGGCATTAAATAACCCATTGAGGTTGATATGCCATTAAACAAAATAAATGAAACCGATCTAAACCAAAGAATACATATTCTATTCATACGGATCTATCCTAAAAATGTTGTCGGCATGAAATAACCCATCGAGGTTGATATGTCACAAAACAAAATAAATCAAACCAATCTTAACCAAAGAATACATATTCTATTCATACGAATCTATCCTAAAAATGTTGTCGGCATTAAATAACCCATTGAGGTTGATATGCCGTTAAACAAAATAAACCAAACCAATCTAAACCAAAGAATACATATTCTATTCACAGGAATATATCCTAAAAATGTTGTCGGCATGAAACAACCCATTGAGGTTGATATGCCGTTAAACAAAATAAACCAAACCAATCTAAACCAACGAATACATATTCTATTCATACGAATCTGTCCTGAAAATGTTGTCGGCATGAAATAACCCATTGGGGTTGTTATGCCGTTAAACAAACCAAACCAAACCAAATCAAACTAAACCAAACCTACTGAAACTGCAATACTTAAAAAAGAAAGCAAACGCAAATGTAACCGAGCAGATACAGAAACGATGGCAAGATAAACTGCTTCAGGGTCAATACTCTCCCCGAACCAAACAAGCTGATGTAGACAAACCCGTACCTATAAGTATCTACTTAGTATAGTGTTAAAAACTGAAACTGGAGTTTTTATACTTATTGAACAGGACCGATGCTTGCTAACTAGAAATTATCAGGAACTCATATTGAAAAATTGTGTTACCCCAAAATGAAGATTCTGTGATAAACATGCAGAAACTATCGGACATCTTCTATCAGGTGGCATGGTATTGACATCCGCTGAATATAAAACCCGGCATGGCAGATTGGGCCAGTATTCTGCAGCTTTTATAGAAAGGAAACTGCAAGAAATTGCTATAAACAGCACTCAGGTCCGGTTATAGAGATAGGACCTGTAACTATTTTATGGGACTTCACAATACAGACAAACAGAAAAATCAAAGCTAATCACCTAGACATCCTAATTAGAGATCTCAAAGACAACACGTGTCTCCTTATTGATATGGCAGCCCCTGCAGACTGCAATTTATCTTTGAAGATCATCAAAAAGCTATCAAAATACAAGGAACTTGAAAATGAAATCTCGAAAATGTGACACGTGAGGACATCAATAATTCCAGTTGTAGTTGAATCCGTCGTCGGAATGATTGGAAAAGATTCCATTTCACTCATTGAAGGGAATTCCTGGTAGGCCACGACTTGGTGAAATACAAAAAATTGATCTCACAGGGTCAGTCCACACCTTATGAAGGGCTTTATATATACAAATATATAATTTATTTTATTTGTATTTTTGCTTAGCGGAAAATGTCATGATGCCATTTCTGACCTTAAGTCTCTGGTCGGGACCCGAAGAAAAATGAGTACACATCAGAAATCAAAGGAAATATAATAATAATAATAATAATAATAATAATAATAATAATAATAATAATAATAATAAGATCGCCCTACTAGGAACATCCCATATACTAAGAAAAATGCTATCAATTAAATAAAGATTTTCCTATAGGGCCTAAAGGCTATAGTTGCTATCCAGCTCTACAAGTTACAAAGCAGGAAACATAACATACACAAATAATAATAATAATAATAATAATAATGACAATAATTATAATAATAATAATAACAATAATAATAATAACAACAATAATAATAATAATAATAACAATAATAATAATAACAATAATAATAATAATAATAACAATAATAATAATAATAATAACAATAATGATAATAACAACAACAACAATAATAATAATAATAATAATAATAATAATAATAATAATAATAATAATAATATATACCAAATACTTAGGAATTGATGAAGGAGACGGAATACATAGTTCAATTAAAAGAAAAATATCCGAAAAGAATATTATAGGTGAGTAGGATTCATACTAGAAAGCAAACATAATTGGGCCTATAAAATGAAGGCTATCAACACTTTACTAATACCCAAAGTAAAATACAGCTTCAACATTATTAAATGTAAGATCAATGACATTAAAATATTGGACGCCAAGAACAGAAAAAGTTTTACCCAAATGCAGCACTCGATATCAGATATTGATAGGCTGTACGTACCAAGAGCTTCCGGAGGCCGAGGTCTAATCCAACTTGAACTAATTCTAAAAACTACAACAATCGGATTGGAAGCATACCTCACAAAAAACAACGACCCTCTCCTACAAATATGAGGTTGGTTCAAAAATAATGACGTAATAATGTCGTTTTTTGACGTTAAAAATACGTCAAAAAACGACATTATTACGTCATTATTTTTGCACCAACCTAATAGTAAAACACGAAATCCTCTTCATCAACAAAGAAGCTGTAACTCTTCAAGAAAAAGTTACTTGAAATCCTACCAAGAGAAAACGAAGCGAATACCATCTTCGCCAAATGAGTAAAACAGAAGGCAAAACAACTTGACCAAATCAAATAAAAAATAAAAAAAACTGAGAGGACGAAGCTTTGCATGGCAAATAGCTAAAAAGAACGAAAGATCAGGCGTGGACCAACAGAAAATGCGTCAGTAGCGTAAGAGCACCGGGTTGAAAGCTGAAACAGAACGCCTAATTATTGCAGGTGAGAACCAAAGCCTTGCAACCAGATCCTATCACTGTCGCATAAACAAGGATGGAACTAAACTGTAATGCAGGATCTGTGGAAAATACGATGAAACTGTCAACCATATAATCTCAGGATGTCCGAAACTGGCAAATCAGTGTTTGCGTAGTGCAGGATTAAAAGCTGAAACCGAAGGTTTTATTCTTGTTGCACAGGACAAATGCTTGCTAACTAGAAATTACCAAGCACACATACTGAAAAATAGTGTAAAGTGTTGATTAGTACGTCGGGTTGATCAATTACAGAATGTACTGCTTCTCAAGTGTTGTGGTCACCAATGTTGAATGGGTTAAATAGATAATGCGGCTGCGTGTTGAGAAGGTAATCAACATTCATACATAATTCTTAAAACATCAAGGAAAAAGAACAATGAGAACCAATTTTGTTTAACGAAGAAATATATATATCAAATTCAACAATAATACAAAGTAGTTGCAATATGAGTGAAAAAGGGAGAAAAAAGTAGCTTCCCCTTGACTGTAAGGAAATGTCTTATAGAGGATTTGTCTGAGAAAAATGTTCAGAGTTCAGTGTTGAAAATAGAATATTTCTTTCAGAAAATTGTTCAGTAGTTGCAACTTACAAAGTTGATTTAACTTGGTGTGTCCACTGAGAACTGGTGGTGTGTCACATAAAGTTCTGTATTGTGTATGTACGTGCAGAGTGAGTAGGATGAAATACACGAGCGAGTAAATTGGAACTATTGTCTCTGGGTACCTCGACTGTGGTTCTGAAATTACTACTACTGGTTTTTTGGAATGCATCCAATATTTATACTATCTGGAGTGGCTCCAAGAAGAGACGCTATAGTACATTTTTGAATATACATGAAAAATATCCTATTGGACGGAAAATGGACCAATCAGCGATTTTGTAGCAAAGCTTGTTTTGAAGAAAGTGTAGGAACAAATTTACTATGGTGGAATGCGATAGATAAATTGTCCTGTTATTTTTAAGTATGTATTTATTGACCAATTAGAATTGGAGAAAATGTAGGCGTGGCACTACAATAGTGTTGATTCCAAACGCAGATTCTGTGATAAATAAATGAGGCCATTTCTGAACTTAGGTCTCTGGTCGGGACCCGGAAAGAAATGAGTACACACCAGAAATCAAAAGAAATAATAATAATAATAATAATAATAATAATAATAATAATAATAATAATAATAATAATATACCGACTGAAACTGCAATGCTTAAAAAAGAAAGCAAAGACGAATGCAACCAACTAGATATAGAAACAATGGCAAGTTAAACCTCTTCAAGCTCAATACTCTGCCCGTACCAAACAAGATGATGTTGACAAACCCCGTACCAATCAGTGGTTACGTAGGGCAGGGCTAAAAGCTGAAATGGAAAGTTTTATTTTTGCTGCACGGGACCAATAATTGCTCACTAGAAATTATCAGGCAGTCATATTGAAAAATTGTGTTACCCCAAAATGCAGATTCTGTGATAAATATGCAGAAACTATTGGACATCTTGTTTCAGGTTGCACAGTGTTAGGATCAACTGAATATAAAACTCGCCATGAAAGAATGGGGTAATATCAGCACTAAAAAATATGTAAAGGAAACTACAAGAAATCGGTACGAACGTCTGTCAGAGCTGTTTACAGAGAGAGGACCTGTGACAATTTTATGAGATTTTATAATACACACAGACAGAACAATCAAAGCTAATCACCCAAACATCGCGATCAAAGACCACGAAAACAGAATGTGCTTTCTTATTGACATAGCTGTTCTTGCAAGCTATAAGGTATCTTTGAAGATTTTCAAAATCAAAATACAAGTGGAAATCTCAAAAATATGGCGCATGAGGACGTCAATTACTTTAGCTGTATTTGGACCCATCACATTGATTGGAAAAGATTTCAATAGATTCCCTGAAGGGATCACTGGTAGCCTTTGCCTTAAAGAAATACAAAAAATGTATTCACAAGTACAAGTCACACCTTACGAAGGGCTTTATTAATGTAAAATGTCTATGATCTTATTTTGTTTTATTTTTATTTTTTTACAAAAAAGTTCAGTAAAAATATCGTGATGCCATTTCTGACCTTATGTCTCTTGTTGAGACCCGGAAGGAACAGAATATACAGCAGAAATCAAAGGCAACAATAATAATATTAATAACAATAATAATAGTAATAATAACATTTCTTTCTTTGAAAGAACATTTCCCTTTTCGTTTGTAAAATTCAAATCTAGCTGACGTGGTTATCTTGAATATCGTTTATATTTGTAAATATCTGCTGCTGCCTTGATTTTTTTTTTTTTTTTTTTTTTATGTGTTATTGTTACAAGATGGTTCCCCTACGAAATGTAATCCCTGAGTTTGGAGATGGAGGCATGTCAAATACTCGTCAGATTTATTTGTCAGAAATATCGTATGTCTGTGGATAGTTAAAATGAAAATGGCGTCATCCGTAGGCAGAGAAAATGACTGTTATTGACGAAGCAATTTGATTGGTTGCTTTCTCGGTAGCAAAATGGAGCCACTAACATTTACAGTTTACAAACAGGATTAGAGAAATTTAGATAAACGGATACACATCGGCTCTGGTTAAACTGTACATTCTCAGAAGTACAAAAACTTACATGTATGCATATATATGTATATATAACTCGCAGTATTAGGTAACTTTTTCTTTACTTACACTTAATTCAGCAAAATTTAGAATTCTTGAAATAGAAAGGAAATTTACTGGCCTGTGAATCTTTTTTAAGTGCAAAATTTTCCCCTCAGTCTACGCTCTGAGATAAATTTTTCTAACTTTAACTTTGGCCACCAGAAGGCCACAAATTATAACTTTATATGCATGCAGACTGACGAACGTACACTCAGTGAAGCAGTAAATTTATTTCTTTTTAAAATCTATAAAACAGAAGTGTTATAAAAGTTTCGAAATAACATAAAATTCCACGGTTTCTATAAAAATAACAAGCAATACGGTGTGCGGCAAAAGTAAGGCACTTTTTATTCATTAATTTTTACAGAACAAAAATAAATTACAGTCATTTAAGAAAATTTACTAGGGTTGATCAAAACGTTCTAAGCCTCACCCAGAAATAGTTGGAGAAACAAGACAGTTTTTCACTATTTTTCAATATAGTCACCCTTGACATCAATTCACTTGGTCCAACGATACCTAAGCATTGCAATCCCATCATGGAAGAAGATGACGTACTGGTCCTCCAAAAACTCCATCACAGAATATATGGTCTCGTCATTGTCTTCAAAATGGCGACCATCCAGGTGGGATACGAATTAAGGAAACAGAAAGAAGTCAGATGGAGTTAAGGTGAATAAAAAGGATGGGGTAGCAATTCAAAGTAGCAGTTGGCTGATTCAGCTACTGTAATCTAAGTATTGTAAACGGGCGCGTTATCCTAGAGCAAGAGTACAATTGCCCACAGCATCCTTCTGTGTTTCAACTTGATTGCTTCTTTGAGTTGTCTTAATTCTGATGAATAGTACTGTCTATAAATAGTTTTTCCTTTTTTTCAAGTAGTCTATCGTGTTTACGCATTCAGAATCTAAAAAAACAAAAAAACAAAACAAAAAAACCCAAAAACAAACAGAAGCCATTAACTTACCAATTTGGTAACAACTGTCGGTGGCAGTACCCCCCTCATTGCACTAAAGAAGGGGGATCGGTAGTAATACTGCAAATACGGCAATTCCGGGGGCTAGGCTATTTCTGGATCTGGCCCGGGTGCACGCGCTCGGGATCCCCACATTAACTGACTTTGTGTCACATCCTATCCACAAGAAAATAGAATCTCTTCTCGGCCTTTTGGCTAAGATCAAAATGTAGTATCTATTCTCATCTTAATTTGATTCTCTGTCACCACTTCTATCTTTCCTTCTTTCATTTTCTCACTGAAACAAAATAGTGTCTTTTCCTCTCTTTCCACGCGATCAAAACGGAATAGTCGATTATTATAGGGTATTGGCAGGACGTAACGGTCGTGATAACTAACGAAGGGAAGGATACGCACAATTATAATAGGATTATCACATCAAAGCAATGTTTTTTGTGGTTAACAAACCATTTAATATGTTCAATTGCTTTGAACCCGATCAACAATACTTTAACAAACCATTTGACACATTTCTACATCAATTTCAGAAATTTATCCGGAATTGCTTGTTTTAATTCAGGAATTGTTTTCGGTTTGAACCTCTAAAGAAGATATTTCATTAGAGCCGACAAGAAGAAGTCTGGTCGTATTAAGTCTGGTGATAGTGAGGTTTACTCAATTACTTCACATCGTCCTATTAAACTTCGCTCGTAAGGAAAAAAGGGCATCACTTTTGCCACGCCTTGTCTAATCAGCAAAGTTTTACAACAAAAAAGGTCATGACTGATATGATCAAATGATCCATCTCTCGTATTCATGAAGTAGGTGTTCAAGAATCTCCACAGCTTCCTTCTTAATATGCCTCTATTGTCATGGATTCTTGGGAAATATAGTAATCTTTTTTTTTTTGTTGCCTTCTGCAACGTATGGAATTTAAAAATGCATTTCGCCTACAGTTGTTGCCACCCAATTTAAGGAGGCCTATTCCACCCTTTTTCCATTTTTGTTTCAGTTCCTATATATTAAGTCTAAGCAACCTTCCCTTTATAAGAAGAAGGGATCGTCGTTTGTCTAAATGTAATCTGTCAGTGACTTATATTGCTGATTCTTTGGTAGAATTTTTCATTCTCCATTTGAGTATGCTTGAAATCATTTATATTAAGTCTAAGCAACCTTCCCTTTATAAGAAGAAGGGATCGTCGTTTGTCTAAATGTAATCTGTCAGTGACTTATATTGCTGATTCTTTGGTAGAATTTTTCATTCTCCATTTGAGTATGCTTGAAATCATTTATATTAAGTCTAAGCAACCTTCCCTTTATAAGAAGAAGGGATCGTCGTTTGTCTAAATGTAATCTGTCAGTGACTTATATTGCTGATTCTTTGGTAGAATTTTTCATTCTCCATTTGAGTATGCTTGAAATCATTTATATTAAGTCTAAGCAACCTTCCCTTTATAAGAAGAAGGGATCGTCGTTTGTCTAAATGTAATCTGTCAGTGACTTATATTGCTGATTCTTTGGTAGAATTTTTCATTCTCCATTTGAGTATGCTTGAAATCATTTATATTAAGTCTAAGGAACCTTCCCTTTATAAGCAGAAGGAATAGTTGCTAGGTTGAAATGGAAGCTGTCTGAGATTTAAATTGCTCATACTGGTACTATTTTTTCTTGCTCCGTTTTTAGTCGTTGTGTATAAATTTATATGTTTTGTCCTAGATTGATCTCTGAAGAGCGAAGAGTAATAACCGGTTGTTATATTTTTGCCTTCCATTACTTTTAATTGGATATTAATTTAATTGAACTTAAAACTTTACATTAATTTGTCTCGGTTGCGTGCATCCGGATTAAAAGTTGGAGTGGTATTCATTCGTGCGTAACGGATCTTTTGGGCAAGACAAGATGACGGAGTTCGTCCTATTCATGGTTAGCTGTTCGAATAAGTGTATCTTAATCATCAAAAATCATGAAAAAAATTATCCAGTACCTGATAGATTCACATGATGCCGAATTAGCGATGGTCAACCTGTATATATCAGCACTGATTTCTTTTATCTGAATAAATATTTGCCAATGTTGTTTTATAATTTATGGATTTGACTTTTGCGTATGAAAATGACGATTTCCTTATTTGGACATATTTCTATTATTTAAAAATACTTGTGTATGATTCTACTCCTTTGTAGAGATATGTAATGTTACTTAATATATTAGGTGCTACCCCTAAAACTAGAACTTCAAGGTAATGCATGAATCGGACATTGGTGTATATTTCATCATTTGGGGGTCAAAAGTCAGCACGGCCAATAGGACATGTTCTGGGTTGACTGATTTAGTTTTTTTCTCTCTTTTCATTGGCTATAACCATTAATAATCCGCCACAATACTTATATAAGTAATGCCGAATTAGTGATGGTCAACCTGTATAAATCTACACTTATTGGCTTTATGCGAATGTATATTTGCCAGCGTTGGTTTATAATTGATGAATTTTACTTATGCATATAGATAAAAGAATTTCATGACTTTTTACAAACATCCTCCATCTTGGAAATATCAATCTGGTATTCGCCTCATATATAAAGAAAAATGCTACGCAAATGATTGGAGAATTTGAACAGCACAAACGAAACAAATATATTACAGATTGGTCATCACAAATCTGGCACTAATGTCTAAGAGATCAATTTCACATTTCCTGTGTTTCTACACAGACCTGCCATTACGATTTGGTGGTTTTAGCTGTTGCATCAACTGGTTTTAAGCAATTTCAGACACTCTCAAAGTATTTTTACTCGGCTTTTCTGCATTTTTCTTAAAACCTGTTGCTGTTTACGGCTAGTCATGGCTCCAATCAATACAGGAAGTTCTTCTCACATTAGTTTAGTTTTAGTTTTTCCTTCCTCTTGTGCGTCGCGGGGAGACACAGCCGCCTGCCAGCGGCAGGGTGAGTAGCCCGGAGGAGAGATATCTCGTAGGCTCTGAGAGTGTCTGCCACTGAGTCACTCCAGCGTCTTCTTGGTCTGCCCCTCGTTCTCCAGCCAGTGTACCTGAGGGTGTATGCTCGTAGGGCTGGTTGGTTGATAGGCATACGGGTGAGGTGTCCGAACCACTTGATCCTCTGTCGTTTGATGTGTTGTATGATTGGTATTGCTCCAATCATATCTTTTATTGCCTCTTTCCTGATCTTGTCTCCCCTGCATTTCATCTCACAAGTGATCAGTTTCCTCTCAAGGGTTTTTGTTAGGGGCTATGTCTGGCACTGGTATGTCAGCGTTGGTAGGAAAATGGTGTTCATGAGATTTGCCTTGGTGCTCATGGAAATGCTAGGAAGTTTTAGAAGAAGAGCAAGTTGGTAACTGACTACGTTGGCTTCCTGACATCTAGTCTCGATTTTTCTGTCTGTTTTGCTGTTTTCAGTAAATATGCTGTTCAGATATTTGAATTCACTTGTTTGCTTTAGCTGGGTCATATTGATGTTAATGTCCAGTGTTTCTGGTCTCTTGCTGACGGTCATGCTCTCAGTCTTACTGACACTGATCTTCATGGGATGCACATTGTCAACCTGATTTTCATCTTTCTTTCAGATTTCCTGGATAAATCCACAAACCTTCCAGGGCTGTTTGCTGTCGCTAGCTGTCGCATCAGCTGTTTATAAGCCCTTTCAAATAATGTTAAGGTATATCTACTTGTGTTTTGGCGCATTTTATCATCTGTTCGTCTTTTTCTTTAATCATTTCACACCAAACAAGACCTTAATGCCACTACGACATAAGAGGTGGCTGGAAATGAAAGAGAATGATTTTAGTGGGGAGAAAAGACAATAAAAGAACAGGTCTCAGGAAGACAGAAGATGGCATTTAAGTTTTTGAAGATTTTAGCTGACAGGAAAGCAAGAAATTGGAAGGGAATTCCACAGACGAAATGTACAAGAAAAGAAACTATCAGAATAGAACAGGCGGTTGCATCTTGGTAGTTCAATAGTAAAACGGTGTGAGACTTAGTTGCCGATCTAGTAACACGCTTAAATTGATGCGGTTGAGGCACCAACGAGGAAGTCTCATCAGAACAATTGTCATGAAAATATAAGTAGAAAAGACAGAGGGAAGCCATGTCCCGTCGGTGAGAAAGCGATTGTAGTCATTATCACAGATGGCGCCAAACAATACAGGAAGTTCTTCTCATATTACGAAGTACAAACGCTATGCATTGTCCATATAGTACAATTTGGTTATCAGAAATCGGGCCCAATTTGTAATCCGGCCAAACCAGTAATCCGGTTCAATCAGTAATCCGGCTCAATCAGTAATTCGGCACTTATTTCCACGAGACCAGCTACTATTTTTTGGTGGAGTTAGCTTCCGCATCAGCTTTTTTGAGCACTTACAAACACTGTTAAGGTATTTCTACTTGTTTACTTTGCATTCTTTTAATAACGTGTTTACGTCCAACGCCAGTTTTGGCTCCAATCAAAACAGGAAGTGCTTCTTGTTGTGTGAAGTGCAAATACCATGTTATCCATAACAAATTAGATAGAACTTCTGAAGTACTTTCTTATGTAAGTCAGCAGAATTACTAGTAACCTTTATATTAACTATACTTCATTAAATTTTCAGTTGAGCTTCTTTTAATATTTCACTTTCGAATTAGATGTTTTCTTACGTAATTCAATAGAATTAACGTTTATTTTACATTTTTCACAAAACATATACTAATATACATGACATTTTAAAGACAAGGTGAAATGGTTAGCTGTCTGGTTATGTGTATTCTAAAGTAACCATCGCTAATCCGGCAATGCCACCTACCCGGTACTCTACAACAACACCGGACTAGTGAAGGTCAATCTGTTTTAAATTTGATGGCGTGTCAATTTGCTTGCAGCATTTTATTCTTACTTTCTATTTGTCATATACCGTACCTATGGACACTAATAGGCATGTCCCAATCCTCATAAATACGTTGGACACCATTTTAAGTGGCGGGTAATATGCTGTCTAAGTAGTCCACCACTAACAGTGGTTTACCTACTTCACGCCGCTAGCGAGTATTTTATTTTGTTGATGTTATAAAGATTACTATTTCATTTCCAACCTTCGTTCTAGTTATTCCTCAGTCAGTAACATTTTTTCTAGGTTACAACACTATTTCGTATATGGAAATTATTGCAGGAACTTTTACGAAACCCTCACAGAGTTTAGTATTGTTGGAGTTATCACGAAAATTACTTGTCGAGATTTACAAACTCTACGTTTCGTTCAATTTCGCAAACCAATCGATAAAATGTGAATATATCGATTTGTTTGGAAAAAAATACTTTCACAAAAACCCTACTTCGCGGTTCAATAATTTCTTTAGTTTAATTTAAATTTATAGGAAATCATGGTAAACAATGTTGTTTTTTTCTTTTTTTCCTTTTTAACAGCAAAGGATTTCTTACTCTTGAGCATGCAACATACGGAAATATTTATTTCTGGACCCAAATTCTAAGTTTTTTAAACGTATTGTGTTTATAGTTCTTGCAAACACTGGGTGAACTGGATAATGGATTCTTGTATATATAAAAACTTAAAGAAAAGATATAAAAAACATATTGCATTTTTATTAAATTTGTTATTTTAATCATTAATCTTTTTAAATAGTGGGAATATTTCGTATGTTGAAATATAAAACTTTTAATTTTCCAAAATATTTATGAAAATTTATTGTACTAATCTCCGCGCCCTAGTAAAACTCACTTCCTGTTAGCACTTTTCCCCTATGTTGGTCAATGTATGGCTATTTTAGAGGGTGGGACGAACGAACGGACGAACGGAAGTCACAGAATTTTATATATACATAGTGAATTGTTAAATAATCCAACATAAGTAGGTAAAGATAGATAGCTAAAAGATATGTAATATATTCACTATTGTGGTACGATTTAAAAGGGTTATGGATGTCTCGATCAAAGGATTTATCTCGCATATTCGGTTATATGGTATGGTTAAAGGAGGCATATTTCCTTCAGATGTTAATGTGGAACTGCTAACAGAACGTATGTATAAAATTTATAAAGGCCCACGCAAAGGAATGGAACAGCGGCCGTTGGACTTTGATTGCATAGTAATGGTTGTTCTACTATTACAGTGATATCTTGTACTAGACTAATTAATCTTGATTAAAGATAGCACTAAATATATTTTTATCACTTTACGATTTAGAAAAAGCAATAAGTTAAATCCCACACCGTCAAATGAACAGAATCTTGCATCAATATATATATATATATATATATATATATATATATATATATAAATGCTGCTACTAAACAGATTCGTAGATGCTGCTAAAGTAGAATGACACTCATTGATGATTAAGTGGAAATCAATGGAATCCATCAAATCAAGCGGCTATGTGGTGAATAAAATCGATTACGGTTAATATATCTGTAAGGGCATTCCTGTCAAATGCCTAAGTGGTAATCTACTTTACGAGTGAACAGTAACATTAAAATAAGATGCTAAAGCAGTAGAAATAATTTTACTTGACTGAACTGAACTGAAGTATTTCATTCGTAGTTATTTACTAAACTTAGTGAGGGTGGCTATGACTATGGGTACCAAATGAGGATCGAAGTCATTATAATACTAAGTTTGCATGAAACTATTTTTTTAAACGTTGTTTCTCTAAGAGTTTCATTGGTAAGTACTTATAAAACTTAGCTTAGAGAATAAAAATGGGTACCAATGAGGATAGAACATATTATAATAGTAAAAATGTATGAGATTATCCTGTTAACTGTCGTTTTTCTCACTAAATTTTTCTTATGATACAAGACTATGACAATGGAGTTTGATTTATAGATACTTATTAAATTTGTATGGCACAAGACTATAAATATGGGTTCTCAAAGATGACCGAACTCATTATGAGACTAATTTTTCTAAGAATTTCCCTACAGCAAGTCATATAACTTCGTTTAACCCCGAACGCATCAAACTATCACCGATTTCTCCATGGCGATACAAATTACTCCACGGTGAGGAGGCGTTTGTGTACACGATAATTATTGCTGTTGATAAATTATTCTATAATATAAAACACAGTGAAATTTTTAAACTAAAAATTCATCTAATACAAGGCCTAAGAGCCACTCAAGGGAGAGGGTTACTGAATGAAGTTGTATAGACGTAAGATCAGAAAGTATGTGAAGATTATAAAGATATGTAAGATAGACAACAAATGACTTTAGAATTGAAGTGGATAAGAACGTAGTGATCGGGGAAGCATAATCTCGGGAGCGTGTTCCATAAAGTTGCTGTTCTCGGGAAGAAGCTGTCCTTCTTTGTTAGGGAAGGAAATTAGGATGATTCAACCCTGTGTACATAGTATAGCGAGTTTTAGCTGTAAAGGTCTGGACTGGTGGATCCAAGGAATGCAACTCGTTCAAACATTTGCCATGGAAATAGCTACAGAGTAGCGAGAGACTTGCTACGTTCCGTATATATGAAAAGGGCTGTAGGTTTAAAATAATTCATTGTCCATAAGGCCGCGTAAACTCTTTTAGCTGGAAAGTGACAATTCAGCAACTCCACCCCAGATATGGTACCAATACAGGTCAATCTCTTTAATTTGGCAGCCTTAAGAGGATGCCACTTACGGATCATCGAAATCACCCCTAAAAACCTCTATATAAACAAAGTCTTATCAGCTCATCCCATTTATATATTGCAGTGTTATACAAGGTAGAATAATAACACTGCTTCCAAAGAAGGTTTTTATTGTTTCAAGCTATACAAATTTTTAAATAAAAAAAGCTTAAAACTAAAAAGTAATACGTACTTAAGATTCTGAATGGGTAAATATGTAGTTGAATAGAAGAAACGACCAAGACAGTATCACCAAAACACTCTGCTGTAGTCGTCTGCTACAGAATGTTGTAAACAACGTGTGATGCTGGCTTCGTAGTCACTCAGCTTATTAAAAAAAAAAAAAAAAAAAAAAAAAATATGTAACCATGAGTATTCTCGGTTCATGAGTTTTGTCGGATCACGGAATGGTTGATTAAAGATGTCGGCTGGACTCTATTTTATTTTATTCTGCCATAAGGTAGAGGCAAATATTAGTAAAATAAATTTTACCATTAAAAACACATTAATTTGGAAATTCTTCTAAAAATCAAATAATTGTCTGATTTTAATGAAACTTTCAGGACTTATTAATTAACAAATGAAGGAAATTATTTTAGAAATATTTTTTATGTTTGTTACTCCTACTTAATTAATTTTATGAAATTTCGCGGAATTAAATTTTGTCCCGCTTAATGTTTATATTAGTTAAAAGCAGAAGTCCTTGGAGAATATTAAAATCATCAATTACTTTTTGCAAAACAGGACCCCTAGTTACCGAAAATCTGCACTGAATCGTAAAATAGAAAATACAATAAAACTAAGACATTATTTAATTACAAAAGCTATTAATTGCTTTTATAGATAAGATATATTGTGGACACTATTTTCTTAAGAAAACTTTTTTTTCAATAAATAAGGAATTTTTTTCATTTAAAAAAAATTAAATAGAATAATTTATAAAGTTTTAAATCTTTTAAATGTCTGTATTAGTTTGTCTCCGTTAAGTAATGTTAATAAATAAATACTACATTTACAAATAAATGGAAAAGCTTACTACAATTCAGTGACCCCCAATATCTAAAAAGGTATTTGTGTGTGTGTGTGTGTGTATAAACATGCTGATTTTTATACATACGGACGTCCATACACGGCACTATTGAACGATAACTATAATAAATTTAAAGCCAAAGTACCTAAGATTCGATAAAACGTTAGATTATGCAGAATATTTTCCTAAATTTTTAAGATTACTGGGTAGTTAAAAATTATATTAAAAAGGCGCTCACGTTATATTCTGTGATATTTTGAACTTAAAATAAGTAATATTTGTTTCAAATCAGATTAACTAATCTTTAAATATTTCTCAAATAAAGTTTATTTTATTTTTCAAAGATTTAATAAAGAGCATTACATTGTGATGTCGTCCCCCGGCATGACGATAAACTACATCCAGCAGCAAGGCCTCTGATCGGGAGATTGGAGGTTTTGAGGAGCGGGGAAACACCGCTTGATTGCTGTTGTTCTCTGGTCCACCCTGACTCGGGGTAGTAGCACCTGTTATGGTCGCAGAGTAAAAATCAACAATACATTTTTTTAATAAAATGAGCAACAACAGATTTTTATAGCAAAATGACAATCAATGATCTCTCTCTCTCTCTCTCTCTCTATATATATATATATATATATATATATATATATATACATTTTATAGTAAAATTACCAACAATATATTTTATGATTTTTACTACAACCTATATATCTAAAAAACAACATTATCCTGAAAGTATAAAATTATGTACAAAATATGTAGATTTCAGCATCAAATAACCCATAGATGTGTTGATATGCCGCTAAACAAATTAAACCAACCATTGTGATGAAAGATAGCTAAAAGTGGCTCAAAATTCAGCGATTTTAGCAATTTCAAAACGAAAACTACTTCCAGTGAATTTAATTCGTTTTGAAATACAGCAAACAAAGTATTTTTTGTTTATTCGAAATATTAAATTTAACTTATTAGCTTGAAATTAAACCTAAAATAAAAACTTCAAGAAAGATTTTTCATTTTTTAAAATTCGTTTTAACGATTGGGTATCGCGTTTCTCCGGAAGTACGTAGTGTAAACTAATAATACAACTTTCTTCAATTATCCGTATCTAGATTTTCTGGACTGTTGGAAGCTGACAGTTTGCGTCTAACAGATACAGTTTCGTACTTACTTTATTTTCTGGATTTTGATTATCCAGCAGTGAAGTGAAGAGGATATTG
>OZ010603.1:22853918-23088918 GCA_963932145.1 Acanthosepion lycidas
TTCAACGAAAATTTCAGTACATATTGAGATTATATCGAATAACTGAAGTAGTCACTTGGAATTCACTGAAAATCAACACTGGGACCCCCACGAGTTAGGGGACCAGCAGGGAAACCCGGAATTTTCAATTAAGTCTACAGCCTTAGCTATAAAGTCGATTAAATAGAAAACAAAAAAGATGTACTTTATTATTTCAGTTACTATTAGTCTTAAACCTGTCCTTTGGCTTGAAATTTGGGACCCCTAGGGTGAACCAAAGGGCCCCCAAATTTTCAAATTGCTTCGATTTCGACGGAATTTTACATGTATGTTAAAATGAATCAAAAACGATTATCAGATTTTGAAAACTACATAAGGGGCCACCAAGATGACCCATGAACCCCTTGCTGCCGTATTAGTCTTTCAATTGCAGTGGTTAGCAGCATTCCGATGAAAATTTTGCACATAATTTGTGTTTAGATCAATCAACTCAAAATCAAAACTGACACCCCATGTGTCATAAATACATTATGAAAAATATCAGTTTTTCCCATGGATTTCCCGTTTTGGTACTGAAATAGTTTAGTTTGTATTAACTTGACGACAACAATTATATTCTTCCTTAAGAAAAAAAGAATAAGTGCAAACGAAAGTGTGCACTGATGAGAGAAGTGCACGTAGGTATAAGGCGCGTTTGCGAGATCGATCGAGATGTGTAGTGTGTACAGTTAAATTTGCTCTACATGCAATGATCGATCGAGTTATGTAGTGCGTACTATCGATTTTGCTTCACGTCTCGTGTCCATTAGTGCTATGTGATGAAATGAATGCAAAAAATCTCATTCGCATCAAAGTTGTCATCCAATAAAAAGGTAGGCTGCCTTCATGCATGTATATTTTGAATTTTTGATACTTTAAATTTAAATTTGTGAAAATCATATTATAAAAAAAGTTTAAGCGTAAATGCCAACTTTTAATTATGTATTTATCATTATCTAATCAGCATTTAAATAATGCTTAATGTAGAAGTCAAGTGACTTACCTGCCAACATGGCTGCCTCCTTCTATTTCCTTATAAAAGGCAATCCAGCTGATTTTACCTTATTTTATAGGAGAGCACCTAATACACCAGTTGGGTTGGTCCATTTTGCTAGAATGGACCTTCCCAATGCATTTGCATGAGGGGTTTTATTCAGCTATATATTTCTCCATAAATGACTCAAGTCAGTTTTGGCTTTGGCTACATTTGCCTACTTGTGTGCTAAACCTCTGGCAAACTAGCTAATATTCAACATGGCGCTGCGAACAGGATACGAAGACTGGCAAGAGCTACTTATCAAAATTGGCATTCCTACCGACTCTGCCAAAACCTATGCTGAATCGTTTGTGAAAGAGAATATTACTAAGGATAGCCTCTCTATCATAGACCGGGAAATCCTTAAAGAACTAGGTGTCACAACCATGGGACATGCCCTAGCTATCCTTAAGCTATCAAAGGAGCAACCTTTGACATCAGACAGCTATACGAAGGCCCCTGCAGCCAAACTCCCCCAGCTCCATTCAGAGATGACATCACAACAATTCCGAAAGTTCAGAATTGATTGGGAGGTATTTGTGCAAATGACAAACATGCCCCCTACACAGACCAACATCCATTTATACAACTGTGCTGATGAGACTGTGCAAACGTCGATCATCAATACATACCCCAAATTTTTCTCGGAAAAACCAAACAGACTCCTGAACATGTTGGAGGCATTAGTTACCCAAAAATCGAACCCTATGGTTCATAGATTGTCTTTCGCTTCGATTTCCCAGGGACCAGGCGAATCAATCCAGCAATTTGTTGTCCGCCTTAAGGGTACAGCACAGGATTGTGACTTCACATGTCCCATTTGCAGTCATGACCTATCTGACATCTATATCAAAGACCAGCTGGTCAGAGGTACAGCAAATGATGCTCTCCAAGCAGATTTACTAGCAAAGGCCAGCTCATTGAAGACCCTTGACCAAAACATCAACCATGCTGAGGCATTCGAGGCAGCACTGCGTGACCAAGCACGAATGGCAGGGTCAACTGAAATGTCAGCATTGCGTGCATCAACCTATCGCAAAGAAAAAACAACACAAGTGGAAAAAAATCCCCCTCAATCCAGAAGCCCCAAAAAACTGATTATAAAACAAAACAAGTTCCGCTGTAGTGGATGTGGTAGCCACAAGCATGGCATCCCAGGAACCAGCACCCGCCAACAGGCATGTCCTGCCTGGAATCAGACCTGTGACTTGTGTGGCATCCAAGGTCATTTTTCAAAAGTTTGCCGATCAAGAAATCGCTCTAGTGAAGTGAGAGGCTTCCAAGACGATGAAGCTAACATGGACAGTTTGATTGCACATGTAGAGTTTGACCAGGAGACAGGCTCATATGTGTCCTCTAACAAAAATAGTGTTGTTCAGATAGAAGCAACACTGGTCCCATTCTCTCCAAAGCCAGACCCCAGAAATCCTGAAGATATTCCAGGTAATCAAAGCACTCGTTTGAAAATCTTCCCAGATAGTGGGGCCACCATTTGCCTTGGAGGACCCAAGCACCTACATAGCATGGGTCTCAAGGAAAGTAACTTGATCCCATCAAAGAAAGTTATTCGTGCTGTGGGTGGCTCAACCCTTATAAGCCAGGGATGGTTGCCTATTCAATTTAGTGTTGGAGAAATGTCGACAAAGCAAGCATTGTACATCTGCAATAACATCGATAAGATATACTTTAGCAAGGCCGCCTGTATTGATGTTGGCATACTGTCTCCTCACTTCCCCACGCCTATGACTATGACAACCCACAGCAAATTAGATTGGACAACCAACGATCACACAGCAGCTGTCGAGCAAAAGCAACTCAGAAGATTTCAGCTTCCAGATCGCCCTGAAGAAACACCCTTTCCAGCAAACGAAGGAAATGTGGAGAACCTAAAAAAATGGTTACTGAAACAATTTGCTGATTCAGCATTTAATACTGATGGGCAATTCCCAGCCATGTCTGGTAAACCAGCACATATCCACCTGAAAGAGGGGGCAATCCCTAAGGCAAGACACAGACCAATACCAGTGCCATACCATTTAAAAGAACCAGTGAGGCAAGCCCTTATGCAAGATATAGAAAGAGGCATATTAGAACAAGTGCCCATTGGTACTCCAACAGATTGGTGGAGCACAATGGTCATTACAACAAAAAAGGATGGTCGACCGAGGCGTACCATCGATTATCAATATTTAAATTCGCAATGCAAGCGAGAAACCCACCACACTGCCTCACCTTTCCAGCTGGCAATGCAAGTGCCACCCAATACCAAGAAAACAGTACTGGATGCTGTCGATGGCTACCACTCTATTATATTAGATGAGGAGTCCCAACCGCTCACAACTTTTATCACAGAGTGGGGAAGGTTTATGTACCTTAGGATGCCTCAAGGCTACTTAGCATCTGGTGATGCATACACCCGTAGATATGATGAAGTCATAAAAGATATTCCCAGGAAAATCAAATTGGTTGATGATACTTTGCTCTACGACACCGGCATCAAAGAGGCATTCTATCATACCTTTGATTTTCTAATGAGATGTGCACAAAATGGGATTGTACTCAGCAAAGACAAATTCCAGTTTTGTAAGGACACTGTTCAGTTTGGTGGCCTTCAAATAACTTCATCGGGAGTATCTCCCTCTGAATCTATGCTTAATACTATTTTAAATTTCCCTGTTCCGAAAACCATCACCGATGCAAGGTCTTGGTTTGGACTGGTAAACCAACTTGCCTGGGCATATTCATTAAGTCCCATTATGCTACCTTTTCGGGACCTTGTCAAAAAAAACTCAAAATTCACCTGGAACCAGACCCTTGAGAAAGCATTTCAGGAATCAAAGCGGGTCATTGTTGAACTAGTAAAGCGGGGCGTCTCAACATTTGACATCAACAGAATTACCTGCTTAGCTCCTGACTGGAGTAAAGACGGCATGGGATTTTTACTTCTTCAGAAACACTGCACATGTGCAATCGAACGAGCCCCTGTCTGTTGCCCTGAAGGCTGGCATCTTGTGTTTGCTGGAAGCAGATTCTGTACTGACGCTGAGCAAAGATATGCACCCATAGAAGGTGAAGCAGCAGCTATCAGCTGGGCACTTGAAAAGTGCCGCATGTTCATACTAGGTTGCCCAAACGTTATAGTCGTGACCGACCATGAACCACTCAAAGGACTTTTTGGTGATCGAGATCTCAGCAAAATTCACAACCCTCGCCTATTCCGACTCAAAGAGAAAAGCTTGAGATATCGTTTCACCATGCAACACTGCCCTGGAAAATGGCACAGAGCCTCTGATGCTATTTCCCGCAATCCAGTCACTACAGTACAAAGCCTACTTGATACATTCTCTATAGAACCCTCCCTTATAGAAATTGATGAATCAGATGAGACTTGTGCAACAATGAGATTGACAGCCCTCACATCAATATCTCAATTAGATGATAATCCTGCCATAACTTCCCCTGACCACATTCGTTTTGCTGGTCAAGAAGACACACAATACACCCTATTACGGAAAACCATAGACAATGGTTTTCCAAACAGTCGTCAAGCAACACCACCTACAATCCGGGAATACTGGGAAGTTCGTAACCGCCTAAGCAATGAAAATGGTCTAATACTACTTGACAGGAGAGTAGTGATACCAACCTCCCAGCGCAAGAACATATTAAAATGCCTACATTCAGCTCATCAAGGAGTAGTTGGCATGAAAGCGCGTGCCAATGACTCAGTTTACTGGCCTGGAATGAATGCCTCAATTCGCAATTACAGGTATAATTGCATTACATGTTCAAGGAATGCCCCAAGTCTACCACATGAACCAATCCAAATGACACCTACACCTGAATGGCCATTTCAACAGATTGTAATGGATTTGTTCTATGTTAAATCCTTCACATATCTTGCTTGTGCAGACAGGCTCACTGGATGGCTCATTCTGTACCGCATCAAGCCAGGGCAAGCGGTTGCTTCCAGGTTGATTTCCATCTGCAGAGAAATATTCCAAACATATGGTGCACCTGAGGAACTTAGTACAGATGGTGGACCGCCATTCTCAGCTTACTCATTCCAACAATTCCTAAAAACCTGGGCTGTTAAGCAAAGAATTTCATCAGTGGCCTATCCCCAGTCTAACGGACGTGCAGAATTGGCAGTCAAGACTGCAAAAAGACTCATAAAAGACTGCACAGGACACCAGGGTTCCTTGGACAATAACATGGCAGCACAAGCAATCTTGCAATATAGAAACACCCTGCTTCATAGACGTCTTCGAGATTTTATCCCATCGCACCCACAGTTATATAAACCACACCCTGAATGGATAGCCGCAGCGAAAAAACGAGAACAGAGATTATCCAAACGCAATGCAGACCTCATCGAGAAGTACAACCGTACTGCACATGCACTATCCCCACTTTATAAAGGTGACACAGTCTCCATTCAAAACCCAAATAGCCGTCGATGGGACATAGCTGGGCGAATAGTAGAAACACTTCCCAACCGTCAATATAGAATTAGAGTTGCAGGATCAGGCAGAATAACCCTGCGGAACCGTAGGTTTCTAAGGAAACTTGAAGCACCCATAATCAAGACCCCCATACCAAGCGCCATGCCTGTGTCACCTGAGCCGACAATTACGGATACATGCAGACCACATCAATCTGCCAAAGACTTGGAAAATGGTGACATTACATTACAAAATAAACCAGCGTCCCAGGGCCCTACTCAATCACAGCCATCAAGAACGAGGATTCCCAGGGCGCTATCCCGACTACTCTCGTACAATCAGCCAGGCAATAGGGAATTAATTCCTCCCCAACGGCCAATATGCTTCCGCAATGGGGAGAGGAGGGAGATGTAGAAGTCAAGTGACTTACCTGCCAACATGGCTGCCTCCTTCTATTTCCTTATAAAAGGCAATCCAGCTGATTTTACCTTATTTTATAGGAGAGCACCTAATACACCAGTTGGGTTGGTCCATTTTGCTAGAATGGACCTTCCCAATGCATTTGCATGAGGGGTTTTATTCAGCTATATATTTCTCCATAAATGACTCAAGTCAGTTTTGGCTTTGGCTACATTTGCCTACTTGTGTGCTAAACCTCTGGCAAACTAGCTAATATTCAACAGCTTAATAACTCATATATTTGGAAACTTGAGCCCTAAAATTTTGACAGTTTTATTCTGAAAAATGCACTTATAATAATGTAAAGACCCTCTTTCAATTTATTTATAATTATGCTAAACTTAGCGTGTACGTTTTAACGTTCATAGTGAGTAGGTTTCTAGCTGCACGTTAATTTTTATTTTTATCACTAGAACGTTTTTTGGTAGTCTATTTTTAGATAAATCCTAACTTTACGAGCTTGCTTATAATTGTTTACCACGTTCCCGTAGTCTCCCTTATAAACTTGCATTTAATTTATTCGAGTTGTCGAAACTGAGGGGCAAAGAACAATTCGACATATAAGAAATGCTACTAGAACTACTGCCACTTGAGATTTCGAAACTGAGGAGCAAAGAACAATTCGATATACAAGAAATGCTACTAGAAACGCTGCTGCTCGAAATTCTGAGAGTGAGCAAGAGCGTATTGCTAGGCAGATACGAAATTCAGCAACGACTGCTGCTAGCAGACGTGCGGAGAATGAGGATCAACGTTCACAAAGATTGTCTAGAAATGCTTCAGCAACTGCAACAGCAAGAGATTTGGAGACTTAAGAGCAGCGTACGAGACGACAGAGCAGAAATGCCTCTAGAACAGCTTCTGCACGGGCAATGGAGGCTGTTGAGGATCGCCAAGATCGTTTGGAAGATAATGTGCAAAGATTGGCTGCTCAACAGGGGATTTCAAGACCCCTTAGTCAAATATGGTCAATGGTAGCATTCTATTATGACCCTAATTATTCGAACCACCCTAATGTTCAGCTTGGCAGTATGTCGATTGTCTGTTCGCATTGCAGAGCTAAAAGGTGGGTAGGGGAAATTAATAGCATGTGCTGCTCAAACGGTACTTCCGCGTTAACTATCATTGAAGATCCAGCCCAGCCATCTGATGTTGCTACATGCCTTACTTATTGCCTATCTCACACAGCGAATTTTTTCTAAGCTCTATACTAAACATTAAATTTGTTACAAAAAAAGAACTAAACAAAATGAACACAAAACGATCAGCTTTAAAAAAAGGACTCGTAACTGGAAAAACCGAATGAAAAAAGAATGTTAACAACAAATACTTTTTTCACACCCAACCCAGTTCTGCGGAATCAGAATCAACGTTGAGTTTAAGCAAGCGAATGAGTCAATTGGAGAAAAGTGCAATGCAGATTTAAATTTTTCCCACTTGTGACGAATGTAGCTATCGATTTTTTTTTTGCATGCTAGCATGCTAGTTAACATTCATGTCAGTCAGCTGTTGGCTCTCACGCGGGCCAATAGAATCTTCCTGGCTATTCGTGGCAGCCAGCTATAGGCTCTCAGTTCAAAATGGCCGCGAACTACTTGAACACTGCAATAGAAGCATGAAAAAAATCGATTATTTCCACTATCGATGGGAGTTGGGAAATGCAAAGTCGGTCCTGGCCTTTCCGCTAACTTGGAGCATGTAAATTTTGGTGCAAAATTGCGGCCGTGCATTCGTTACACACACACACACACACACACACACACACATCCTACCTTTTATATATATATAAAAGTCGAACTCTCTGCCTTCGAGTGGAAAGGAACCTGGACGAGGCTCCGTCGAAAGGCAGAGTCTCGTTCGGGGTGGTTGACTGCCCTTGAACCCATTTATGCGGGTTCAAAGAGGGAATATTTTTGGCCAAGCGTGCGGACTCGGAAATCCCACCTTAAGCTCGGCCTTGTGCCATATGTAACCCTCGTGGGGGGTGGCTAAATAACATATATATATTGGCAGCATATTTTCATTCAAACAGGTTTGGTTAAATAATTTAAACATGACATGTCGATTAGTTTTCATTGTGATCCTTTCAACTTCGTGGTTTAATATTTTGAGTTAAGTCTGTGAGTACGTATATGTGTTTCTGTGAATTTAAGACTTTCAACTGTTCTTTTTTATACTGCTTATACTGCGTTCTAGAGTTCAAAGTTCACGGGTGTTTTTTTTTCCAGTATAAAAGAAGTACTTTTTTTGTTTTTGCTCATACGTATATAATTGTTTCATAAGCATTTAAGGACTTTGCTGCTATACTCATACTTGACTTTATTTTGAGTTTTAACTCTCTTATATAAAGGGATTTGAAAGAAAATTTTGGTATTTTTTGACCTCGAGTTTCTAAAACCACATAAAAAATTGATCCGTGAACTTGAAAGGATCACAACGAAAACTAATCGATATGAAATCTTTAAATTATTCTGAACATATATATATATATATATATATATATATATATATATATATGCGCCGAAATAAACAAACACTGAAATATTTGTTAAAATTGTACTCGGTAAAAAGTGCTCAATTTCAAGTCGAAAAACCATTATTATTATTATTCTTATATATATATATATATATATATATATATATATATATATATATATATATATATGATAAAAATACAAGATATTTAAGTTTTAAGGTATAGTATATATAAAAAAATACTCAATATCCGAGAAAGATAATATGTAAATATAATACAGTATTTACATTATTCGGACTATTGTCCTCATCTTTGTCGCCATATTTATCACAACGATTCGGCCGTTGTACGCTCCGGCCTTCTTCAGGTGGTTGGAATTTCGAACTGAACTCTTTATTTCGATCACTGGGCTAGACTGTTCTAGTTCCACGTGGCATGTTTGATGGATGTCAGTTATCAGTTATCTCCTGCTAATTTTCCCTCTGAAAGTTCTCCACTGCCTTAACCGGGTATTGAACTCACACTGCATCTAACCAACGCTTTTATCCACTGTGTCATGTGTCCTTGAGGGTTCCAGTTCCAGTCTATTGTATTATCACAACAGTTATTGTGTAGGCGACAGTGGTTATGTTCCACTTTATTCCAGAGTTTATCGAGTCGGAACAATAGTAGATCTGAATGCGATTAATTGTCAATATTTTCTAGTGTTGTTAGTTTTTATCTCTTTCCTATTGATTACTTATCTGTTGCTGATTACTTGTGTTGCAGTATTCGTAGTTTCTTAATTTATTTGTTTAGATTTTTGTTTATTTTTTCTCGTGGTTGGTTATCTTATTTTTTTAAGGTATTGGTTTTGTCTAAAATATATTCCTTTCTATACGTTACATATAGTGTATATAGTGTATATAGTGTATATATTTACATTTATCATGGAGATATTTTACAAGGTATTCGCTTTTAGTTTTTGATTTTTATGTAACGGAATAAAAAATTGTTTTTGTTTCTGCATTTTGAAATAATTTCTGATCGTTTATTTAGCAATTTGTGTTGGTCTGGGAATATGATTATTGCTATTTTCTCCTCGAGACAGAGTTTACAGTTTTTGAAATTTAGTGTTGTAGGCTGATGCTGTTTTCCTTATATTCCATGATATTTTTGGTGTAATTTGTTTTTTGCTTTTAATTGTTCATATATGTTTAAAAAACGTTGTGTGTTTGCGTATTTACTAAGATGTTTTGTGTGTGTAGTTTCTCTGTTTTCAGGAGCTTTCAATTACTTCTATATATTTTTTCTTCGTTATTTGCTGATTTTACAGTGGCTTGATATAATAATTTTTTTGCAAGCAATTACCATTTGAGTGATATTTGTTCTTTACTATGCAGTTACAGGTGGGTTTAGTTTGTGTCTGTACTTTGTGGGTTATTTTGCTGTTGTACTTTATTTTATTATTTATGTCATGTTCTCGGTGAAACTGTAGCTGAATTTTACTGTGTTTCTGTTGAATATCTCGTGAAGTGTTCTAGATGGGAGGAAGTGTTTGTGCATGAATGTAATGAATATTTTTCCTACATTTGTTTTTACGTTTTTGTTGTTTGATGAATTAAACGATATGATGTTTCTTCTCCTGTTGTTTTGTTGTTGTTGTGTGGTGTGTATGTGAGCTTTGCTGAATAACCACTATCTTTTAGACCTGTTTCATAACCATTTTTCCCTTCTTGAAGATGGCTTTGTTGAAGACGGTTTCGTTGGAAGAATTGTCAGATAAGCTCCGTATAATTGATTGTGGGATCTGCTTGATTATTGTTGGTGGGATTTCTATGTGGATATGTAACTTTTCTTAGGTTGAATGTGACATCTAAGAAATTTCCTTTTTAAGTTAGTTTTTATGTCAATGTCGAATTGCATACTTTTTAAAATTGTTAGGATTATATTTCTAGTTTTGTCTGTTTTTTGTCTATCAACGTTTTTTTTAGGTTTATGAGATCTTATCCCTGTAGAGGCCTATATAATTTTTATTGATTATTTTACTTAGCTCATGTAGTAAATGTATACCTATAAGTTCGCAGATTCAACATCAAATCTTCCCATTGTAACGTCGAAGGTTCCTTCTTTCTTTATCCACGTGTCGTTGTTTGCTCAATAATCGTGGTTTTCGGAAAGGTTTAATGATTTTTACTTCGCTTGTGCTTATTTTTATTTATACTTAAGCTAAGAGGATGGCCTTATTTAGCATGGGTTCAATTATAGAAGGGAAGGAATCTTTTATATCTAGTTGTATAAATTCGCAATTATGTTTGTTTTTTAGGTTGGTAAACCAGACTATATTTGTTTTTGTGTTTTTCCACTAGTTTACCCCTAACTTCTTCTTAATTCTTTCGAGTATTCGTTTACTTATTTTACCGCGTTCATATTTATTTGCATGCTGGGTTTGTTTGTGGTCTTTTAATATAATGAATGCTTGTGATTTAGCGATGCAATTTATTCGGTCTAAGGTTTGGGTGACTTTTTTTTAGCTTCCATGTTAATATTGTATTCTGTAGGTTTTGGTCCTTTTCTGTATATTTAATTTATATATCTCCTTGGTTAGTGTTATATGCCGTATCTATGAACACTAATGGGTATGTCCTAATCCTGTTAAATAAGTTGGACACTATTGTAAGTGTGTGTGTGTGGGGGGGGTAATATGCTCTATAAGTAGTCCAGCAGTAGCAGTGGTTTACCTACTTCACGTCGCTGGCGAGTATTGTATTTTGTTGATGTTATAAAGATTACCATTTCATTTACAACCTATGTTTTGGTTATTACTCATTCAGTAACTTTTTCTAGGTTACAACAGTTAGTTTGTTGTGTTTGGGGAGGGGGAGATTAGTTCATGCAAATTTCTAGTTTTGTCTGCTGCGATAAATAAGTTAGATGAATTGTTTATTTTTTATTATCTCCTTTTAATTTTTTTTCTGGAAAGCATCTAATTGTTTATGAAATTATATTTTTCTTACTGTAGCTAAATATGTTCAAATATAGTTTTAAAAAATGCTATATTTATGAATGAAAGTGCTCAATATTAGAGACAGAGCATATATAAATATAAAATATAAAAGTCGGCATTGTGGTCAACACAAAGCGGTGGCAATCTGTTTAATACTTGAACGCAATCTTCAGGCCATCTCTGTTATATTTTAACTCGACATTGTAGAAGTCAAGTGACTTACCTGCCAACATGGCTGCCTCCTTCTATTTCCTTGTAAAAGCTGATTTTACCTTATTTTATAGGAGAGCGCCTAATACACCAGTTGGGTTGGTCCATTTTGCTAGAATGGACCTTCCCAATACATTTGCATGAGGGGTCTTTGTTCAGCTATATATTTCTCCATAAATGACTCAAGTCAGTTTTTGGCTTTGGCTACATTTGCCTACTTGTGTGCTAAACCTCTGGCAAACTAGCTAATATTCAACATGGCGCTGCGAACAGGATACGAAGACTGGCAAGAGCTACTTATCAAAATTGGCATTCCTACCGACTCTGCCAAAACCTATGCTGAATCGTTTGTGAAAGAGAATATTACTAAGGATAGCCTCTCTATCATAGACCGGGAAATCCTTAAAGAACTAGGTGTCACAACCATGGGACATGCCCTAGCTATCCTTAAGCTATCAAAGGAGCAACCTTTGACATCAGACAGCTATACGAAGGCCCCTGCAGCCAAACTCCCCCAGCTCCATTCAGAGATGACATCACAACAATTCCGAAAGTTCAGAATTGATTGGGAGGTATTTGTGCAAATGACAAACATGCCCCCTACACAGACCAACATCCATTTATACAACTGTGCTGATGAGACTGTGCAAACGTCGATCATCAATACATACCCCAAATTTTTCTCGGAAAAACCAAACAGACTCCTGAACATGTTGGAGGCATTAGTTACCCAAAAATCGAACCCTATGGTTCATAGATTGTCTTTCGCTTCGATTTCCCAGGGACCAGGCGAATCAATCCAGCAATTTGTTGTCCGCCTTAAGGGTACAGCACAGGATTGTGACTTCACATGTCCCATTTGCAGTCATGACCTATCTGACATCTATATCAAAGACCAGCTGGTCAGAGGTACAGCAAATGATGCTCTCCAAGCAGATTTACTAGCAAAGGCCAGCTCATTGAAGACCCTTGACCAAAACATCAACCATGCTGAGGCATTCGAGGCAGCACTGCGTGACCAAGCACGAATGGCAGGGTCAACTGAAATGTCAGCATTGCGTGCATCAACCTATCGCAAAGAAAAAACAACACAAGTGGAAAAAAATCCCCCTCAATCCAGAAGCCCCAAAAAACTGATTATAAAACAAAACAAGTTCCGCTGTAGTGGATGTGGTAGCCACAAGCATGGCATCCCAGGAACCAGCACCCGCCAACAGGCATGTCCTGCCTGGAATCAGACCTGTGACTTGTGTGGCATCCAAGGTCATTTTTCAAAAGTTTGCCGATCAAGAAATCGCTCTAGTGAAGTGAGAGGCTTCCAAGACGATGAAGCTAACATGGACAGTTTGATTGCACATGTAGAGTTTGACCAGGAGACAGGCTCATATGTGTCCTCTAACAAAAATAGTGTTGTTCAGATAGAAGCAACACTGGTCCCATTCTCTCCAAAGCCAGACCCCAGAAATCCTGAAGATATTCCAGGTAATCAAAGCACTCGTTTGAAAATCTTCCCAGATAGTGGGGCCACCATTTGCCTTGGAGGACCCAAGCACCTACATAGCATGGGTCTCAAGGAAAGTAACTTGATCCCATCAAAGAAAGTTATTCGTGCTGTGGGTGGCTCAACCCTTATAAGCCAGGGATGGTTGCCTATTCAATTTAGTGTTGGAGAAATGTCGACAAAGCAAGCATTGTACATCTGCAATAACATCGATAAGATATATTTTAGCAAGGCCGCCTGTATTGATGTTGGCATACTGTCTCCTCACTTCCCCACGCCTATGACTATGACAACCCACAGCAAATTAGATTGGACAACCAACGATCACACAGCAGCTGTCGAGCAAAAGCAACTCAGAAGATTTCAGCTACCAGATCGCCCTGAAGAAACACCCTTTCCAGCAAACGAAGGAAATGTGGAGAACCTAAAAAAATGGTTACTGAAACAATTTGCTGATTCAGCATTTAATACTGATGGGCAATTCCCAGCCATGTCTGGTAAACCAGCACATATCCACCTGAAAGAGGGGGCAATCCCTAAGGCAAGACACAGACCAATACCAGTGCCATACCATTTAAAAGAACCAGTGAGGCAAGCCCTTATGCAAGATATAGAAAGAGGCATATTAGAACAAGTGCCCATTGGTACTCCAACAGATTGGTGTAGCACAATGGTCATTACAACAAAAAAGGATGGTCGACCGAGGCGTACCATCGATTATCAATATTTAAATTCGCAATGCAAGCGAGAAACCCACCACACTGCCTCACCTTTCCAGCTGGCAATGCAAGTGCCACCCAATACCAAGAAAACAGTACTGGATGCTGTCGATGGCTACCACTCTATTATATTAGATGAGGAGTCCCAACCGCTCACAACTTTTATCACAGAGTGGGGAAGGTTTATGTACCTTAGGATGCCTCAAGGCTACTTAGCATCTGGTGATGCATACACCCGTAGATATGATGAAGTCATAAAAGATATTCCCAGGAAAATCAAATTGGTTGATGATACTTTGCTCTACGACACCGGCATCAAAGAGGCATTCTATCATACCTTTGATTTTCTAATGAGATGTGCACAAAATGGGATTGTACTCAGCAAAGACAAATTCCAGTTTTGTAAGGACACTGTTCAGTTTGGTGGCCTTCAAATAACTTCATCGGGAGTATCTCCCTCTGAATCTATGCTTAATGCTATTTTAAATTTCCCTGTTCCGAAAACCATCACCGATGCAAGGTCTTGGTTTGGACTGGTAAACCAACTTGCCTGGGCATATTCATTAAGTCCCATTATGCTACCTTTTCGGGACCTTGTCAAAAAAAACTCAAAATTCACCTGGAACCAGACCCTTGAGAAAGCATTTCAGGAATCAAAGCGGGTCATTGTTGAACTAGTAAAGCGGGGCGTCTCAACATTTGACATCAACAGAATTACCTGCTTAGCTCCTGACTGGAGTAAAGACGGCATGGGATTTTTACTTCTTCAGAAACACTGCACATGTGCAATCGAACGAGCCCCTGTCTGTTGCCCTGAAGGCTGGCATCTTGTGTTTGCTGGAAGCAGATTCTGTACTGACGCTGAGCAAAGATATGCACCCATAGAAGGTGAAGCAGCAGCTATCAGCTGGGCACTTGAAAAGTGCCGCATGTTCATACTAGGTTGCCCAAACGTTATAGTCGTGACCGACCATGAACCACTCAAAGGACTTTTTGGTGATCGAGATCTCAGCAAAATTCACAACCCTCGCCTATTCCGACTCAAAGAGAAAAGCTTGAGATATCGTTTCACCATGCAACACTGCCCTGGAAAATGGCACAGAGCCTCTGATGCTATTTCCCGCAATCCAGTCACTACAGTACAAAGCCTACTTGATACATTCTCTATAGAACCCTCCCTTATAGAAATTGATGAATCAGATGAGACTTGTGCAACAATGAGATTGACAGCCCTCACATCAATATCTCAATTAGATGATAATCCTGCCATAACTTCCCCTGACCACATTCGTTTTGCTGGTCAAGAAGACACACAATACACCCTATTACGGAAAACCATAGACAATGGTTTTCCAAACAGTCGTCAAGCAACACCACCTACAATCCGGGAATACTGGGAAGTTCGTAACCGCCTAAGCAATGAAAATGGTCTAATACTACTTGACAGGAGAGTAGTGATACCAACCTCCCAGCGCAAGAACATATTAAAATGCCTACATTCAGCTCATCAAGGAGTAGTTGGCATGAAAGCGCGTGCCAATGACTCAGTTTACTGGCCTGGAATGAATGCCTCAATTCGCAATTACAGGTATAATTGCATTACATGTTCAAGGAATGCCCCAAGTCTACCACATGAACCAATCCAAATGACACCTACACCTGAATGGCCATTTCAACAGATTGTAATGGATTTGTTCTATGTTAAATCCTTCACATATCTTGCTTGTGCAGACAGGCTCACTGGATGGCTCATTCTGTACCGCATCAAGCCAGGGCAAGCGGTTGCTTCCAGGTTGATTTCCATCTGCAGAGAAATATTCCAAACATATGGTGCACCTGAGGAACTTAGTACAGATGGTGGACCGCCATTCTCAGCTTACTCATTCCAACAATTCCTAAAAACCTGGGCTGTTAAGCAAAGAATTTCATCAGTGGCCTATCCCCAGTCTAACGGACGTGCAGAATTGGCAGTCAAGACTGCAAAAAGACTCATAAAAGACTGCACAGGACACCAGGGTTCCTTGGACAATAACATGGCAGCACAAGCAATCTTGCAATATAGAAACACCCCTATCCAAGGCATTGGCTTATCACCAGCGCAACTCCTGCTTCATAGACGTCTTCGAGATTTTATCCCATTGCACCCACAGTTATATAAACCACACCCTGAATGGATAGCCGCAGCGAAAAAACGAGAACAGAGATTATCCAAACGCAATGCAGACCTCATCGAGAAGTACAACCGTACTGCACATGCACTATCCCCACTTTATAAAGGTGACACAGTCTCCATTCAAAACCCAAATAGCCGTCGATGGGACATAGCTGGGCGAATAGTAGAAACACTTCCCAACCGTCAATATAGAATTAGAGTTGCAGGATCAGGCAGAATAACCCTGCGGAACCGTAGGTTTCTAAGGAAACTTGAAGCACCCATAATCAAGACCCCCATACCAAGCGCCATGCCTGTGTCACCTGAGCCGACAATTACGGATACATGCAGACCACATCAATCTGCCAAAGACTTGGAAAATGGTGACATTACATTACAAAATAAACCAGCGTCCCAGGGCCCTACTCAATCACAGCCATCAAGAACGAGGATTCCCAGGGCGCTATCCCGACTACTCTCGTACAATCAGCCAGGCAATAGGGAATTAATTCCTCCCCAACGGCCAATATGCTTCCGCAATGGGGAGAGGAGGGAGATGTAGAAGTCAAGTGACTTACCTGCCAACATGGCTGCCTCCTTCTATTTCCTTGTAAAAGCTGATTTTACCTTATTTTATAGGAGAGCGCCTAATACACCAGTTGGGTTGGTCCATTTTGCTAGAATGGACCTTCCCAATACATTTGCATGAGGGGTCTTTGTTCAGCTATATATTTCTCCATAAATGACTCAAGTCAGTTTTTGGCTTTGGCTACATTTGCCTACTTGTGTGCTAAACCTCTGGCAAACTAGCTAATATTCAACAGACATAATGAGGTTTATTGTATTATCTTAACGGTTATTTGTTAGGCAATAGCAGTTATGTTTAAAATTATTCTAGGGGCTACTGAGTAGGAATAATAGTAGATTTATTCAGTCGTTTATGTCTAATGTTTGGGAGTTTTTTTCCGCCTATCCAATACACGTCAGGATAATATAATATACATTATTACCCATAATGCGCCATTGATCAGCATATATAAATAGTCGAGTGTCAAATTCCCCTAGCTCTCTTTCCTTATTATGTGCCCTAGAAATTTCAACTGTCGCTTTCTGGTGTAAACTTTTTGTGTCTATCTATATTAAAGAATCAGCATATATACTAGGCCACAAAAATCTCCTGAGCCGACCAAGTATAGAAATGAATACAATATGGGAACCAGTAATAAGGAGTGCCAGAGAAAAGCGATAATAACAAAAAAAAAATTGCAATATGAGCTCTGGTAAAAACATGTAATGATAACAGTAAAAATTGCAATATGAGCACTGGGAAAAAATGATTGTTGAAGAGATTAGGTTTATAATACTCAGAAATTCATACACAGATGTTCTCAAGGACACATGACACAGGGGATAAAGGCGTTGGTTAGATCCAGTGACAGGGACCCAAAGAGTGTGAGTTCAATACCCGGTTAAGGCAGTGGAGAACTTAGAGAGGGGAATTAACAGGAGATAACTGACATCCATTAAATATGGCACATGGAACTAGAACATTCATTCATTTTTTTGCCCCAGTGAGCGAAATAAATGGTTCAATTCGATATTCCAACCACCTGAAGAAGGCCGAAACGTTGTAATAAATATGGCGGCAATGATGAGGACAATAGTCCGAATAATGTAAATAATGTTCTTTTTGTTCCCATTTTCTTTAAGAAAAATGTTTTCGGTGAATAATTAATTTTTACAAGAATTGTTTTCATTTTTTTTAAATCTTAATTTTAATTATTTATAAATCTTCAAATCTTCTCCATTACTTGTCTCCATTAGGTGATATTTTTATTAAATAAAAACCATATGTGCTAATCATAAATAGAAGAGCTTAATACAAATCATTGAACACCAATATTTTAAAAAGAATTTTGAAGTTATTTTTTGGCTTGTGTATAAACGTACCGATTTTTTTTGTATATACGGCCATCCATACACAACATTAACAGAAAATAAGTGTGATAATTACAGTAAATTTAAAGCCAAAGTATCTAAAATTCAAAAAGATATTAGATGACGGAGAATATTTCCCTAAATTTTAAAGATAACTGAGTACTTAAAAATTATATAAAAAGGCGCTCATGTTATATTCCTCAATTAGTTTTACAGTATATCCACCGTAGAAAAACATATCAATACCTTAAATGAAGAGCTACAGCCGTGGTAAAAAATTGTATTTCTGCGATATGTTAAATTAAGGAAAGTAATATTTCTTTCAAATCAGATTAATTAAGCTTTAAATAAGCTAATATTCCTCAAATAAAGTTTCAGAAAAGTATATAATTATTTTTGAAAGATTTTTTTTTAATAAAGACAATTACATCGTGATGACGTACGACTAAAAATGGCGCTAAAATCAGCTATTTTAGCAATTTCAAAACAAAAACTCCTTCCATTCAATTAAGGAATATATTTTGAAATACTACAACGTATTTTGCATATTGTAAATATTAAATTTAATCTATTAGCTTGAAATTAAAATAAATATAAAAGTTTCAAGAAAGATTTTTCATTTTTTTAAATTGATTTTAAACATTAGGTATCGCATTTCTGTGGAAGTACCTAAATACATACACACACACACACACACACACACACACATATATATATATATATATATATATATATATATATGTATGTGTGTGTGTGTGTGCGTGTGTAAAGACAAGAAGAGAGATTATGTAGGAGCTATTAAAATAAGTGCATATTAAAAGCACTATTTACTTTGATACTTGTGTGTCTGAAAATGCCTCCATTGTGTTTATGTGTGTCCGTATATGTGTGTGTCTGTATATACATGCATCTACTTGTGTGTGCATGTCTAGGTTTGTATTCGTGTGTGTGTGTGTGTCTGAGTGCCAGTATGCGATTTAATGCTTGCGTGTGTGCGTGTTTGGCCGCCTGCGGCCACCTTGTGCGTGGTTGTGTGTAAATGCAATACATTTGTACATGAGTATGTGTGTATAGCTTTGTATTGTGTTTTTGTATGTGTGTGTGTATGTGTGTGTGTGTGTGTGACTCGAAGTCCCAACCTTTGTGGCTGTCAGTTAACTATAATTTCTGAGTTTCCCATTGCTCTTTGAACATTTGACCTCTCTCCACTTGCCTCTTGATTTGTATACAATTTCTTGGCACGTTTTTTTCTCACGCACCGATTGGCCTTTCAGCGCCACCTTGCTTCGTCACGTGACTGTCAGCTGCACGCGCGCAAACAAACAAAAAAAAATACACACAGGCAAATGAAGCAAAAAACAAAAGACTTCTTCCGGGTTCCGGATTCGGTGCTAGTTGCAATGAAATAAGAAACGTAGAAAACGCTCTCCTCATCACTAATTAATTTGTGTAATTTCAACGGGATGTGTACGTAGCCTAGAGGTCATCGGGGCGTAGAGTCGGATCGGCGAGACGGTTTAAAGTCCTAGACAATGCAGTCGCGTTCATTTTCGAGCAATTACTCTCCTTAAAGACAGGAATCTACCTCATCTGCCTCCCATCTGTGGTTTAACTAGCAAGGTAGACTTGACATTTGAGCCTTGGTGGGCAACCAGCCTAAAATCTGAAACAATAACAATACTGTGTCCCAAAAACAGTGGAGAAAGAAACGGGAAACTGCGCCACTATTATTTCCAAAGAGACGTGCTGATTCACAGATAATAAAGAAAAGGAATCTGTGTCGGGTCATGGGTATCTCTGTCCCCAGCGGATATGAGAGTAAAAAAAAAATTCAAGGAGATCACGTCATATATACAACTTAGCAAAAATAATTATAGCGCCGATAAAAAAGATCACAAATCATTTGTATCTCTTCTAGTTATTTACTAAGCAGTGTTTAATACGGCAGAATGGCATAGTGGATAGGGAAAACAGGTTTCATGCCTTTACTCCATCAACAAAAACCATTAAAATTCATTTGAAATAAAAGCGTAAATCTACTTTGCTGTTAGGACCGCCCAAAATGGATAAAAGGGGAGGACTTACTCAGCGGCAACACTAAGTTACGGTGGGCGGGGCGATATCAGATGTCAAAAAAGGTGGAGGAGGGGCCTAAATAACAAGTTTAAAGTGGAGGTAGGGGGCTAAATCAAACGTTAAAAGTGGAGGGAGGGTGGCTAAATCGGAAGTTAAAAGTGGAGGGAGGGAGCTAAATATGACGTTAAATGTGGGTGAAGCCTAATCATATGTTAAAAGTGGAGGGAGGGGGGTAAATCAAACGTCAAAATAGGAAGGGGGGCTAAATCAAACGTTAAAACTGGAGAGAGGGGGCTAAATAACACGTTTAAAGTGGAAGGAGGAGCTAAATCAGGCATTAAAAGTGGAGGGATAGGGCTAAATCAGACGTTAAAAGTGAGAGGGGTTAAATTAAATGTTAAAGGTGGGTGGGGCTTAATTAGATGTTAAATATGGTGGAGAACCAAATCAGATGTTAAAAATGATGAAGCTAAATCAGATGTTAAAAAGTGGGGTGGGTGGGTGTTCTTAATCAGATGTTAAAAGTGGTGGAGAACCAAATCAGATGTTGAAAGTGTAGGAATGTGGCTAAATCAGATGTTAATAGTTGATGGAGACGGAGCTAAATCAGATGGTAAAAGTGGTTGTGAGCTAAATCAGATGGTAAAAGTGGTTGTGAGCGAAATCAGATGGTAAAAGTGGTTGTGAGTGAAATCAGATGGTAAAAGTGGTTGTGAGCTAAATCAGATGGTAAAAGTGGTTGTGAGTGAAATGAGATGGTAAAAGTGGTTGTGAGCTAAATCAGATGGTAAAAGTGGTTGTGAGCTAAATCAGATGGTAAAAGTGGTTGTGAGTGAAATGAGATGGTAAAAGTGGTTGTGAGTGAAATCAGATGGTAAAAATTGATGGAGAAAAAATCAGATGGTAAAAGTGTGTGTGTGTGGGGGGTGACTCAGTCAGATGTCAAAAGTCAGATATTAAATTTTAAAAATTCCTAATTGTATATTTTATTGTCTTTTCCTCTCATAAAATTAACATTTGTTCAAAGATCTATCTTACTTAAAAATATGTTTATTTTTTAATGGATACTTTTTTTTTCTGTTTTATGAACTAAATAGCACAAGTCTATATACAAATGACAGTTGCACTAGTAATTCACTCGACAAGATAAGTAAAACGCAGCCGATTTGAATATAATTGAAACGGGACTAACATCATGAGATCTTTCGCATTCTTCTTCTTCTTCTTCTTCTTCTTCTTCTTCGTATTATTATTATTATTATTATTATTATTATTATTATTATTATTGTTGTTGTTAATATAAGTACTAGTAGTAGTAGTTGTAGTTATAGTGTTCTGCATTTCCCTAGTTAGCAAGCGGGTTACGCCCTTTTCATTACTTAATAAATAATGGACTATTCCGTTTTGATCGCAAGTGAAGACAGAAAAGACAGAAAAGACACAGAGACGTTTTTTAGGATTCAGTGAGTGTAAGAAAAAAAAGAAAAAAAGAAGATCGGTGGTATAGACCCCTAACACCCCAATGATGACTTGGGCCATAGTGATCTGAACGTCCCACATTCTAACAACCTCAATCCAGATGTCGGTGCATTTATTGAGGTTGTCAATTTTTTTACCTTGATTATTACGGTCAACAGGAGCAGCCACGTCGATGAGGGGGCATTTTCTTGTTTCTTTGTCAACGAAGGTGACGTATGGTTTCGTAACCTCAAAGTCGTGCTCTGTTTGAATGTAAAAAAACGCACAAGATCTTTACCTCGATAATTGTGTAAATAAAGATTCATGCTAGGGCTTTTCATAGAGAAAATGAGGTATTTTGGTGACTGTGGTGTGACAACTAAGAGTAAATACGTTGTTATGGTGAAAGTAAAATTGTAAGTACGAATTGGTCAACGAGTGAGACTAGTTAGTTTTGAGATAGGACTAGACAAGATCAGTCTTTTTCCCATCCCCACTTTTGAGCCCTTGTGGCACATTTTATTGCAAATAAATATTAAGATCTTGGTTGTTTTCGACTGCCTCCTCTGACTCGTGGTGATACCAATTCCAGTTGATCTTCAAATCCATACTTTCTACAGATGCACCAATGCAGACGGTTGACCACTTTATGATGGCGACGCTTCTATTATTTCTACAAAAGAAATCCCCAAGCGCTAATGATGGATTCGGACAAATGAAGACTGTATTTATTATTATTATCGTTTTTATTTCTTTTGATTTCTGGCGTGTACACATTTTTTTCCGGCCCCGCCCAGAGACCTAAGGTTAGAAATGACATTTTCCACTAAAAAAAAATATTTTATATAGATAAAGCCATTTGCAAAGTGTGGGCTGTACTTGTGAGAACAATCTTTTGTATTTCTTTGAGGCATGGACTTCCAGGAATCCCTTCAATTAGTCTACTGGAATCTTTTCCAACCAATCCTAGGGTTTCAATTACTTGTGTATGTTATGTTTCCTGTTTTGTATCCTGTAGAGCTGGGTCCAAGCTATAGTCCTTACGCCCTATAGGAGAACTGCCATTTAATTCATTGCACTTTTCTTACTATATGGCATGTTCCGCGTAGGAATATCTGGGAAACTTGTATGTTGATCTTACCTGGGACACTGTTAGTAGAATCGTCCTTTCCTTTACTCACGAGGCCCAGAGCTCTGATTAATATCGGTATAGTCTTAGTTTTCATTCCCTACATCCTGCTAATTTCGATCTGCAGGTCTTTGTATTCGGATAATTTCTCGATAATTGTCGTAGAGTTGTTTCTCTCAAATGGTACTACTATGTCAGTAACCATACACTTCCAGAATTTCGTCTTTTATGATAATATCAGGTCTGTTGGCTTTTATTTCCCTGTTAATTTGAATTGTCATGTCCCAGGGGATAGTTACATCGTTATTTTGGGTAACTGTGTCTGGTTAGTGCCAATCCCATCTCTCAAGGGTTTCGATTTTGTGATTCTTGCATATCTTCCAATGCACATATGTCGCTACCTTATTATGTCTGTGGGTATATTCCCTTTTTGCCGGTTATGGACATCCTGAGATAATATGGTCGACAGTTTCATCATATTTTTCGCAGATCCTGCATTTCCGGTTAGTTCCATCCATGATTATGTGACAGTGATCGGATCTGGTTGCAAGGCTTTGGTCCTGACCTGCAATAATTAGGCCTTCTTTCTCAGCTTTCAACCCGGTGCTCCTCAGCCACTGATGTGTTTTCTGTTGATCCACAAATGTTTCTTTCGTTCTTTTTAGCTAATTGCCATGCAATGCCTTGTCCTCCAAGTTCTTTTGTTTTTTTTTTTGATTTGGCCAAGTTGTTTTGCTTTCCGCTTTACTCGTTTGGCGTAGATGGTATTCGCTTCGTTTTATGTTGGTAGAATTTTAGGTTTATTAGTTTGTTTCATGAAGAGTGCAGCTTCTTTGTTGATTGAGTGGATTTGGTATTTTACTATTTGTAAAAGAAGGTCATTGGTTTTTGTGAGGTATGCTTCCAGTCCGATTTTTGTAGGTTTTAGTTTTAGATCAAATTGGATTAGAACTCAGCCTTCTAAAGCTCTTGGTACGTATAGTCTATCAACATCTTGGGATTTTGGGGGGTGTATGCTTATTTGGGTAAACATTTTTCTGGTGTTGGTGTCAAATCTTTTAATGTCATTCAACTTCCATTTAATAATGTTGAAGCTGTATGTTACAACGGGTATAGCTAAAGTGTTGACAGCCTTCATTTTATTGACCCCCATTAAGTTCGCTTTCTAGTATCAAACGTATTCTCCTATAATAGTCTTTTCGGATCTTTTTCTTCATAATTAAATATTGTATTCCGTCTCCTTCGTTAATTTCTAAGGATTTGTATGTACCATTATTATTATTATTACTATTCGAACAAATACGTCAAGATAGAACATGAAATAGCAAAACATAAATCAATCGAGAAACAATAATGGAGGAAAAGGCAAAAGAAAGTCATACACTTAAATTAAAAATTATTATTATTGATACAGTACTTCCTTGAATATCAGGAGAACTTGGAAAAGAAGGTTGGAAAACTAGGCTTGGATAATTGAATCCCTAAATTCTCGAAGATGAACGAAGAAAAAAGTCGTTTTTTGAAAGAGATTTAACATTTATATCATGAAATAAAAAAACAACAACATTTTTACACATTTCCTTTAAGGTTTTGTCCAATCTGTTTTGGATGAAGAATATGTGTTCATTTTTTTGTCTGTTTCCGGCTGCCCTCGCTTTTTTCAGTCGCTAACTCACGACGCTAGATTCAAGGATATGGATTTGTAAGGAAAGCTGATTGAAAGCGCAAAAAACCTAAAATATTTGTTGTAGGCCGGTTATACGTTACCCTAACTTGTTGCGGGCGTCAGTAACGTTGTATTTGAAATTGGGAATAACACGCTGTCACCTGAAATACCCACAACAAAATGGCGGACTAGGGATGTGAGTCCACGTAAAGAAATGAAAAGAAACGACAAGAACTAATCTATATATATACAAAGAAATGTGACAAAGACAATGATGTGTGTATCAAAAAACTGCCCAAAGTAAGTGTAGTGAGTGAATGTGAATGTGCGTACGTACGTGTCTATGCGTGTGGCTTGTCCATGCGTTTCCCAGCGCGTTCTCCGCGAGAGATTTACATGTTGACGAATAAGCGGATAAGAAAAGAAGAAGATACGAAAAATTATCGCAGAGTATTTATAGTCCTGAGGGCGTCCCCGAGGAGCAATTTCGAAAATTAGGAGGGGTTAACCGGACACATTTGTCAAATATAATCATTGCATTGGTGTTTGTAATTGAGCATTGAGGCGGGTTAAGATTAACATGAGCATGACTATCATCCTTATCATCATCATTTTCTGGCACGCTTATAAGTTCTGTAATCCCCCCAGGTCACTGCGATAATCCCGGTGCATGTTCTTTGTATGTAAACAACGCGATTATGAAGAATTAATTGAACTGATTTTGCCAGCGTTTTTATCAAACCTTGGGAATGGATTGTCTGAGATGAAATATTGGAATGAATTCGGGTAATGGAAAAAGATTCGGATGATTTAACATTTTTCTCTTCATTTCATGTCCGAATAATCGAATTCCGGAAAATTGAGGTGCGGATAATCGGGGAAGTACTTTATCATTATTATTATTATTATTCGAAGTTAAAATCCGAACGTTTGTTTGTCTTTTTGCTGGTGTTAACTGGACATGGTATGCTACACATCAGTTCGACCAGACAACCAACATCTGCAGGGGTCACTGTTTTAGGCTTGGAGCTGTAGCGATATAGCCACGGATGTTCGTCTGGCGTTTAATTAGTTGTTTTGAATTTGCCGTAGACCAACGGGTAATAATACAATTTTATGTTCTTTGTATGCAAACACCGGGAAAATTAATAACTGAACTGATTTTATGAGCGTTTTTATCAAACATTTTCTAAATTCTCAAAACGCTTGTCTGAGATTAAATATGAGAATGGATTTTGTTCGGACAAAAGAAAAAGATACGTATGATTTAAATTTTTTCTCTTCATTTAACATCCGGATAATTGAATTCCAGATAAGTGAATTCCGGATAATCAAATCCCGGATAATCAAATCACGGATTATCGAATTACGGATAATTGATGACGCACTGTAAGTCTCATGTGGTCTGTGGTTCCGGAATTTTAGCGCAACGAACTCTAGAAATCCTGTTCAAATTTAAGAAGAGGTGGCATAAAGGTTGAATAAGTTTTTTTTTTTTTGCTCGTTTATTCGTTTTTTATGGCTTATCGGCCCTTTGCAGGTTATTTAAAGCCAGAAAATATTTTTAGATTGTATGAATTTTTCTTAGATAATACTATTCTAATGATGTAAATCTTACTAATTAACCCATAGCTGAGGGGAGAAGAGGTGGATTCATAACTTTCCCATGAGTCTTTGGGTGTAAGTGAATATAACTTACCCAACTGGAATTGGAACTCGGCACTCCGATTAACAATTCCATTACACCAGCCGCACATCCAAGATTACAGTCCCTGATATTCTCAAGCGGTCACACATCTAGGTACTGACCAGGCTCAACATTGGTTAATTTAGATGATCGTACGGGAACCGATGTTCCAACGTGATATGGCCGTAAACCAAGTTTCATTTACTGGCATGACCGTGCTGTGATAATTCCAGTCTATGTTCTTTATATTAAAACAATGAGCAAATTAACAAAGATTAATTGAACGAATATATATTTTTTCTTAAATCAAACACGGAGTAAGGTTTTCTAAATACTCCATACGCTTGTCTGAGATCAACTATTAGAATAGCTTTAGTTCGGATTTCAATTTCTCTCTTCCCTTCACGTCCGGATAATCGAAGTCCAGAAAATAGAGGGACGGATAATCGATGGTGTACTGTATCTTTTTCTGCATGTCTAGTGTTGGGTGTCAATGTAGGATAAAGGATTCCATGAAAAGGGTCGATGATCTAAAATGTTTGGAGACCTCTGATTTAGTACAGAACAAATGTAAAACACTTAATAGCTACTGCACTCACTACGAACGCTTACTAAGTTTAACTTAGTTTGATCAAATTTAGGGCATTTTGTGCTCGTTCAAATTACTCCAGAAACTCCTCTCTGGTTTTTTGAACGGGATTTGAGGTTTATCCCTTGTTACTTGTCTAGGATTGGGTTTCCAGTTCCTTCTAAAGTATTTTCTTTCTCTTTCATACCTCAGTGGCTCCTTGCGTCTTAGTGGTATTATCGCCTTGCCTGGGGTGAATTGATTAAAAAAAAAAAAGAATGTAATAGCATGTGAGACTAGTATACTAACCTCAAGCCCTTGGTGAGGTGACCTATGACTGCAGTTTTGCGATAATTGGACGAAGTTACTTTACGCGTGAAAGTCGGGTCACTCGGGTTAACAGTGGTTCTCGTCATTTTAAGTAACAGACATATTTTAATATATTTCCTTATGCACACTAAATAAAAGTGACCCACACTCCACGCAGCCCCTACATCTAAAAACTAAAAAGTTTCATGTAACATACTGAATGCCAGACAAATTTGACCCTTGTTTAAATTGATGATTTGATAGACGCGATGCTTGTTTTTGCACGTGATGTTTTCTTGCGTATTGTTTTGTCGGGGGCTTTTGAATTGTGAGAAACTCAAGAGAAAGTTAAAAAAAAAAAAAGAACACTTCCGCTTTTGGTAGGGACTTCAAATGACTGTTCATTTTTTTGCCGAGAAAGCAAGACATTTAGATTCAACATTAACGAACCAAATGATGAAGTGTCCGCAAATTTAGATTTGGCATATATATATATATATATATATATATATATATATATATATATATATATATATAATAATCCCTTGGTCACTGTGATAATTCCAGTGTATGTTCTTTGTATGAAAACAACGAGAACATTATCAAGAATTAATTGAACTGATTTTGTCGGAGTTTTTATGAAATGTCGAGAATGGCTTTGAAAATTCTCATGGCACTTGCCTGAGAGTAAATATTAAAATGGATTTAATTCGCATAACTGAAAAAGATTTGGATGATTTAAAAATTTCCTCTTCATTTCACGTCCGGATAATCATATTACGGATAATCGAATTACGGATAATCGATGGCATACTATAAATTTCATGCGGTGTGTGGTTCTGGAATATTACCGCAACAAACTCTACAAATCGAGATCAAATTTCAGCAGAGGTTCTATTCAAGTTTAATAAATTAAAAAAAAAAGTTTTTTGATTGGTTGATTCGTTTTCTACGGTTTATCAACCGATTGCAGGTTATTTAAAGCCAGAAAATTTTAAGTATGGGAAGTTTGAGAGAAAGGGTAAAACGTTTCAATTTTTGGCAGGGACTTAAATTGACTGCTTTTTGAGGAGAAAGAATGAATTTTAAATTCAACATTAACCAACCAAGTGATGAAGAATCCTCAAATTCAAATTTGGCATACATTTGAGAAAGTATACTATACTTCATAGCATGCAAAAACAACGGGAATATAAAGTGTATATCTTCCTTTAAGCAGGAGATATAAAACAATATGGCTTGATTTTATTGGACGTTACCGATTTGACCCCATCCAATATAAGTTTGCTTTTTCGCATTTTCCGGTACCTGGACATTTGGCCGACAGACATTTGACCGACGGACTTTTGGCCGACGGACATTTGACCGAACGGACATTTGACCGAACGGACATTTGTCCGACGGACATTTCGCCGAACTGACATTTCGCCGAAGGACATTTAACCGAATGGACATTTAGCCGAAAATGTAGTGACGTACTTAGATGTATGTCACACTCTTTATCGTAATGTACTATATATATTTATATTTATTTACTGTATTAATTTATAAATTTTCGTTTTGTTTTTTTTTGACAGGATATTTTAAAAAATCTATTCTATATTATATTTTACTTCAAATATTATTGTAAGATGATAAGTATTTTGAGAATATAGTAAAAATAGTAAAAATCTTAAGCTTTTACGATATGAAAGATTTTTCAATTTCGCTTTTCATGATCATAATCTTAAAGGCATGAACTAGTTTTTATCTTACTGTTAAATACGAATTTAAATAATTAGGTGCTACTTTTTACCCAAATACACTCAAAATTTTAAAAATACTAATTTCAATAAACAAATATTGAAATAAGAAAACTTTTAACTTTAAATTTAGTAATTTAATCACTTAAAATTAAGTAGTAATTATTAGTCTTATTCTACCTTATAATACTACTAATTAAAATACTTAAAGTATTGCTTATTACTATTTTTACTTTGGTGAAATGTCCCTTGGCCAAATGTCCGGCCACGCATTCTCTATATATAAAATTCTGTGACTTCCGTTAGTCTGTCCGTCCGTATGTCATACCATCTAAAATAGCCATACATTGAGCGATTGAAACCAAGGGGAGAAGTGCAAACAAATAAGGTACAAATTACAGTTGGTTTTACTAGTGTGCGTCGCTTAGTACAATAAATTTTCATTCATTTAAAAAAAAAAGTTTTATCATTTAATATACAAAAGACTACCAATATTTTAAAAACAATTCAATGTTTAAAATAACAAATACTTATTTAATAAGAATGAAATATTGCTTTTTGCATATGTTTTCTTTATATATATATATATGTATAAGAATCCAGTTTCCAGTTCGTCCTTCGTTTGGGAAAACTATAAACAAATCACAAACCCAAACTCTTCAAAAAGTTTGAATTTGGCTTCAGAAAGAAATATTTCCGCATGACCAGTTGTATGTTGCATGCTCAAGAGTAAGAAATCCTAAGAATTCATTCTTCGCTGTTAAAAAAGAAAAAGATAAATTTTCTTAAAAATCATTGTTTAACATGAAGTCCTATAAAATTAAATTAAATTAAATTAATTATTAAACCGCGAAGTACGGTTTTTGTCAAAATATTTTTCCAAACAAATCAATTTATTCAAATTTCATCGACTGGTTTGCGGAATTGAACGAAACGTACAGTTTGTAAATCTCGACAAAAATGTTAGCCATAAATTCAACAATGTTAAATATTTTGAGGATTTCAACACGCGTCCATTGATACCAATTTTAATATTTGTAAGGAAAAGCGAGTTTTAGATTTCTTCAAACACAATACTTGAATAATAATGATTTTTTTTAAATGATTCGTTTTCTACGGTTTATCAACCCTTCGCAGGTTATTTAAAGGCTATTTAAAGTCAGAAATATTTCAAGAGTGTACGCATTTTTTTTGGCGGACTGGCTAATAATGATTTAGCAATACAAGTATTATTAAGTGAATATAACGAACCCAACTGGAATTGGAACTTTAGCTCTCCGACTTCCAATTTGGAGCCATTATACATTAAACCACCCACACATCCAAGCTTACAGAATCTGTCACCCATCTAGGTACTGACCAGGTTTGACGTTGCTTAACTTCGGTTATCGTTCAGGAACTGGTGTTTCAATGCGATATGGCCGTAAGACAAATTTCTTTAATTGCAACCTGACAAACATATTTTCTGCTCATATTAAAAAAAGATACTTATCTTGGTTGGTTGTCATAGATACAATGTTTCCACTAGTGTTTTCTCCAACTGTCTCCTGAAGAAGGCCGAATAGCAGAACGGTCGAAAATTTGTAACTATAGAAATCAAGAGAACACTCACTTAAAGAATTCGGTGTAAGTAAAATAAACCTGCTCACTTCAGGGTATGCGCATCTTCCAGTCCAGCTAGCTAATCCCTGTTGTAGACACCCGCTCCAGCACATTTCTCTTTCTGCAACAACAAGAGAACCAACCTGTGGTTTATAATGCAACTATCCTGTGTGGACGTTTGTTAGTTTCTGGGAGTGAGCGCATGATCTAACGTAATCAACAGTTTGAACAAGGCGAGTACACTCAATGCCTCGGTCACGATGGCTTGTGACTGTGCATTCGGTACAGTTTCTTCTACCAATTTTTTTTTTTTTACTTACAAAGCTAAAGTGAACCGGTGGTGTAGTTTACAGGCTCTCTTCAATGGTGCTGGAGGGGGGAATCGTCTGCCGAAATCGCCGATATCATCGACAAAACATTTCCTTGATAAATCCACCATGGGAAGATTCGAACCGGTAACAGAGCTGTAACATTCTAACCACTCGGCCATACGTCTGTGAAATCAGTATTTTTATATTAATGTTCCCCGAATACAAGGCCCAAAAGCCACTCAATCTAGAGGGTTTCTGCGTGGTGTTGTGGGAATGTAAGAAAGTGCTTAGAAGGGAAGTTCATAAGGCTATTTAAGAAAAATAAAAGTTGACCCTAGACATGAAGACGTCAAGATTACAGTGATTGGGAAAATAAAAGCATAAAGCAGCAGTCATTGGGAAAAATCTGTCCGAGTGGAACTTACTTCTTGAAGGGAATGTGGATGATTAATTCTTGTGTACATGGTATGGCGGGTCCCAGCTGAAAATGTCAGGGATGATGGAACCAAAGAACACTTGCTATAGAAATAGCGTTAGAATGGCGAGAGGCTTGCGACATTTCTTCTGCGGGAAAGGGATTGTAAGGTGGAAAATAATCCATCACCCGCAAGGCCGTGTAAATGCTTTTGAACTTGCTTTCAAGACAAGCAAGTGAGGACTGGGCAGCTCTAGACGAGATATGACAGCAATACTCCAATTTATTGTTTGATTTAAGAGTACAACACGTAAACTCAGATACTGGAGAGGTACAATCAACCGACTGTTTTCTGGCATCTTTAATCGCAATTCGTTATTTTATGTGATCGGATCTGGTTGCAAAGCTTTGGTCCTGACCTGCAATAATTAGGCCTTATGTCTCACCTTTCAACCCGGTGTTCCTCAGCCACTGATGTGTTTTCTGTTGATCCACAAATGTTTCTTTCGTTCTTTTTAGCTATTTGCCATGCAATGCCTTGTCCTCCAAGTTTTTTTGTTTTTTTTGATTTGGCCAAGTTGTTTTGCTTTCCGCTTTACTCGTTTGGCGTAGATGGTATTCGCTTCGTTTTATGTTGGTAGAATTTTAGGTTTATTAGTTTGTTTCATGAAGAGTGCAGCTTCTTTGTTGATTGAGTGGATTTGGTATTTTACTATTTGTAAAAGAAGGTCATTGGTTTTTGTGAGGTATGCTTCCAGTCCGATTGTTGTAGGTTTTAGTTTTAGATCAAATTGGATTAGAACTCAGCCTTCTAAAGCTCTTGGTACGTATAGTCTATCAACATCTGATTTTGGGGGGTGTATGCTTATTTGGGTAAACATTTTTCTGGTGTTGGTGTCAAATCTTTTAATGTCATTCAACTACCATTTAATAATGTTGAAGCTGTATGTTACAACGGGTATAGCTAAAGTGTTGATAGCCTTCATTTTATTGACCCCCATTAAGTTCGCTTTCTAGTATCAAACGTATTCTCCTATAATAGTCTTTTCGGATCTTTTTCTTCATAATTAAATATTGTATTCCGTCTCCTTCGTTAATTCCTAAGGATTTGTATGTACCATTATTATTATTATTACTATTCGAACAAATACGTCAAGAGAGAACATGAAATAGCAAAACATAAATCAATTGAGAAACAATAATGGAGGAAAAGGCAAAAGAAAGTCATACACTTAAATTAAAAATTATTATTATTGATACAGTACTTCCTTGAATATCAGGAGAACTTGGATAAAAAGGTTGGAAAACTAGGCTTGGATAATAGGAAAACATTAAGGTAAAATAACTTCTTGGGAGAACACCCATTCATCATGGTAGATGAACGTTCAACGTCTTCTCGGGGGAGGCGGAAAGTTAAAAGTTTGGTTTAGGGTCTATGAAATTTTACAAGCCTGTCCTTCCCCTCATTAATCTACCAGGTCTAGGTTAGAGGAAAAAATGTTACGACGGGGGAGAAAATTCTGAGGAACGCCGTCATTCATTTCATGGGTTTTCGATGACTGGCCGTTAACAACGATCTTTAGAGACCTACCAATTAAGAAGGCCTTGGTAAATAAGAAAGACATCCCAGAGATTCCATAGCTGGAGACTTTATGTAGCAGTTCACCTCTTATATATCTAGGGTTAGAGTTTCACAAACGTTTTCACACGTGGAACCTTTCCGGGTTCAGAATATTTTTTGGGAACCCCAGATAATAATACTTTTCGTAATATAAATATTTTCATTATCAGTAGAATCCCTGACAACAGACTAAGAATGCCTTCCGGATATGAGGAATTGGTTACAAAGTCCGGATATGAGGGGTTATATTTAGATTAAAATAAAAGAACTGAAATCAGGTTTAACATTTATTGTCAATGTTTTATAGTAAGAAAAATAAGCAAATGGTGAGTGAAATATAACGGAATTGATTTTAAGGAAAAAGAAATAAATTATGTAACCTTAATGAAAATTCATTAAATTAAGTATGTCACGTATGCAAAACAAATAATGTAACGAGAATTTTTTGATCGCTCTTTCATGATGATTCTTTCTCTTCTAATATCATTCTCAACTTTTTCCGCATTTCGTTTTGTTCTTGAAATTTTTTAAACGAAAGACACTTTTTAAATTCTGCGTGCGTTATTGCAATCGTCATAGCTGAATGCTGGCTTTCTTTCCATAAAACTGACAACATTTTCAATAGTTTTTTTCAATTTCAGTCCAGGTTTCATCACAATCATGCATCTCGTCGCCATCTTGTTGCAAATGTGTCTCGTTGTCATCCTTTCCTCTTCTTCCCATCATCTTTTGCACCAATACAAGCCATTAGGGCGAAATAAGCATAAGCAATTATCAAATGAAAATTTCCTGAAAAACAGAAATTTCAAAACAGTTACATATCACCCAATTAGTTCAAATATACACATCAAAATCATGTCCGGATATGCGGGTTTCCGGATATGCGGGTTTCCGGATATGCGGGTTTCCGGATATGAGGCATTCTACTGTACTTTTATAAATAATAAGTACGTTCAAAAAGCAGTTAAAAATAATACATATTGATATATTTTTTAATAAAAACGTGATTTTAAAAAAAATGTTATACTTCTCACAAGTAACACACACGTGAAACAGAATTACGAACAATGTTAACATGGAATTTATTTCATGCGTAATGAGAATTTTTTGTACATGCAATGACAACAATGCTTCTGTTTCATATGTAAATCGAGCGATGGGATTATGAATCTGGAATACACCCACAACGTTCAGGATTCCATCGTTGAGCGACAGCACCCTGGAGAAATCCTAAGTAAACCAAGAATACAGTGGCCTAAATGTAACCAGAAGGCTGTTTGGACAAATCTTGACAAAGAGCTTTCTTTTATCCTTAATAAAAATCTTAAGGGTCACATAGGGCAACAAATCAGTTCCTTTTGTAGAACAATATACAACGTTTGCTTTGAGTGATTTGAACCAGTAATGGAAAAGAAAGATAAAAAAAGAGGAAAAACAACCAAATCGACGACAAATCCAGAAAGGAAAGTTACGATCAGAACAAACATTACTGAAATATTATGCGCGCAACCTCACGACCTAACATGCGCAAGTGAAACATTTGCGTAGTCGTTTATAACGATTTTTACGAGCGCGTCAATAACGGCAAACGCATTCAGGAACTTTCATTACGGACAGAAGCTGCAAAGAGGAAAAATCGTTTTATTTATTTCATTAAGAATTTACAAAGAGGAACGATCAATAAGTATTTTTTTTTCATACCCTGCCTGGTGCAAACGCTGCTGGTGGCGCCTGGGGTGGCGGTCCCGCCATAGCCACCGAAACCGTGAGATCACCCCTGGTCGGCGGCTGATGAAGACAGGGTATCGCACGTGCTAACACACGTTGTATGTTAAAAATTCTCACATAATTTTTTAATGTTTGGCTTTATACGTGGGAGTTTGATTCTCAAGGTAGCAGCAGGATTTAAGTCTACTTCGTTGTTTAGATTTTATGGCAGTCTAATAGGAAAATCGGCTTTCGCATCAGAGTAGGTTGGTGTTGTGTTTTTAACCGGAATGCAGACACAGGAAAGTTACGAGAGTCAAGTTAACAGCCAGAGCTTTTTTCCAATATGGCGAGAAAATTAACTTTCAGATTTATGTGGTGTCATATCACACATGATATCACAATAAATAACGACTTTTCAATTCAGCAATAGCATGATACATTTATCATTCACCGATATACGATAAAAAAAACTATTACAAGATACATCACAACATTATAGAACAATCTAAATCTGTTGACAATTATTTCGGAGGATTGGCGCGATTTTTTTTACTTCTGTGGCAGTGGAGACTTCTGGGGTTATTGGCCCTCGTTTGATGGATGGCGTTCCTTCGTAGGATTGGTGTGATTGCGTCTCGATTAAGGGATGAGCCTCGCGAAACGGAGTGGTTCTTGCAGCGCGTCTCACTGGCCATGGTTCGTGGTAATGCTTTTTCCATCATTGTGGCTGTCAGAGGATAGAAAAAAAGAAAAATCAACATTTTTTTTACTCCTGTGTTAGTGGAGACTTCTGGGGTTATTGGCTCTCGTTCGATGGCGTTCCTTTGGAGGATTGGCGCGATTGCGTCTCGATTAAGGGATGAGCCTCGCGAAATGGAGTGACTCTGGCAGCGTGTCTCACTGGCGATGGTTCGGGGTAATGCTTTCTCCATCATTGTGGCTGGCAAAGGTTAGAAAAAAATTGTTTATAGTTACGTTGTTCTGGAATTGTCATCAGTGGTCAACTGGACTTGCTTTGTTTCAATAAACCCATTTTTTTTAGAAATTATTTACCAATCTTGATAATGTGTTATGTTAAACATAAACTCTGAACTTTTGTCATGAAACCCCAGACATTTCTTTGCGGAACCACTGGGTTCTTTGGAACCTAGTTTGAGAACCTCTGATCTCGGGTGATTGTCTTCGTGACAAATTTTTTGTCTTGTAGTGCGCCAATTCTGTGATTAATCACACTTAAGACATCATCCTGGCTGTAGGGGAACGAAATTCATGTTGCTTATCGCTCGGGAGGCTATTCCATTTGAGGCGTTCAAGGACCTTCTTGTTGATTACAGACAAGAATTGGTTGTTGGTGGTACTAAAGAGACTAGTAGAACGATGTCGTGACAGGTACGAACGTTCAACCACATTCTTAAAAACAATAAAAACATGGAGTTGGTACCTTCATTAGATTTTCGCAGCACGTCTCTTTCAGGTAGCGATTAAATTTCGGTGATCAAACACAGATTTTAAAAAAAGAATTTGTATTATTATTATTATTATTCTATGTAGAGGAGGAGTAATGTATAGAGGTTGGGGTTGAAAAATCGGAGAGCCGAGTTCGAATACATTACATTCACTTACGTGCTAATACCCTTTGGAAAGGTATGAATCTCCTTCTTTTCTAGCTATGGGTAAATAGCAGGACAGACCGGGTTGCATGGTCTACAGCAGAAAGAAATGGCAACCTACTGCGGGAAAAAATCTGACTCGTCAGTCATGTATCGAAAGATACATGATCGCCTAAGCGTGTATCATGCATGGTACATAACTGACTGACTGACTTTCGAGTCGAATCCATTACATTCACTTACGTGCTAATACCCTTGGGAAAGATATGAATCATCTTCTTCTCCTCCCAGCTATCGGTAAATAGCAGGACAGACCTGGTTCTATAGCCTTGAATGGCAACTAGTTTACTGTATAAAGAAATGGGAACTCACTGCGTGAAAAAAATCTGCCTCGTCAGTCATGTATCGAAAGATACATGATCGCCTAAGCTTGTTTCAGGCATAGCACATAACTGACTGATTATTCTAGGTGGGAAGGTGTTCCCCATTCATTGAACTTGTACCTAACTTAGTAAAATATCAGAATGTTATAATGTGAGTAAAATCAGATTTTTATGTAGACAGATTAACAAGCTTTATCCATTCATAAGTCAATTTGGCCTAATAGTATTGATTGGTACAATGTTTGGTCACTTGTGATTCATGACTAAAAAGTCAAACACAATTGCTAAAGTTTTTCTTCTTCAGACTTGCCCGACATATTGCTCCACGTATCAGCATTTGTTGATCAATGCATCCGATAAAGCCTGCTAAATATTTCGTTTTTCTTTTCTTCTGTCGTCACATTCGCCATTTTGTAGCATTTCTAAACATTCTTTTGGAATTTATGAGATGAGAAATTATTATTTTTACAGAGTGAGAAGACGGCATGTCAACAAAATGATGCTAGGCTACAAATATACGAATCCCAATATATCCATCGTAACAAACATCCAGGAACATTATTTTTATTATTATTAGTAGTAGTATTAGTAGTAATATTAGCATTAGTAGTAGTATCGCGAAAACGGATCATCAACTAAGGGACGTCAGGTCATAAATATTAGTAGCCTGATATACACATCATAATACCGAGTGTGATACCAGATATAATAATAATAATAATAATAATAATAATAATAATAATAATTATTATTATTATTATTTAGAAAAAGCCCGCCAACTACTAAGTGACATCTGGTTACAAATAAACGAAACCCAATGTATTCTTCATGACACCCAATCTAAGAGTATATTAAACAGATTATTAGAGCTGGGAGAAAGAACAGACTGCCAATTAAGGAACTCCAGGTTACAAATATACGAAGCCCAGTATACCCAGCATGACCCCCAGTGTTAAAAGGGTATAACAGGCACATTATTATTATTATTATTATTATTGAGAGAACGGCCCCGCTAATTAAGGAGCTCCAGGTTACAAATATACGAAGCCCAATGTATCCTTCATTGCACTCAATATGATAAGTGTATACCAGTCATATTATTATTATTATTATTATTATTATTATTATTAATAGTATTATTATTATTAGTAGTAGTAGTAGTAGTAGTAGTAGTATTGGGAGAATAACAGACTAAGGAACTTCAAGTTACAAATATACAAGGCAAAAATGTACCCATCATGGTAAGGGTATATTTGATACATAATTCTTCTTTTTTCTTCTTTTTCTTTCATTCTTTCTTTCTTCCTTTCTTTCTTTCTCCTACTTCTTCTTCTTCTTCTCATTATTATTATTATTATTACTGAGTGAGAGAAAAGTACACGAACGTAATGATGCTGTTGTGCAAATATATGAAGTCAAAATGTACTGAGTATTACACCCAGTCTGGCAGAATTATACCAGCCACATTTACCCACAGGCGCACGCTCGCAAATATGGTTAGATAACCTTGTAGGTAGAACCCAGTTAGAAATACCTTCAGTTCAAGTAACTCAGTTCGATTTAGAGTATTCCCAAGTTGGGCCCTCATGTCTCTTTCGATTCATGACTGACTAAACACAAGGTTTTCCAGCAGTTATCATATCATTCTGCCATAGAGTGGTTGACATCCAAGGCTATAGTATGCAATCTGTCGTGCTATTTAACTCACAGATGGGAGGGGCAAAGAGAGAAGGATTCATAACATTTTCAAGGGTATTTGCGCGTAATTGAATATAATGAACTTGACTAGAATTCGAACTCGTATCTCTAGAGTTAGTAGAAAATAATGGAAGTGGAAATAAATTAGACGAAATGAAAGAAATCCAACTCCAAAATGAATAATGCTTGACAATGCTTCATCTAATCAAAATTGCAGATAATATTACTACTACTAATACTACTAGTGGAAATAAAGCAATTGAAATGAAGATGAAAGAAATCCTAGTCCAAAATGAATAATGCTTGACAATGCTTCATCTCATCAAAATTGCAGATAATATTACTACTACTAATACTACTAGTGAAAATAAAGCAATTGAAATGAAGATGAAAGAAATCCTAGTCCAAAATGAATAATGCTTGACAATGTTTCATCTAATCAAAATTCCAGATAATATTACTACTACTAATACTACTAGTGGAAATAAAGCAATTGAAATGAAGATGAAAGAAATCCTAGTCCAAAATGAATAATGCTTGACAATGCTTCATCTAATCAAAATTCCAGATAATATTACTACTACTAATACTACTAGTGGAAATAAAGCAATTGAAATGAAGATGAAAGAAATCCTAGTCCAAAATGAATAATGCTTGACAATGCTTCATCTAATGAACATTGTAGATAATATTACTACTACTAATACTACTAGTGGAAATAAAGCAATTGAAATGAAGATGAAAGAAATCCTAGTCCAAAATGAATAATCCTTGACAATGCTTCATCTAATCAAAATTCCAGATAATATTACTACTACTAATACTACTGGTGGAAATAAAGCAATTGGAATGAAGATGAAAGAAATCCTAGTCCAAAATGAATAATCCTTGACAATGCTTCATCTCATCAAAATTCCAGATAATATTACTACTACTAATACTACTAGTGGAAATAAAGCAATTGAAATGAAGATGAAAGAAATCCTAGTCCAAAATGAATAATGCTTGACAATGCTTCTTCTAATCAAAATTCCAGATAATATTACTACTACTAATACTACTAGTGGAAATAAAGCAATTGAAATGAAGATGAATGAAATCCTAGTCCAAAATGAATAATGCTTGACAATGCTTCTTCTAATCAAAATTCCAGATAATATTACTACTACTAATACTACTGGTGGAAATAAAGCAATTGAAATGAAGATGAAAGAAATCCTAGTCCAAAATGAATAATGCTTGACAATGCTTCATCTAATCAAAATTCCAGATAATATTACTACTACTAATACTACTGGTGGAAATAAAGCAATTGAAATGAAGATGAAAGAAATCCTAGTCCAAAATGAATAATGCTTGACAATGCTTCATCTAATGAAAATTGTAGATAATATTACTACTACTAATACTACTAGTGGAAATAAAGCAATTGAAATGAAGATGAAAGAAATCCTAGTCCAAAATGAATAATGCTTGACAATGCTTCATCTAATCAAAATTCCAGATAATATTACTACTACTAATACTACTGGTGGAAATAAAGCAATTGAAATGAAGATGAAAGAAATCCTAGTCCAAAATGAATAATGCTTGACAATGCTTCATCTAATCAAAATTGCAGATAATATTACTACTACTAATACTACTGGTGGAAATAAAGCAATTGAAATGAAGATGAAAGAAATCCTAGTCCAAAATGAATAATGCTTGACAATGCTTCATCTAATGATTATTGTAGATAATATTACTACTACTAATACTACTAGTGGAAATAAAGCAATTGAAATGAAGATGAAAGAAATCCTAGTCCAAAATGAATAATCCTTGACAATGCTTCATCTAATGAAAATTGTAGATAATATTACTACTACTAATACTACTAGTGGAAATAAAGCAATTGAAATCAAGATGAAAGAAATCCTAGTCCAAAATGAATAATGCTTGACAATGCTTCATCTAATGATTATTGTAGATAATATTACTACTACTAATACTACTAGTGGAAATAAAGCAATTGAAATGAAGATGAAAGAAATCCTAGTCCAAAATGAATAATGCTTGACAATGCTTCATCTAATCAAAATTCCAGATAATATTACTACTACTAATACTACTGGTGGAAATAAAGCAATTGAAATGAAGATGAAAGAAATCCTAGTCCAAAATGAATAATGCTTGACAATGCTTCATCTAATCAAAATTCCAGATAATATTACTACTACTAATACTACTGGTGGAAATAAAGCAATTGAAATGAAGATGAAAGAAATCCTAGTCCAAAATGAATAATGCTTGACAATGCTTCATCTAATGAAAATTGTAGATAATATTACTACTACTAATACTACTAGTGGAAATAAAGCAATTGAAATGAAGATGAAAGAAATCCTAGTCCAAAATGAATAATGCTTGACAATGCTTCATCTAATGAAAATTGTAGATAATATTACTACTACTAATACTACTAGTGGAAATAAAGCAATTGAAATGAAGATGAAAGAAATCCTAGTCCAAAATGAATAATGCTTGACAATGCTTCATCTAATCAAAATTCCAGATAATATTACTACTACTAATACTACTGGTGGAAATAAAGCAATTGAAATGAAGATGAAAGAAATCCTAGTCCAAAATGAATAATCCTTGACAATGCTTCATCTAATGAACATTGTAGATAATATTACTACTACTAATACTACTAGTGGAAATAAAGCAATTGAAAAGAAGATGAAAGAAATCCTAGTCCAAAATGAATAATGCTTGACAATGCTTCATCTAATGATTATTGTAGATAATATTACTACTACTAATACTACTAGTGGAAATAAAGCAATTGAAATGAAGATGAAAGAAATCCTAGTCCAAAATGAATAATCCTTGACAATGCTTCATCTAATGAAAATTGTAGATAATATTACTACTACTAATACTACTAGTGGAAATAAAGCAATTGAAATGAAGATGAAAGAAATCCTAGTCCAAAATGAATAATGCTTGACAATGCTTCATCTAATCAAAATTCCAGATAATATTACTACTACTAATACTACTAGTGGAAATAAAGCAATTGAAATGAAGATGAAAGAAATCCTAGTCCAAAATGAATAATGCTTGACAATGCTTCATCTAATCAAAATTCCAGATAATATTACTACTACTAATACTTCTAGTGGAAATAAAGCAATTGAAATGAAGATGAAAGAAATCCTAGTCCAAAATGAATAATCCTTGACAATGCTTCATCTAATGAAAATTGTAGATAATATTACTACTACTAATACTACTAGTGGAAATAAAGCAATTGAAATGAAGATGAAAGAAATCCTAGTCCAAAATGAATAATGCTTGACAATGCTTCATCTAATCAAAATTCCAGATAATATTACTACTACTACTACTACTAGTGGAAATAAAGCAATTGAAATGAAGATGAAAGAAATCCTAGTCCAAAATGAATAATGCTTGACAATGCTTCATCTAATCAAAATTCCAGATAATATTACTACTACTAATACTACTAGTGGAAATAAAGCAATTGAAATGAAGATGAAAGAAATCCTAGTCCAAAATGAATAATGCTTGACAATGCTTCATCTAATGAACATTGTAGATAATATTACTACTACTAATACTACTAGTGGAAATAAAGCAATTGAAATGAAGATGAAAGAAATCCTAGTCCAAAATGAATAATCCTTGACAATGCTTCATCTAATCAAAATTCCAGATAATATTACTACTACTAATACTACTGGTGGAAATAAAGCAATTGAAATGAAGATGAAAGAAATCCTAGTCCAAAATGAATAATGCTTGACAATGCTTCATCTAATGAACATTGTAGATAATATTACTACTACTAATACTACTAGTGGAAATAAAGCAATTGAAATGAAGATGAAAGAAATCCTAGTCCAAAATGAATAATCCTTGACAATGCTTCATCTAATGAAAATTGTAGATAATATTACTACTACTAATACTACTAGTGGAAATAAAGCAATTGAAATGAAGATGAAAGAAATCCTAGTCCAAAATGAATAATCCTTGACAATGCTTCATCTAATCAAAATTCCAGATAATATTACTACTACCAATACTACTGGTGGAAATAAAGCAATTGAAATGAAGATGAAAGAAATCCTAGTCCAAAATGAATAATGCTTGACAATGCTTCATCTAATGAACATTGTAGATAATATTACTACTACTAATACTACTAGTGGAAATAAAGCAATTGAAATGAAGATGAAAGAAATCCTAGTCCAAAATGAATAATCCTTGACAATGCTTCATCTAATCAAAATTCCAGATAATATTACTACTACTAATACTACTAGTGGAAATAAAGCAATTGAAATGAAGATGAAAGAAATCCTAGTCCAAAATGAATAATGCTTGACAATGCTTCATCTAATGATTATTGTAGATAATATTACTACTACTAATACTACTAGTGGAAATAAAGCAATTGAAATGAAGATGAAAGAAATCCTAGTCCAAAATGAATAATGCTTGACAATGCTTCATCTAATGAACATTGTAGATAATATTACTACTACTAATACTACTAGTGGAAATAAAGCAATTGAAATGAAGATGAAAGAAATCCTAGTCCAAAATGAATAATCCTTGACAATGCTTCATCTAATCAAAATTCCAGATAATATTACTACTACTAATACTACTGGTGGAAATAAAGCAATTGAAATGAAGATGAAAGAAATCCTAGTCCAAAATGAATAATGCTTGACAATGCTTCATCTAATGAACATTGTAGATAATATTACTACTACTAATACTACTAGTGGAAATAAAGCAATTGAAATGAAGATGAAAGAAATCCTAGTCCAAAATGAATAATCCTTGACAATGCTTCATCTAATGAACATTGTAGATAATATTACTACTACTAATACTACTAGTGGAAATAAAGCAATTGAAATGAAGATGAAAGAAATCCTAGTCCAAAATGAATAATCCTTGACAATGCTTCATCTAATCAAAATTCCAGATAATATTACTACTACTAATACTACTGGTGGAAATAAAGCAATTGAAATGAAGATGAAAGAAATCCTAGTCCAAAATGAATAATGCTTGACAATGCTTCATCTAATGAACATTGTAGATAATATTACTACTACTAATACTACTAGTGGAAATAAAGCAATTGAAATGAAGATGAAAGAAATCCTAGTCCAAAATGAATAATCCTTGACAATGCTTCATCTAATGAACATTGTAGATAATATTACTACTACTAATACTACTAGTGGAAATAAAGCAATTGAAATGAAGATGAAAGAAATCCTAGTCCAAAATGAATAATCCTTGACAATGCTTCATCTAATCAAAATTCCAGATAATATTACTACTACTAATACTACTGGTGGAAATAAAGCAATTGAAATGAAGATGAAAGAAATCCTAGTCCAAAATGAATAATGCTTGACAATGCTTCATCTAATGAACATTGTAGATAATATTACTACTACTAATACTACTAGTGGAAATAAAGCAATTGAAATGAAGATGAAAGAAATCCTAGTCCAAAATGAATAATCCTTGACAATGCTTCATCTAATGAAAATTGTAGATAATATTACTACTACTAATACTACTAGTGGAAATAAAGCAATTGAAATGAAGATGAAAGAAATCCTAGTCCAAAATGAATAATCCTTGACAATGCTTCATCTAATCAAAATTCCAGATAATATTACTACTACCAATACTACTGGTGGAAATAAAGCAATTGAAATGAAGATGAAAGAAATCCTAGTCCAAAATGAATAATGCTTGACAATGCTTCATCTAATGAACATTGTAGATAATATTACTACTACTAATACTACTAGTGGAAATAAAGCAATTGAAATGAAGATGAAAGAAATCCTAGTCCAAAATGAATAATCCTTGACAATGCTTCATCTAATCAAAATTCCAGATAATATTACTACTACTAATACTACTAGTGGAAATAAAGCAATTGAAATGAAGATGAAAGAAATCCTAGTCCAAAATGAATAATGCTTGACAATGCTTCATCTAATGATTATTGTAGATAATATTACTACTACTAATACTACTAGTGGAAATAAAGCAATTGAAATGAAGATGAAAGAAATCCTAGTCCAAAATGAATAATGCTTGACAATGCTTCATCTAATGAACATTGTAGATAATATTACTACTACTAATACTACTAGTGGAAATAAAGCAATTGAAATGAAGATGAAAGAAATCCTAGTCCAAAATGAATAATCCTTGACAATGCTTCATCTAATCAAAATTCCAGATAATATTACTACTACTAATACTACTGGTGGAAATAAAGCAATTGAAATGAAGATGAAAGAAATCCTAGTCCAAAATGAATAATGCTTGACAATGCTTCATCTAATGAACATTGTAGATAATATTACTACTACTAATACTACTAGTGGAAATAAAGCAATTGAAATGAAGATGAAAGAAATCCTAGTCCAAAATGAATAATCCTTGACAATGCTTCATCTAATGAACATTGTAGATAATATTACTACTACTAATACTACTAGTGGAAATAAAGCAATTGAAATGAAGATGAAAGAAATCCTAGTCCAAAATGAATAATCCTTGACAATGCTTCATCTAATCAAAATTCCAGATAATATTACTACTACTAATACTACTGGTGGAAATAAAGCAATTGAAATGAAGATGAAAGAAATCCTAGTCCAAAATGAATAATGCTTGACAATGCTTCATCTAATGAACATTGTAGATAATATTACTACTACTAATACTACTAGTGGAAATAAAGCAATTGAAATGAAGATGAAAGAAATCCTAGTCCAAAATGAATAATCCTTGACAATGCTTCATCTAATGAACATTGTAGATAATATTACTACTACTAATACTACTAGTGGAAATAAAGCAATTGAAATGAAGATGAAAGAAATCCTAGTCCAAAATGAATAATCCTTGACAATGCTTCATCTAATCAAAATTCCAGATAATATTACTACTACTAATACTACTGGTGGAAATAAAGCAATTGAAATGAAGATGAAAGAAATCCTAGTCCAAAATGAATAATGCTTGACAATGCTTCATCTAATGAACATTGTAGATAATATTACTACTACTAATACTACTAGTGGAAATAAAGCAATTGAAATGAAGATGAAAGAAATCCTAGTCCAAAATGAATAATGCTTGACAATGCTTCATCTAATGAACATTGTAGATAATATTACTACTACTAATACTACTAGTGGAAATAAAGCAATTGAAATGAAGATGAAAGAAATCCTAGTCCAAAATGAATAATCCTTGACAATGCTTCATCTAATCAAAATTCCAGATAATATTACTACTACTAATACTACTAGTGGAAATAAAGCAATTGAAATGAAGATGAAAGAAATCCTAGTCCAAAATGAATAATGCTTGACAATGCTTCATCTAATGATTATTGTAGATAATATTACTACTACTAATACTACTAGTGGAAATAAAGCAATTGAAATGAAGATGAAAGAAATCCTAGTCCAAAATGAATAATGCTTGACAATGCTTCATCTAATGAACATTGTAGATAATATTACTACTACTAATACTACTAGTGGAAATAAAGCAATTGAAATGAAGATGAAAGAAATCCTAGTCCAAAATGAATAATCCTTGACAATGCTTCATCTAATCAAAATTCCAGATAATATTACTACTACTAATACTACTGGTGGAAATAAAGCAATTGAAATGAAGATGAAAGAAATCCTAGTCCAAAATGAATAATGCTTGACAATGCTTCATCTAATCAAAATTCCAGATAATATTACTACTACTAATACTACTGGTGGAAATAAAGCAATTGAAATGAAGATGAAAGAAATCCTAGTCCAAAATGAATAATGCTTGACAATGCTTCATCTAATGAAAATTGTAGATAATATTACTACTACTAATACTACTGGTGGAAATAAAGCAATTGAAATGAAGATGAAAGAAATCCTAGTCCAAAATGAATAATCCTTGACAATGCTTCATCTAATGAAAATTGTAGATAATATTACTACTACTAATACTACTAGTGGAAATAAAGCTATTGAAATGAAGATGAAAGAAATCCTGGTCCAAAATGAAGAATGCTTGACAATGCTTCATCTAATCAAAATTCCAGATAATATTACTACTACTAATACTACTGGTGGAAATAAAGCAATTGAAATGAAGATGAAAGAAATCCTAGTCCAAAATGAATAATGCTTGACAATGCTTCATCTAATGAAAATTGTAGATAATATTACTACTACTAATACTACTGGTGGAAATAAAGCAATTGAAATGAAGATGAAAGAAATCCTAGTCCAAAATGAATAATGCTTGACAATGCTTCATCTAATGAAAATTGTAGATAATATTACTACTACTAATACTACTAGTGGAAATAAAGCAATTGAAATGAGGATGAAAGAAATCCTAGTCCAAAATGAATAATCCTTGACAATGCTTCATCTAATGAAAATTGTAGATAATATTACTACTACTAATACTACTAGTGGAAATAAAGCTATTGAAATGAAGATGAAAGAAATCCTGGTCCAAAATGAAGAATGCTTGACAATGCTTCATCTAATCAAAATTCCAGATAATATTACTACTACTAATACTACTGGTGGAAATAAAGCAATTGAAATGAAGATGAAAGAAATCCTAGTCCAAAATGAATAATGCTTGACAATGCTTCATCTAATGATTATTGTAGATAATATTACTACTACTAATACTACTAGTGGAAATAAAGCAATTGAAATGAAGATGAAAGAAATCCTAGTCCAAAATGAATAATGCTTGACAATGCTTCATCTAATGAACATTGTAGATAATATTACTACTACTAATACTACTAGTGGAAATAAAGCAATTGAAATGAAGATGAAAGAAATCCTAGTCCAAAATGAATAATCCTTGACAATGCTTCATCTAATCAAAATTCCAGATAATATTACTACTACTAATACTACTGGTGGAAATAAAGCAATTGAAATGAAGATGAAAGAAATCCTAGTCCAAAATGAATAATGCTTGACAATGCTTCATCTAATGAACATTGTAGATAATATTACTACTACTAATACTACTAGTGGAAATAAAGCAATTGAAATGAAGATGAAAGAAATCCTAGTCCAAAATGAATAATCCTTGACAATGCTTCATCTAATCAAAATTCCAGATAATATTACTACTACTAATACTACTGGTGGAAATAAAGCAATTGAAATGAAGATGAAAGAAATCCTAGTCCAAAATGAATAATGCTTGACAATGCTTCATCTAATGAAAATTGTAGATAATATTACTACTACTAATACTACTGGTGGAAATAAAGCAATTGAAATGAAGATGAAAGAAATCCTAGTCCAAAATGAATAATCCTTGACAATGCTTCATCTAATGAAAATTGTAGATAATATTACTACTACTAATACTACTAGTGGAAATAAAGCTATTGAAATGAAGATGAAAGAAATCCTGGTCCAAAATGAAGAATGCTTGACAATGCTTCATCTAATCAAAATTCCAGATAATATTACTACTACTAATACTACTGGTGGAAATAAAGCAATTGAAATGAAGATGAAAGAAATCCTAGTCCAAAATGAATAATGCTTGACAATGCTTCATCTAATGAAAATTGTAGATAATATTACTACTACTAATACTACTGGTGGAAATAAAGCAATTGAAATGAAGATGAAAGAAATCCTAGTCCAAAATGAATAATGCTTGACAATGCTTCATCTAATGAAAATTGTAGATAATATTACTACTACTAATACTACTAGTGGAAATAAAGCAATTGAAATGAGGATGAAAGAAATCCTAGTCCAAAATGAATAATGCTTGACAATACTTCATGTAATCAAAATTGATAGAAAATATTATATCATACTAGTTCATAAAAGACGAATGTTTTGCTTTCAATGTGTTATCAGATTTGCTTTCAAATTTTTCCTGTTTACCTAAGGTGTAAAACTCGAATCAAATTATACACGTCTGTCACTTCACAGTAGAAATGTTATTACCATTATATAGCATTATATTAGTTTCGCTTGTGATTTACAGTGTGACAAAAGGTTGTCTTGGTAGGAACGTTTACATTACTAGACAGGAATTTCTATTGGTTAGTACCGAGTAGTGGTTATTTGACTAATGTAAAAATTGTCCTTTTCGTTTACTTACTGTATTTAATGCCTTCTTGTTCGACGCCCCTCCTCTACTCTTTAAATATTTGATGGAAATTTGCCACCGAAAAGAATAAGCAAACAAAGAATTCATCACGATTGCTAAAAAACATAAAACTCAAATGAAAATAAAAAAAAAACTGGGTCACTTTTTAACATATTCAAGGACGAAGCCTTACAATGTTCTTAGCCATAATTTTTCAGATGTGATACAGTAAAAAGTAAAGGGACAGAATTTTAAAAACGCGACCCCTTAAATTTTACGAAGACACATTTTTAGGAAGCAGCACCTTAAAATGTTTAAGGTCGGAATTTTAAAACGCGACTATTTAAAAGGTTCAAAATCAGACTTTTCTGATGCAATTCTTTAACATGTCCAAAGATAGAATTTTCAGATGTGACATCTTAAAATGCTCGGCGACGGAATTTTAAAACACTTTAAAATGTCCAAAGATAAACTTTTCCTTTGCGACACCTTAAAATGTTTAAGGACGGAATTTTAAGACGCGATTAAAATATCCAAAGACAAAATTTTCAGATGCAAAACCTCAAAATGTTCAAAGATCAAATTTTCAGACGCAACACTAAAGTAGTCATAGAGTTATCTATCAAATGCAATACTGTAAAATGTTAAAAGCTGGACATTTCAAATCATCATCATCATCATCTCTATGACCGAGTGCGCTCGTAGGCGTCGGGTCACTGTTCAGTTAAGAACCTGATCAGCTCCCTCCATCTGCATATCGTCTCTTGTGCAGATGTCACACATTAAATTGTTGAAAGCTTAACTTTTCAGATGAGACAGCTTACTAGCAAAATTTAGAACGTATTATTAATTTTTGACTATTTCATCTTGGTGTTGAACTGCTATGTAATAGCTTCTGGATATGGGGCCACCTGAAAAATTTCTTAACAGATTTGAAGGAATGGCAATGTAGTTCTACAGAAAGATTCTAAGAATACCATGGATGGATCATGCGAAAAATATGGAAATTATAAGCAAAACTGGAACAAAAACGACACTTATACTTAGAAACAGAAAGAGACAGTTCACATTTCTGGGACACATAATGAGGAAAGACGCTGTTATAAACGTTTATGGAAGCACGAAAGAATAACTGATAAAAACAAGTACCGCCGGTTAGGCAAAAAGAAAAGACAAGAATTTTTAAGAATAAAATTGTTTGTATTGCCGATATAGAGTATCAAGGCGGAATATCTCTTTGTGGGCAAGGGAAGCGACTTGGAGGATGGGGAGTGTCGGTAGAGCCGTAGTTGATGCGCGTGTCGGGTTGGAGGTATGGAATTGACGTGTTGACGTTGACAGCTTATTCATTCCTTGCCACTGTGATAATGTCGTGAGCGCCGTTCTTAAAAGCAGACGGTGTGTTTTGTGACTCAGGGTTTTTTTTGTCATGTCATTGCTTTAACGTTGGTGATTGACTTTATATAGCTGGTGTAACAGCAAAATTGCTCAGTTGTTAGATTAAGCTTGAAACCTTTCTTACATAATGCTTAAAGATATCTTACTGGAATTCTCAGAAGTTTTTTATAACACTATTGGATTCTACTTTGAGCTATAAGAATCTTTAATTACTCTCCGAATTTAACATAAATCGATCATAAACGAAAATCCTCATGATGGGTTGAAATAAAGTACATCTATCTATCTATCTATCTATCTATCTATTAGGTTGGTGGAAAAATAATGACGTAATAATGTCGTTTTTTGACGTATTTTTTAACGTCAAAAGCGACATTATTACGGCATTATTTTCCCACCAACCTAATATCTATCTATTAGGTTGGTGGAAAAATAATGACGTAATAATGTCGTTTTTTGACGTATTTTTGAACGTCAAAAAACGACATTATTACGTCATTATTTTTGCACCAACCTAATATCTATCTAATCTATCTATCTCTTTCTCTCTCTCTCTCTCTGTCTCTGTCTCTCTCTCTTTCTCTCTCTCTATATATATCTATATCTATATCTATGTCTATATATATATATATATATATTAAGACATTTTTATATTTATACATTCTTTATAGATACAAAGATTTAAGTAAATGCTCTGTTTTATAATAAACAGTATTAAACAACATTTACCGGCCTGAATGTCCGAGAAATTTTCATAGAAAATTTTCGTCCTCCGGCAAATGTTGTTTAATACTGTATAAGAATTACTTAAATATTTGTATCTATAAAAAGAATGTATAAACATAAAAATATCTTAAAATAATTGTCGGACTTTGTCCATTTCATAATGTGACATATTGCCAATTTCATTATGTGTGACATATATATATATATATATATATATATATATATATATATATATATCAGGATCATTTTCCAATTTATTCAAGATGATCTTCGCCATCTCTAACCTTCTGACATTCTGTTAACAGTAAAAAAGGTAATACGTAATTTTTTTTAAAATTACGTTTTGCCATTTCATATAGCCATAATTTATTCGTATATAATGGTCCACCCTCTACGAGTAATTACCTTATTTTTTATTCAGCTTAAATATTGCTATGTTTTACAATTCAGTTAATATTATTAATATCTTATATAGATGTTCCACATTTTAAATTTTTATCTAAAGGCCCACTTCAAGAAGCTTCCTGAATATAAAAAAATGTTTTAAAACTTTTTACTGTTAACTTTACATCTGATTAATCCACCCGCCATTTCAACGTCCTTTCAAAAAATAGAACATGTCATATTTCTCTACAATCATGATACATTTGTCTCTGGCATATTTTCCGTAATTGTCAATGATGACATGTCTATGCTCCGGTTTATCGTGACATGAAAAATAACTCGCCCACCCTCTGAGCTTACTTTTCTATTTAGCGTAGATCTGACATTTAATTGGTTAATCAAGACATACCCACAAGTAATTCTGACCTTATGTCATTGTTTTCAAATTCCCTTAAAAATTATTTAATCACCTGTTACTTACCATCGCCTGAAGAAGTGCAGTCATAATATTGAAACATGAAAGTATTTGAGTAGCGATTTCCAAATGTTTTTATAATAATCTCTTATAATATATATATATATATATATATATATATATATATATATGAAGGTATTTGTGTAGCTATTTCCAAATGTTTTTATAATAATCTCTTATAATATATATATATATATATATATATATATATATATATATGAAGGTATTTGTGTAGCTATTTCAAAATGTTTTTATTTTAATATATATATATATAGCGATTTCAAAATGTTTTTATTATAATATATAAGTATCCACAGACAGAGTGTTGCGCTGCATCACAGCTCATCGGTTCTCTCTAGCTAGGATCGAAACCCGGCTGAATCGGCGTCAGTCGGGATTCTACCCCTAAGCCGCTGGCGCACGACAGGGATGGAGGTGAATTTAAGCGTATTTATTTTTTTAAATAAACACACAGTGACTGAGAGAACTCAATTCGCTTTACCGAATAGTTTTGCATTATTAACCGTAATAGTCACTGTTTACAAACTTCCATTTCCTCCCCAGAGAGCTCAACCGAAATACATTCTTCAGGAACATATGCATTGCCATCCTCAGAGACTATATATATATATATATATATATATATATATATATATATATATATATATATATAAAATATTAGTGGTCAATATATATATATATATATATATATATATATATATAAATTTCCAAGAGGATAGAATCCAGGTAGAACTCAATGTACAGGACAGAGTAAGAATATAATATAATATTATAATATTTTATATATATATATATATATATATATATATATATATATATATATATATATATATATATATATATATATATATATATAGATAGATAGATATTGTCCTTTCTTACACAATGATATTAAAAATGTATATTTTTATATTCTTTCAATATATATATGATAACACTGTTTATGGTCGCACCTCGCAAAATTTAAATGGTCACTGCCTGATCTCTCCACTGATCTAACTCTAACAGCTCAATGGCGATAAAACCGGCCTGTAACATCCAATACCTCCAAAACCAACTATATCAATTCCATACCTTCAAAACATTCCATACTTCCAAAACCAAACTGATCGATTCCATACCTTCAATACATTCAGTACCTCCAAAACCAATTACATCAATTCCATAACTCCAAAATATTCAATACTCTCAAAACCAACTATGTCAATTTCATGCCTCCAAAACATTTTTGCCTCCAAAACCAAAGCCATCAATTCCATACCTCCAAAACATCCAATACTAGCAAAAACGCCTATGTAGCCTTGTGGGTGATGGATTATTTTCCACCCCATAAACCCTTTCCCACAGTGAAAACTTTCCAAGCTTTTCGCTACTCTATCGCTATTTCCATGGCAGATGCAATGAGGAGCTACATCCATTAGCTCCATCTGTTGAGACCTTCACAGTTAAGACGCGCCATCCCATGGATACAGGATCGAATCATCCCCATTCCATTCGTATTCCATTGGTAAGGAGGAAGTTCAATTCGAATAACTTCTATATTGTGGAACAGAGTCCCGAGAGAATGCTTTCCCGATCACTATAATATTAACCGCCTCGTCTCAGGTTAACAATCTACTTTCACAAACTTGTTCAGTAACCCTCTACCTTGAGTGGCTCTTCGGCCTTGTACTGGGTTAAAAACAATAAAAAAGATATTGCCCTCACATTCTGCATTAAGAATTAACGTATGTCTGGATTCACACTGCTGAGCTTGTTTGAGACTTATTGCTTACTAACCAACGCCGTCATACTGAACAGGCCCAACTAGCTCTATCTAAATTGTGCTTTTTCTCATTCTAAAGTTAAAAATGCGTTATTGCATCCAAATGTGGCTGTTGGTGACACGTGAACGCGCTTGATGTAAACATCCTCCACCCTTTTTCTCCTTCCCTCAAAACAAAGCAAATAGCCAGCCACCAACGCACTGACAGAAGAAACTTGCCCCCAACCTACGCCGCTTGCCACTTTTTTAAACTAACAAAAATCAGATTGCTGCTGTTTTTCATTAAGCATAGTTCTTTTGCCTAAGGCATTTCACGAATGTCAGTGTTTCTTTTTTTTAGGTGCCGTGCCACTTTATAACGTCTGCAGTCACGGCTCTTCACAACTTCCTGTCCTTTGTACAATTTATAGTTTCACATTGAACGGTTATAAACGGTAATTTCAGAGGCACAAAGAGCAATGGTCAGGGGCTCGGACTGTGGAATCGAAAAGCTCGGTTCGAAATCCAGCCGAGTTCATTGCATTTACTTACGTGCTAATACCCTTCAGAAAGGTATGAATCCATCTCTCCCTCCCCCCCAGCTATAGGTAAAATAGCAGTCTGTCCTTGGGTGGAAACCAATCTAGTAAACTAAAAATTCAAGTAAAACCGAATTCAAACCAGATACTAAAACTGTGTGTACATGCGTCTGTGGGCTGCTTGCGAATCCAAATTCCCAGTGAAACACCTACTACGGATGTGTATGTCCAAATGAATACGACGCCTACTACTCTCGGCCAGTTTTCGCTCAGAGGCGGCGAGTTCGTTTGACGGAGCCGGTTCAAATGATCCCAGGTGAATGCCGCAACAGTTACAGTTAGGGTAAATGGTAAATGTAACTAAGAACTGAATAAGTCCAATAATTATATATATATATATATATTCCAGAGAGAAATGTTTCATGAAATTACTTTTTCAAAGCATACAAATATTTTATTTTGCCCTGTCATTGATAACAAAATAGAAACTATAGTTTTACACTGAACGGTTACAAATAGTAATTGTTACTATGAAATATGTTACTGCATAAAAAAGGAGGTTAATCCCTACTTTCCTTATGGCGAAGAAAAGATACGTTAAGTCATCTCTGGGTTCAATAAGCATGCATACCAAATTTAAAGGTTCTTTACGAATGTAATTGAACGTGTATAGTGCTTTTTATTTATCTCCTATGTGCTGTATCCTTTCAAAACATTGGCGATCATGACTCTTCACAACTTCCTAACATTTGTAGCTCTTAGTAAGTATTTGGTATTATCTCTCCTAGTCCTTCGTTTGCCATTCATTTATACAAGTTCATTAGATACGCTACTTTCTGCTTTCCTCCTTCCTCTTGTCTACAATATGTCTTGTAAGTATTAAATTCTCCAAGCCCTCTTTCCTTCATGTGTTCCCAAAACCATAAAACTGCTTAGTTCTGATTTAGAGGTGGATATACACTATAAGCAGTAAGTTTGAGGGCACTCTCTGGATTCCGAAGAATCAGCTAAAAATTGAAGGTTTCATAGTTTTTTCAAAACTAATTTACCCGCTCAGTTCGACGCAGGGGGACTTTCTCTACCTGAAGCATTTTATCATATATTTAATAATAATAATAATAATAATAATAATAATAATAATAATAAATGAATATACCCACAGACATAATGCATATGTGCACTGGAAGATATGCAAGAAGCACAAAATCGAAACCACTGAGATATGACATGAGCACCAACCAGACACATTTAGCCAAAATCATGATGTAACTATCCTCTGTAACATGCTAATTCAAACTGACAGAAAATAAAGTCCAACAGACCTGATATTATCATAAAAGGCAAGAAATTCAGGAAGCGTATGCTTATTGACATAACAGTACCATCTGAAAGAAACACCGTCATGAAAATAATCGAGATATTGCCCAAATACAAGAACGTGAGAAATGAAAATCTGAGTTTGTACCAATAGTAATCGGAGCACTGGGCATCGTGATAAAAGGAATGGACAATTTACTAACATTTTCCCAGTGTTACTAAAACTTGTCATCAACATACAAGATACCCAGAAGATCGCCCTACTAAGAACATGACATATTCTAGAAAAAGTGCTATCAATTAAATGACAATTCTCATATGGGGTCTGAGGACCATAGTTTGGACATGGCTCTACGGTATACAAAGCAAGAAACATAACATACACAAATAATAATAATAATAATAATAATAAATTTATAAGTCTCTTCAAATGTTTTTACCCTCTACCTTCGTAAATAAAATGGACTGCTCTACTATCATTGCAGTACGGTATATGTATATATATATATATATATATATATATATATATATATATATATATATATATATCATTATTTAAATATTACAACAGTCAGTTTTCAATCATTACCTGAAAATCTCAGGGTTGTGCTTGCGGCGAAGAAAAATGTATAGTTATGATTAATATAAATAATAGCTCTGTTATTATACATCGAGCACTACTTTATAATCACTGGCGCTCAAAGTTGAACAGGATTTATTTCTTTGCTCAAGCCGTGGCTTTTTTGATCGCAATATGGTCCTCTCTTGGCGGAGATTTCTTTTGATCGCTACGGGCTTGTCTCTTTTGATTGAAGTCTGGTCCTCTGTTTGTAGGGATTTCTTTTTCTAGCTGCACCCTTGGGCCTTTTGATTGCAACCTTGTCATCTGTTGGAGGAGATTTCTTTTCCTCAATGTAGCCTTTGCTCTTTTGATTGCAATTTGTTCCTCTGTTGGCTGAGATTTTCTTTTCTTCGATGCAGCCATGGCTGTTTTGACTGCAATGTGGTCAAATGTTGGCGGAGATTTCTTTTCCTCACTGCGGCCTTGGCTCTTTTGATTGCAATCGGTTCCTCTGTTGGCGGAGATTTCTTTTCCTCGATGTAGCCTTGGCTGTTTTGACTGCAATGTGGTCAAATGTTGAGGAGATTTCTTTTTGTAAGTCATACTGCAGCCGTAATTCTTCTGCCGCCATTTAATTTAAAAACAATTTGATGTACGTTCGTCTTTACTTTCCCTACAAACAAGTATTTTTATTTCATGAGTGACTTTCGCTGGATTTCGCAAATAATTTCAATTATTTCCAGATTTATTTCCAATTTATAAAAATTGTTATTGTATAAAAAATCCTTGCAAAAAAATGCGCAAAAAATCACCGAAAACAATCGCAGTAATGACAAATTGGGAATCCAAAATTTCTGTAACATTAGTTATTGAAAGTTAGAGAGTTGTGTCCCTTTAATTGAAAAAGTGTGACACACTGACATTTGCATTTATCATATAGAATAAGAAAAAGACTAGCTTTTGAGAGTTGCGTCCCTTTAATTGAAAAAGTGTGACACACTGACATCTTATATATATATATACTAGAACTATCCGTAATTTATTAAATAGCACCAGCAAAAAACATATTACATCCGATGCTTGCATCTACCAAATCTCATGCAAAAACTGTGACTTAAAATATGTGGGTGAAACATGTAGGTCCGCAAAATCTCGTGTTTTCGAACATAAACGAGATATTCGCCTCGGAAATTTAAACAATGCTTTAGTTGTACACATAACTAAAGCAGATCATAATTTCGATTTTGATTCCGTGAAGATTTTAAAATATTTTCATAATAAAAATCTTAGGAGGATTTATGAAGCAGGCATAATATCCATCTCACGCACGGTGAATACTAGACCTGGCTTCCTTAGTATTTCCCCTTTTCTAGCGAGATTAATGCTCGACAAGCGTACATATAAATTTTAGATCATAATAGAATTCTTTTCATTTTTCGTTTTCATTCAAAATACTCAGATTTTAGGAATACGTTTTGAAAGCGTCGCCCATTTGACGACAACGTGACCACGCTTAAACGGAAAACTGATCATTTAAAATTTTCAGTTATCTGTTTGTCGTGCCACAATTTGTACTTTTTGTTCAAATAAATACCAGTCTTGCTCGTACGTCGTCTTTTTTATCGTATTTTATTTATTTTATGGATTTTATACGATACCAGTCAGACCTTTACATACGGATTGTTTGTTTCTGGAGTGAGTTGGACAAGCTGTGTTGACCTATCTGATAAGTTTTGCAAATCTTTTTTTTTCTTTTTAATTTTTGTTTAAAAGCCTTTTGTTTTTGAGTTTTCTGTAGTCGTACATTTTTTTTTTGGTTTTTCTTTCTTGCCTTTTTATCCCCCCACCCTCACTGTTTTGTTTGTTTTCCTTGGTTTGATCCTTTATTGAAATTTATTTTTGTTTGTCCACCGTTTTTCTTTATGTTTTTCTTTTTATTTTACTGCAAAAAAATATTATTTTAACACTTAAAAGACATTCGTTCTGTCGTGGTGGTCGTCGCAGGCCACCATGGACGAGAACGTAAACAATACACCACCGACGGTGTCTTTAGAAAATTCGGCCTGGTCTGAGAATAGGCCGAAAAAGAAAAAAGATGCCGTATACTACGCAGCTCAGAGAGAGACCTTTGAAGGGTCGTTTAAGGAAAATGAATTCCTTACGATCCCTGAAGCACTGGAAGCGGTGGAAAATAAGATCATTTCCCTGCTGACGTCCGACGTGAAAAGTCGGAAATTAACCGGAGTCAGCAGGGAGACAATGGAAGAGGTCCTAAAGACCTTAAAAATTTATCCAAAGGTGCTGGCTAGGAGGTCAAACGCAATGTGGGACATTCTCTTACCAACAGAACTGGATGCGAAGCAGTTGGCAGGCAGCGTGTTAACAACAAAAAACCTCAAGCTGCAAACGGAATACATGGGCGCACGTAGGACTAAAATAACAGTCCACGGAGTGCCTGTGGACATCTCGGAGGACAGAATGGGAGCCTTCTTCGCTCAGTATGGAAAAGTGGAGGAGGTCAAAGGGATACTGAGCAAGTCCGGCATTGCCACGGGTGACGTTGAACTGCAGGTGACCCTGAGCCAGGAAGAATTTAGAAGAATTCCCAACACCCTGGTTTGCAGGAAAAGAAAGATGTGGGTAGTGGTGGAAGGCAGGCGACCGAATTGTTGGGTGTGTGGTGTCCGGGGACACATGGCGAAAGATTGCCCAACGAAACAGCCTCAGCCTGTAAGCCAGCCCACGCCACCAGTAGCAGCAGTAGCGGTGGACGAAAAAAATCCAGAAGCAGATAAAAACGCTGACGGCACCTGGAAGGAGGTTGTAAATGGAAGGAAGGGGAAGAATGTACCAGCTCCACCCCAAAAGGATAAGCCTCAACCAGCACCAAAACAGCAGGTGGAAAAGAAAGAAGGGGAAAAAGAAGTGTCGAAAAAACAGTCACCCAAAAAAACCCCACAGAAACAGCAGCAGCAGCAGCAGCAACAACAACAATCACAACAACCACAGCAGCAGCAGCAGCAACCAAAGGAACAAAGAGACAGTCCGATGGAAGTTGAACACTTGCCTCCACCTCGAGTGGCGTCTCTGAAAAGGTGCAGAGAAGAGGAGGAGGAGGAGGAGGAAGAAGAAGAAGAAAGAAAAACACAAGAAAGTTGTTCTGGTCGTAGCCGGTCGGAACGCAGTCTGGTCAAAACCAGCAGGCGCTCCTTCCCGGCTTCGCCAATTAGATCGTCCTGCTCTCCCGGCATTAAGAGCTTCCCTTCCTCCCCTTCCCGTGCTACACCCCCCTCTCCCTCCACATCTTCCCCGAGTTCGTTGAACACACCACCACACACGTCCACCTCCTCCCCTCCCCATCCTGCTAGGGAGAAAAAGAAGAAAAAGAAAATGTTTGAGGGCCCCGAGTCAATTTGTAAAATTGACAAAGAAGAGTACATAAGGGGCCTGTCCAAACAAAGGAAGGCCCTGTTGGAGGTGCTGTACAAAACGACGGAGGTGGACGGCAAAAGTGTCGAGAATCCCCGTAATTTTCCAAAGACTCCAGGTGTCATTACCTGTATCAGAGACTCTGGTGGCAAACTGAAGGTGTGGAGCCACATATTCGAGGCCAGGGATGCCTTTCCGAACATTAAAATGTGCGAATTTGACAACCCCGTCTTAAAGAGATTGCGCAACTTTTGCTCTGGGAGGGTCCCGGTTTTAGTTCACCCCTCCTTATATAGGGCTATTAAATTAATGTACCCTATTGACGTCGGCGGTATTGTCCTGGGCGGTCGTATGACGACTGAATTGGGCACTGGCAGTCTGGGACAATCTGTCGGGGTCCTGCTCAACGCAGATTTCCGCCCCGTATGTGTATAAGGTTTTTGCACTTATTCTTTTTTCTTTTTGCAGGCCTAGACGATGGCAGTTAAGTTAGCTATACTGAATGTGAATGGCTTGAGGGATCGGGGTAAGGCTGCCCGCCTGCTCCGGGACCTGTTGTCTTTTGATGTGGATGTCGCCGCGATCGAAGAGACCCACTTTGTTTGCAGTTCCGATGCGTGTGTGCTGGAGGATGACTTTGTCGTTTATTCAGCATACGGGGACCGGTCTGCCAGAGGTGTTTCTTTGCTTGTCAGACGTACTCTCGATGCGAAGGTAGACCTTGTGCATACCGATGCAGAGGGCCGGTTGATCGTGGCCGATATTGCCGTGAAAAGTGGTTCTTTCCGGGTCGTTGCGGTTTATGCGCCCAATGACCAGAGGGAGCGGGTCTCGTTCTTTCGGCGGTTGGGGCCGTTCCTGGTGGATTCAACGCGCCTAGTTTTAATGGGGGACTGGAATGCCATCCTGGACCCCAAGTTAGACAGGGGGCGGGGTGCTAGCGGGAGAGGGGGCGATCGCAGCTTGGTCGATCTGATCGACGATTATGGTCTCGTCGATAGATACCGGGTCGATCATCCCAAGGGAAAAATGTGGACGTGGGCTCTTAATTGGCCTTTTGACAAGGTGGTTAGCTACCTTGACAGAATGTTAGTGAGAAGAGCCGACATAGAACTACTAGATTGCCCTACGTTCCACTGGGTAGGCTATTCGGATCACAAACTCGTTTGTGCCCGGGTGGCGTTAGACAATAGGCCTAGAATGGCTGGCTACTGGAAGTTCAATCTGTCTTTACTGGACAGGCGGGACTTCCAGGAGCAGCTAACTAGACTAGTGCAGCGGGAGCTAGTGGGGGCGGTTATCGGGAATAGGTGGTGGGAACGCCTTAAATGTAGGATTAGGTCCTTCACCACTGATTTCAGCAAACGGCTCGCTCTAGATAGAGCTGAAAAGGTGAAGACGCTTAAAGCTAGTTATTCCCGGGCGGTGGCTGGGGGGGATCCCCTAGAGATAGCCTTAGCTAAGGAGGCCCTGGATCGATCGAATAGCGAGCGGTACATGGGTCAGGTAATTAGACATAAGTTAAGCAAGATGTCTTCCGAAGCCGTGAACTTGGGCGCAGATCTGCGCAGGGAAGAGGTCCGTCGAGGTGGCGATCGTTACATTCGTGAAGTCAAATCCCCGGAGGGGCGTACTCTTCGGGCCACTGACGACATGTGCGGAGCGTTTCGGCGCCATTTCGAGAACCGGTTTACCAAGGAACCTGGTCTCCGTGAGAAGGAGTTTCGTAGCTATTTGGCTGACTTTCCTCGGCTTTCGCCGACTGAAGCGGCTAGCTGCGAGGGAGAGATTACGGAGGGCGATGTCTACGCGGTTTTGAAGAAGGTCGGCAGAGGCAAGTCGCCCGGTCTGAATGGTTTGCCCTATGAATTGTACTTGAGGCTGTCGCACATCTTTGTTCCAATTTTGACTGCAGTGTTCAACAACTGGTTTCAGTCGGGGTCCATCCCCAACCGGATCACCAGGGGTGTGATCACTCTGTTGAAAAAGGGCAAAGGTGGTGGGGGGAACCTAGATGATTACAGGCCCATAACTCTGCTAAACACAGAGTTAAAGATTATGGCCAAGATCCTGCAGGAGCGTTTGCAGTCAGTTGCCGAGTCTCTGTTGGGACCTGAGCAGACTTGTTCTGTGAGGGGCCGAACAATTCAGAGCAACCTGCATCTGATCCGCACGATCATAGAGGGTGTAAAAGACGACGAAGAAGCCGCGCTGATCAATTTGGATCAGTCCAAGGCATTTGATAGGGTCGACCATCGCTACCTTGCAGCTGTCCTGCAGGCCGCTGGATTCGCACCCAACTTCTGCCGCTGGATTAGCCTCCTGTATCGCTCCCCCAGTGCGGTGGTACAGGTGAACGGAAGGCTGTCGGACGCGTTCGTGCTGTCTAGGTCGGTTCGTCAGGGTTGTCCGCTGTCGCCTCTCCTTTATGCTTTGGCGTTGGAGCCTCTCCTTCGCCGGCTGAAGGACGAGACCGGCAGTCCGGCCCTACGTGGAATTGCCGTTCCTGGAGGGTCTCGAGCCAGGGTTTCCGCGTACGCCGATGACGTATCTGCTTTCGTGTCGTCCCGCAACGACATTGAGGTGGTACAGAAGGCGCTTGATCGGTACGAGAAGGTGACAGGGGCCAAAATAAACCGCGACAAGTCGTCCGGCTTGCGGTTAGGTGCCTGGAAGGGGGTCGCTCTTCCGGGCCGCTTCGGTTGGACAGACGGTCCTGTCCGCATTCTTGGAGTGTGGTTTGGGCCTGACCTCCAGCTGGAGAAGAATTGGTCTGAAGTACGAGCAAAGGTCGATTCCGCCGGTCAGACTTGGAATCGACGGAGGTTGTCCGTGAAGGGCAGGGCGGAGGTGTGTGCTACATACATTTTCCCCCTGATTCTTTATCGATTGTCCGTACTTCCTCTCTGTAAGACTCACAAGAAGGTGCTCGAGCAATCGCTATCCTCCATTTTATGGAGGGGACGCGGGAATCGGGTCGACAGACGAGTCTGCACTAAACGTCCGTGTCATGGGGGGCTGGGAATGCCGCACCTGCCGAGTCACATCCGTGCCTCTAGGTTGGCTTTCCTACGCCGTGCATTGACTGGAGGAGATCCGATTCTGGAGGGGATTGTTAGGGACGCGTTCCCTGGCCTTACCATCAGTCCCCCCATCTCGCGGGTTGGGCGCCGTCGTAAACCCCGGGATCAATCGGTTTTCCTTCGCGAGTGTCGGTCGGCCTTGAGGGCCGTTCCCCGGTCCAGTGACCTTTCTCGGCCTAGGAAGGTCTTCTATCGTGAATTAGTGGAGAGGCCCGCGAAGGATCTCCTACGAGATACGCTCGGCTTGTCGGAGGAGGAGTACTGCTCCTACTGGTCTTGGGCGCCAGCGGCGGATTACCTCAGTAACCCTGAGTTTTCGCTTAGCTGGCGATTGGCTCGGAATCGGCTGCCTCTCAACGACAAGGCTTTCATATGGGGCTTGGCGGATTTGCCAGACTGTGAACGGTGTGGCCTTGGCTTAGAGGAAACGGCTGCGCACGCCTTCTACCATTGCCCCCAGGTCCGCCCCTTATGGGACCATGTCGGCGAGCTGACGGCTCGTCTCGCTCCCGAACAGCTTGTGTCCATTGATCGCGCATACGCGTGTGACAATGTGTCGCCCCCGTATTCCGGGATGAAACGGATGGTGTTTCTGACGCTGATGGCCACGGCTCGAATGGTGATTTGGACGACGCGAAAGGAGGAAGTCTTGCGAGGCAATCGTCTTTCTCATTCGGATCTGATTCGATTCTTTGAGCATCAGCTCAAGATGAAGATTAGATCGGATAGAAAACGATTGCATTCGACAGTCTTTAGCGAAAGGTGGGTAAAAGAAGCGAGCTTGCTTCGTGTGAACGGGGCTAGCCTTGATTTTCTCTTCTAGGTCAACCTATTGCACATCGGGGTGGCTTCCTGTGGAACCCTCCCCTTGGTTAGGTTAGACAAGCTTCAGTGTACCTAGTTAATGTGAGTAAGTGTTGTTCCTGGCCTGCATCCCGGCCGTTCTTTGGTTATGATCCAAGTCGAGATTCCCATCCTCCCCAGTTTGTTTTGACCCCCGCCCCATTTTCATCTCGACTGGGTCAGTTTTATATTTTCCCATTCCAGCCTAATATTTTATACTTTTTCCCACTCCCTTAGCGAGAGCGTCTCTTGATTTTGTCCCCTGGGCAGAATACAGCGGCCTCTCTGTTTTATGGGTTGGACGGTCCCTACTAACATCAATTATGTTTAGTTTGTATTTGTGTTTATTTTAAGTTTATTATTGGGTTCATTTCCCTCCCCTCTCATTTTATCATTATTAGAATTGTATATATATATATCATCATTAGAATTTTCATGGTATGGGGCGCGATTTTGGTAGGTCTCCCTTGAGAGCACGTGGTATTATGGTGGTTGAAGGATTGTTTGGTGATGGACGAGTTCTTTTGGTGAATGTGTAAAATGTAATGTACGAATGGGTCGCGAATCTGATTAGCTAGGTATAAGATAGTTAGTGTTGACCAGCCTCTACCCCTCCCCTTTATTGGCCTTGTGCCACAATTTGTATTTTTTGTTCAAATAAATACCAGTCTTGTTCGTACGTCAATTTGGATCAGTCCAAGGCATTTGATAGGGTCGACCATCGCTACCTTGCAGCTGTCCTGCAGGCCGCTGGATTCGCACCCAACTTCTGCCGCTGGATTAGCCTCCTGTATCGCTCCCCCAGTGCGGTGGTACAGGTGAACGGAAGGCTGTCGGACGCGTTCGTGCTGTCTAGGTCGGTTCGTCAGGGTTGTCCGCTGTCGCCTCTCCTTTATGCTTTGGCGTTGGAGCCTCTCCTTCGCCGGCTGAAGGACGAGACCGGCAGTCCGGCCCTACGTGGAATTGCCGTTCCTGGAGGGTCTCGAGCCAGGGTTTCCGCGTACGCCGATGACGTATCTGCTTTCGTGTCGTCCCGCAACGACATTGAGGTGGTACAGAAGGCGCTTGATCGGTACGAGAAGGTGACAGGGGCCAAAATAAACCGCGACAAGTCGTCCGGCTTGCGGTTAGGTGCCTGGAAGGGGGTCGCTCTTCCGGGCCGCTTCGGTTGGACAGACGGTCCTGTCCGCATTCTTGGAGTGTGGTTTGGGCCTGACCTCCAGCTGGAGAAGAATTGGTCTGAAGTACGAGCAAAGGTCGATTCCGCCGGTCAGACTTGGAATCGACGGAGGTTGTCCGTGAAGGGCAGGGCGGAGGTGTGTGCTACATACATTTTCCCCCTGATTCTTTATCGATTGTCCGTACTTCCTCTCTGTAAGACTCACAAGAAGGTGCTCGAGCAATCGCTATCCTCCATTTTATGGAGGGGACGCGGGAATCGGGTCGACAGACGAGTCTGCACTAAACGTCCGTGTCATGGGGGGCTGGGAATGCCGCACCTGCCGAGTCACATCCGTGCCTCTAGGTTGGCTTTCCTACGCCGTGCATTGACTGGAGGAGATCCGATTCTGGAGGGGATTGTTAGGGACGCGTTCCCTGGCCTTACCATCAGTCCCCCCATCTCGCGGGTTGGGCGCCGTCGTAAACCCCGGGATCAATCGGTTTTCCTTCGCGAGTGTCGGTCGGCCTTGAGGGCCGTTCCCCGGTCCAGTGACCTTTCTCGGCCTAGGAAGGTCTTCTATCGTGAATTAGTGGAGAGGCCCGCGAAGGATCTCCTACGAGATACGCTCGGCTTGTCGGAGGAGGAGTACTGCTCCTACTGGTCTTGGGCGCCAGCGGCGGATTACCTCAGTAACCCTGAGTTTTCGCTTAGCTGGCGATTGGCTCGGAATCGGCTGCCTCTCAACGACAAGGCTTTCATATGGGGCTTGGCGGATTTGCCAGACTGTGAACGGTGTGGCCTTGGCTTAGAGGAAACGGCTGCGCACGCCTTCTACCATTGCCCCCAGGTCCGCCCCTTATGGGACCATGTCGGCGAGCTGACGGCTCGTCTCGCTCCCGAACAGCTTGTGTCCATTGATCGCGCATACGCGTGTGACAATGTGTCGCCCCCGTATTCCGGGATGAAACGGATGGTGTTTCTGACGCTGATGGCCACGGCTCGAATGGTGATTTGGACGACGCGAAAAGAGGAAGTCTTGCGAGGCAATCGTCTTTCTCATTCGGATCTGATTCGATTCTTTGAGCATCAGCTCAAGATGAAGATTAGATCGGATAGAAAACGATTGCATTCGACAGTCTTTAGCGAAAGGTGGGTAAAAGAAGCGAGCTTGCTTCGTGTGAACGGGGCTAGCCTTGATTTTCTCTTCTAGGTCAACCTATTGCACATCGGGGTGGCTTCCTGTGGAACCCTCCCCTTGGTTAGGTTAGACAAGCTTCAGTGTACCTAGTTAATGTGAGTAAGTGTTGTTCCTGGCCTGCATCCCGGCCGTTCTTTGGTTATGATCCAAGTCGAGATTCCCATCCTCCCCAGTTTGTTTTGACCCCCGCCCCATTTTCATCTCGACTGGGTCAGTTTTATATTTTCCCATTCCAGCCTAATATTTTATACTTTTTCCCACTCCCTTAGCGAGAGCGTCTCTTGATTTTGTCCCCTGGGCAGAATACAGCGGCCTCTCTGTTTTATGGGTTGGACGGTCCCTACTAACATCAATTATGTTTAGTTTGTATTTGTGTTTATTTTAAGTTTATTATTGGGTTCATTTCCCTCCCCTCTCATTTTATCATTATTAGAATTGTATATATATATATCATCATTAGAATTTTCATGGTATGGGGCGCGATTTTGGTAGGTCTCCCTTGAGAGCACGTGGTATTATGGTGGTTGAAGGATTGTTTGGTGATGGACGAGTTCTTTTGGTGAATGTGTAAAATGTAATGTACGAATGGGTCGCGAATCTGATTAGCTAGGTATAAGATAGTTAGTGTTGACCAGCCTCTACCCCTCCCCTTTATTGGCCTTGTGCCACAATTTGTATTTTTTGTTCAAATAAATACCAGTCTTGTTCGTACGTCAATTTGGATCAGTCCAAGGCATTTGATAGGGTCGACCATCGCTACCTTGCAGCTGTCCTGCAGGCCGCTGGATTCGCACCCAACTTCTGCCGCTGGATTAGCCTCCTGTATCGCTCCCCCAGTGCGGTGGTACAGGTGAACGGAAGGCTGTCGGACGCGTTCGTGCTGTCTAGGTCGGTTCGTCAGGGTTGTCCGCTGTCGCCTCTCCTTTATGCTTTGGCGTTGGAGCCTCTCCTTCGCCGGCTGAAGGACGAGACCGGCAGTCCGGCCCTACGTGGAATTGCCGTTCCTGGAGGGTCTCGAGCCAGGGTTTCCGCGTACGCCGATGACGTATCTGCTTTCGTGTCGTCCCGCAACGACATTGAGGTGGTACAGAAGGCGCTTGATCGGTACGAGAAGGTGACAGGGGCCAAAATAAACCGCGACAAGTCGTCCGGCTTGCGGTTAGGTGCCTGGAAGGGGGTCGCTCTTCCGGGCCGCTTCGGTTGGACAGACGGTCCTGTCCGCATTCTTGGAGTGTGGTTTGGGCCTGACCTCCAGCTGGAGAAGAATTGGTCTGAAGTACGAGCAAAGGTCGATTCCGCCGGTCAGACTTGGAATCGACGGAGGTTGTCCGTGAAGGGCAGGGCGGAGGTGTGTGCTACATACATTTTCCCCCTGATTCTTTATCGATTGTCCGTACTTCCTCTCTGTAAGACTCACAAGAAGGTGCTCGAGCAATCGCTATCCTCCATTTTATGGAGGGGACGCGGGAATCGGGTCGACAGACGAGTCTGCACTAAACGTCCGTGTCATGGGGGGCTGGGAATGCCGCACCTGCCGAGTCACATCCGTGCCTCTAGGTTGGCTTTCCTACGCCGTGCATTGACTGGAGGAGATCCGATTCTGGAGGGGATTGTTAGGGACGCGTTCCCTGGCCTTACCATCAGTCCCCCCATCTCGCGGGTTGGGCGCCGTCGTAAACCCCGGGATCAATCGGTTTTCCTTCGCGAGTGTCGGTCGGCCTTGAGGGCCGTTCCCCGGTCCAGTGACCTTTCTCGGCCTAGGAAGGTCTTCTATCGTGAATTAGTGGAGAGGCCCGCGAAGGATCTCCTACGAGATACGCTCGGCTTGTCGGAGGAGGAGTACTGCTCCTACTGGTCTTGGGCGCCAGCGGCGGATTACCTCAGTAACCCTGAGTTTTCGCTTAGCTGGCGATTGGCTCGGAATCGGCTGCCTCTCAACGACAAGGCTTTCATATGGGGCTTGGCGGATTTGCCAGACTGTGAACGGTGTGGCCTTGGCTTAGAGGAAACGGCTGCGCACGCCTTCTACCATTGCCCCCAGGTCCGCCCCTTATGGGACCATGTCGGCGAGCTGACGGCTCGTCTCGCTCCCGAACAGCTTGTGTCCATTGATCGCGCATACGCGTGTGACAATGTGTCGCCCCCGTATTCCGGGATGAAACGGATGGTGTTTCTGACGCTGATGGCCACGGCTCGAATGGTGATTTGGACGACGCGAAAGGAGGAAGTCTTGCGAGGCAATCGTCTTTCTCATTCGGATCTGATTCGATTCTTTGAGCATCAGCTCAAGATGAAGATTAGATCGGATAGAAAACGATTGCATTCGACAGTCTTTAGCGAAAGGTGGGTAAAAGAAGCGAGCTTGCTTCGTGTGAACGGGGCTAGCCTTGATTTTCTCTTCTAGGTCAACCTATTGCACATCGGGGTGGCTTCCTGTGGAACCCTCCCCTTGGTTAGGTTAGACAAGCTTCAGTGTACCTAGTTAATGTGAGTAAGTGTTGTTCCTGGCCTGCATCCCGGCCGTTCTTTGGTTATGATCCAAGTCGAGATTCCCATCCTCCCCAGTTTGTTTTGACCCCCGCCCCATTTTCATCTCGACTGGGTCAGTTTTATATTTTCCCATTCCAGCCTAATATTTTATACTTTTTCCCACTCCCTTAGCGAGAGCGTCTCTTGATTTTGTCCCCTGGGCAGAATACAGCGGCCTCTCTGTTTTATGGGTTGGACGGTCCCTACTAACATCAATTATGTTTAGTTTGTATTTGTGTTTATTTTAAGTTTATTATTGGGTTCATTTCCCTCCCCTCTCATTTTATCATTATTAGAATTGTATATATATATATCATCATTAGAATTTTCATGGTATGGGGCGCGATTTTGGTAGGTCTCCCTTGAGAGCACGTGGTATTATGGTGGTTGAAGGATTGTTTGGTGATGGACGAGTTCTTTTGGTGAATGTGTAAAATGTAATGTACGAATGGGTCGCGAATCTGATTATCTAGGTATAAGATAGTTAGTGTTGACCAGCCTCTACCCCTCCCCTTTATTGGCCTTGTGCCACAATTTGTACTTTTTGTTCAAATAAATACCAGTCTTGTTTTTATGTCCAGCACCAAAACAGCAGGTGGAAAAGAAAAAAGGGGAAAAAGAAGTGTCGAAAAAACAGTCACCCAAAAAAACCTCACAGAAACAGCAGCAGCAGCAACAACAACAATCACAACAACCACAGCAGCAGCAGCAGCAGCAGCAGCAGCAGCAGCAGCAGCAACCAAAGGAACAAAGAGACAGTCCGATGGAAGTTGAACACTTGCCTCCACCTCGAGTGGCGTCTCTGAAAAGGTGCAGAGAAGAGGAGGAGGAGGAGGAGGAAGAAGAAGAAGAAAGAAAAACACAAGAAAGTTGTTCTGGTCGTAGCCGGTCGGAACGCAGTCTGGTCAAAACCAGCAGGCGCTCCTTCCCGGCTTCGCCAATTAGATCGTCCTGCTCTCCCGGCATTAAGAGCTTCCCTTCCTCCCCTTCCCGTGCTACACCCCCCTCTCCCTCCACATCTTCCCCGAGTTCGTTGAACACACCACCACACACGTCCACCTCCTCCCCTCCCCATCCTGCTAGGGAGAAAAAGAAGAAAAAGAAAATGTTTGAGGGCCCCGAGTCAATTTGCAAAATTGACAAAGAAGAGTACATAAGGGGCCTGTCCAAACAAAGGAAGGCCCTGTTGGAGGTGCTGTACAAAACGACGGAGGTGGACGGCAAAAGTGTCGAGGATCCCCGTAATTTTCCAAAGGCTCCAGGTGTCATTACCTGTATCAGAGACTCTGGTGGCTACCTGAAGGTGTGGAGCCACATATTCGAGGCCAGGGAGGCCTTTCCGAACATTAAAATGTGCGAATTGGACAACCCCGTCTTAAAGAGATTGCGCAACTTTTGCTCTGGGAGGGTCCCGGTTTTAGTTCACCCCTCCTTATATAGGGCTATCAAATTAATGTACCCTATTGACGTCGGCGGTATTGTCCTGGGCGGTCGTATGACGACTGAATTGGGCACTGGCAGTCTGGGACAATCTGTCGGGATCCTGCTCAACGCAGATTTCCGCCCCGTATGTGTATAAGGTTTTTGCACTTATTCTTTTTTCTTTTTGCAGGCCTAGACGATGGCAGTTAAGTTAGCTATACTGAATGTGAATGGCTTGAGGGATCGGGGTAAGGCTGCCCGCCTGCTCCGGGACCTGTTGTCCTTTGATGTGGATGTCGCCGCGATCGAAGAGACCCACTTTGTTTGCAGTTCCGATGCGTGTGTGCTGGAGGATGACTTTGTCGTTTATTCAGCATACGGGGACCGGTCTGCCAGAGGTGTTTCTTTGCTTGTCAGACGTACTCTCGATGCGAAGGTAGACCTTGTGCATACCGATGCAGAGGGCCGGTTGATCGTGGCCGATATTGCCGTGAAAAGTGGTTCGTTCCGGGTCGTTGCGGTTTATGCGCCCAATGACCAGAGGGAGCGGGTCTCGTTCTTTCGGCGGTTGGGGCCGTTCCTGGTGGATTCAACGCGCCTAGTTTTAATGGGGGACTGGAATGCCATCCTGGACCCCAAGTTAGACAGGGGGCGCGGTGCTAGCGGGAGAGGGGGCGATCGCAGCTTGGTCGATCTGATCGACGATTATGGTCTCGTCGATAGATACCGGGTCGATCATCCCGAGGGAAAAATGTGGACGTGGGCTCTTAATTGGCCTTTTGACAAGGTGGTTAACTACCTTGACAGAATGTTAGTGAGAAGAGCCGACATAGAACTACTAGATTGCCCTACGTTCCACTGGGTAGGCTATTCGGATCACAAACTCGTTTGTGCCCGGGTGGCGTTAGACAATAGGCCTAGAATGGCTGGCTACTGGAAGTTCAATCTGTCTTTACTGGACAGGCAGGACTTCCAGGAGCAGCTAACTAGACTAGTGCAGCGGGAGCTAGTTGGGGCGGTTATCGGGAATAGGTGGTGGGAACGCCTTAAATGTAGGATTAGGTCCTTCACCACTGATTTCAGCAAACGGCTCGCTCTAGATAGAGCTGAAAAGGTGAAGACGCTTAAAGCTAGTTATTCCCGGGCGGTGGCTGGGGGGGGGATCCCCTAGAGATAGCCTTAGCTAAGGAGACCCTGGATCGATCGAATAGCGAGCGGTACATGGGTCAGGTAATTAGACATAAGTTAAGCAAGATTTCTTCCGAAGCCGTGAACTTGGGCGCAGATCTGCGCAGGGAAGAGGTCCGTCGAGGTGGCGATCGTTACATTCGTGAAGTCAAATCCCCGGAGGGGCGTACTCTTCGGGCCACTGACGACATGTGCGGAGCGTTTCGGCGCCATTTCGAGAACCGGTTTACCAAGAAGCCTGGTCTCCGTGAGGAGGAGTTTCGTAGCTATTTGGCTGACTTTCCTCGGCTTTCGCCGACTGAAGCGGCTAGCTGCGAGGGAGAGATTACGGAGGGCGATGTCTACGCGGTTTTGAAGAAGGTCGGCAGAGGCAAGTCGCCCGGTCTGGATGGTTTGCCCTATGAATTGTACTTGAGGTTGTCGCACATCTTTGTTCCAATTTTGACTGCAGTGTTCAACAACTGGTTTCGGTCGGGGTCCATCCCCAACCGGATCACCAGGGGTGTGATCACTCTGTTGAAAAAGGGCAAAGGTGGTGGGGGGAACCTAGATGATTACAGGCCCATAACTCTGCTAAACACAGAGTTAAAAATTATGGCCAAGATCCTGCAGGAGCGTTTGCAGTCAGTTGCCGAGTCTCTGTTGGGACCTGAGCAGACTTGTTCTGTGAGGGGCCGAAAAATTCAGAGCAACCTGCATCTGATCCGCACGATCATAGAGGGTGTAAAAGACGACGAAAAAGCCGCGCTGATCAATTTGGATCAGTCCAAGGCATTTGATAGGGTCGACCATCGCTACCTTGCAGCTGTCCTGCAGGCCGCTGGATTCGCACCCAACTTCTGCCGCTGGATTAGCCTCCTGTATCGCTCCCCCAGTGCGGTGGTACAGGTGAACGGAAGGCTGTCGGACGCGTTCGTGCTGTCTAGGTCGGTTCGCCAGGGTTGTCCGCTGTCGCCTCTCCTTTATGCTTTGGCGTTGGAGCCTCTCTTTCGCCGGCTGAAGGACGAGACCGGCAATCCGGCCCTACGTGGAATTGCCGTTCCTGGAGGGTCTCGAGCCAGGGTTTCCGCGTACGCCAATGACGTATCTGCTTTCGTGTCGTCCCGCAACGACATTGAGGTGGTACAGAAGGCGCTTGATCGGTACGAGAAGGTGACAGGGGCCAAAATAAACCGCGATAAGTCGTCCGGCTTGCGGTTAGGTGCCTGGAAGGGGGTCGCTCTTCCGGGCCGCTTCGGTTGGACAGACGGTCCTGTCCGCATTCTTGGAGTGTGGTTTGGGCCTGACCTCCAGCTGGAGAAGAATTGGTCTGAAGTACGAGCAAAGGTCGATTTCGCCGGTCAGACTTGGAATCCACGGAGGTTGTCCGTGAAGGGCAGGGCGGAGGTGTGTGCTACATATATTTTCCCCCTGATTCTTTATCGATTGTCCGTACTTCCTCTCTGTAAGACTCACAAGAAGGCGCTCGAGCAATCGCTATCCTCCATTTTATGGAGGGGACGCGGGAATCGGGTCGACAGACGAGTCTGCACTAAACGTCCGTGTCATGGGCGGCTGGGAATGCCGCACCTGCCGAGTCACATCCGTGCCTCTAGTTTGGCTTTCCTACGCCGTGCATTGACTGGAGGAGATCCGATTCTGGAGGGGATTGTTAGGGACGCGTTCCCCGGCCTTACCATCAGTCCCCCCATCTCGCGGGTTGAGCGCGGTCGTAAACCCCGGAATCAATCGGTTTTCCTTCGCGAGTGTCGGTCGGCCTTGAGGGCCGTTCCCCGGTCCAGTGACATTTCTCGGCCTAGAAAGGTCTTCTATCGTGAATTAGTGGAGAGGCCCGTGAAGGATCTCCTACGAGATATGCTCGGCTTGTCGGAGGAGGAGTATTGCTCCTACTGGTCTTGGGCGCCAGCGGCGGATTACCTCAGTAACCCTGAGTTTTCGCTTAGCTGGCGATTGGCTCGGAATCGGCTGACTCTCAACGACAAGGCTTTCATATGGAGCTTGGCGGATTTGCCAGACTGTGAACGGTGTGGCCTTGGCTTAGAGGAAACGGCTGCGCACGCCTTCTACCATTGCCCCCAGGTCCGCCCCTTATGGGACCATGTCGGCGAGCTGACGGCTCGTCTCGCTCCCGAACAGCTTGTGTCCATTGATCGCGCATACGCGTGTGACAATGTGTCGCCCCCGTATTCCGGGATGAAACGGATGGTGTTTCTGACGCTGATGGCCACGGCTCGAATGGTGATTTGGACGACGCGAAAGGAGGAAGTCTTGCGAGGCAATCGTCTTTCTCATTCGGATCTGATTCGATTCTTTGAGCATCAGCTCAAGATGAAGATTAGATCGGATAGAAAACGATTGCATTCGACAGTCTTTAGCGAAAGGTGGGTAAAAGAAGCGAGCTTGCTTCGTGTGAACGGGGCTAGCCTTGATTTTCTCTTCTAGGTCAACCTATTGCACATCGGGGTGGCTTCCTGTGGAACCCTCCCCTTGGTTAGGTTAGACAAGCTTCAGTGTACCTAGTTAATGTGAGTAAGTGTTGTTCCTGGCCTGCATCCCGGCCGTTCTTTGGTTATGATCCAAGTCGAGATTCCCATCCTCCCCAGTTTGTTTTGACCCCCGCCCCATTTTCATCTCGACTGGGTCAGTTTTATATTTTCCCATTCCAGCCTAATATTTTATACTTTTTCCCACTCCCTTAGCGAGAGCGTCTCTTGATTTTGTCCCCTGGGCAGAATACAGCGGCCTCTCTGTTTTATGGGTTGGACGGTCCCTACTAACATCAATTATGTTTAGTTTGTATTTGTGTTTATTTTAAGTTTATTATTGGGTTCATTCCCCCCCCTCTCATTTTATCATTATTAGAATTGTATATATATATATCATCATTAGAATTTTCATGGTATGGGGCGCGATTTTGGTAGGTCTCCCTTGAGAGCACGTGGTATTATGGTGGTTGAAGGATTGTTTGGTGATGGACGAGTTCTTTTGGTGAATGTGTAAAATGTAATGTACGAATGGGTCGCGAATCTGATTATCTAGGTATAAGATAGTTAGTGTTGACCAGCCTCTACCCCTCCCCTTTATTGGCCTTGTGCCACAATTTGTACTTTTTGTTCAAATAAATACCAGTCTTGTTTTTATGTCCAGCACCAAAACAGCAGGTGGAAAAGAAAAAAGGGGAAAAAGAAGTGTCGAAAAAACAGTCACCCAAAAAAACCTCACAGAAACAGCAGCAGCAGCAACAACAACAATCACAACAACCACAGCAGCAGCAGCAGCAGCAGCAGCAGCAACCAAAGGAACAAAGAGACAGTCCGATGGAAGTTGAACACTTGCCTCCACCTCGAGTGGCGTCTCTGAAAAGGTGCAGAGAAGAGGAGGAGGAGGAGGAGGAAGAAGAAGAAGAAAGAAAAACACAAGAAAGTTGTTCTGGTCGTAGCCGGTCGGAACGCAGTCTGGTCAAAACCAGCAGGCGCTCCTTCCCGGCTTCGCCAATTAGATCGTCCTGCTCTCCCGGCATTAAGAGCTTCCCTTCCTCCCCTTCCCGTGCTACACACCCCTCTCCCTCCACATCTTCCCCGAGTTCGTTGAACACACCACCACACACGTCCACCTCCTCCCCTCCCCATCCTGCTAGGGAGAAAAAGAAGAAAAAGAAAATGTTTGAGGGCCCCGAGTCAATTTGCAAAATTGACAAAGAAGAGTACATAAGGGGCCTGTCCAAACAAAGGAAGGCCCTGTTGGAGGTGCTGTACAAAACGACGGAGGTGGACGGCAAAAGTGTCGAGGATCCCCGTAATTTTCCAAAGGCTCCAGGTGTCATTACCTGTATCAGAGACTCTGGTGGCTACCTGAAGGTGTGGAGCCACATATTCGAGGCCAGGGAGGCCTTTCCGAACATTAAAATGTGCGAATTGGACAACCCCGTCTTAAAGAGATTGCGCAACTTTTGCTCTGGGAGGGTCCCGGTTTTAGTTCACCCCTCCTTATATAGGGCTATCAAATTAATGTACCCTATTGACGTCGGCGGTATTGTCCTGGGCGGTCGTATGACGACTGAATTGGGCACTGGCAGTCTGGGACAATCTGTCGGGATCCTGCTCAACGCAGATTTCCGCCCCGTATGTGTATAAGGTTTTTGCACTTATTCTTTTTTCTTTTTGCAGGCCTAGACGATGGCAGTTAAGTTAGCTATACTGAATGTGAATGGCTTGAGGGATCGGGGTAAGGCTGCCCGCCTGCTCCGGGACCTGTTGTCCTTTGATGTGGATGTCGCCGCGATCGAAGAGACCCACTTTGTTTGCAGTTCCGATGCGTGTGTGCTGGAGGATGACTTTGTCGTTTATTCAGCATACGGGGACCGGTCTGCCAGAGGTGTTTCTTTGCTTGTCAGACGTACTCTCGATGCGAAGGTAGACCTTGTGCATACCGATGCAGAGGGCCGGTTGATCGTGGCCGATATTGCCGTGAAAAGTGGTTCGTTCCGGGTCGTTGCGGTTTATGCGCCCAATGACCAGAGGGAGCGGGTCTCGTTCTTTCGGCGGTTGGGGCCGTTCCTGGTGGATTCAACGCGCCTAGTTTTAATGGGGGACTGGAATGCCATCCTGGACCCCAAGTTAGACAGGGGGCGCGGTGCTAGCGGGAGAGGGGGCGATCGCAGCTTGGTCGATCTGATCGACGATTATGGTCTCGTCGATAGATACCGGGTCGATCATCCCGAGGGAAAAATGTGGACGTGGGCTCTTAATTGGCCTTTTGACAAGGTGGTTAACTACCTTGACAGAATGTTAGTGAGAAGAGCCGACATAGAACTACTAGATTGCCCTACGTTCCACTGGGTAGGCTATTCGGATCACAAACTCGTTTGTGCCCGGGTGGCGTTAGACAATAGGCCTAGAATGGCTGGCTACTGGAAGTTCAATCTGTCTTTACTGGACAGGCAGGACTTCCAGGAGCAGCTAACTAGACTAGTGCAGCGGGAGCTAGTTGGGGCGGTTATCGGGAATAGGTGGTGGGAACGCCTTAAATGTAGGATTAGGTCCTTCACCACTGATTTCAGCAAACGGCTCGCTCTAGATAGAGCTGAAAAGGTGAAGACGCTTAAAGCTAGTTATTCCCGGGCGGTGGCTGGGGGGGGGGATCCCCTAGAGATAGCCTTAGCTAAGGAGACCCTGGATCGATCGAATAGCGAGCGGTACATGGGTCAGGTAATTAGACATAAGTTAAGCAAGATTTCTTCCGAAGCCGTGAACTTGGGCGCAGATCTGCGCAGGGAAGAGGTCCGTCGAGGTGGCGATCGTTACATTCGTGAAGTCAAATCCCCGGAGGGGCGTACTCTTCGGGCCACTGACGACATGTGCGGAGCGTTTCGGCGCCATTTCGAGAACCGGTTTACCAAGAAGCCTGGTCTCCGTGAGGAGGAGTTTCGTAGCTATTTGGCTGACTTTCCTCGGCTTTCGCCGACTGAAGCGGCTAGCTGCGAGGGAGAGATTACGGAGGGCGATGTCTACGCGGTTTTGAAGAAGGTCGGCAGAGGCAAGTCGCCCGGTCTGGATGGTTTGCCCTATGAATTGTACTTGAGGTTGTCGCACATCTTTGTTCCAATTTTGACTGCAGTGTTCAACAACTGGTTTCGGTCGGGGTCCATCCCCAACCGGATCACCAGGGGTGTGATCACTCTGTTGAAAAAGGGCAAAGGTGGTGGGGGGAACCTAGATGATTACAGGCCCATAACTCTGCTAAACACAGAGTTAAAAATTATGGCCAAGATCCTGCAGGAGCGTTTGCAGTCAGTTGCCGAGTCTCTGTTGGGACCTGAGCAGACTTGTTCTGTGAGGGGCCGAAAAATTCAGAGCAACCTGCATCTGATCCGCACGATCATAGAGGGTGTAAAAGACGACGAAAAAGCCGCGCTGATCAATTTGGATCAGTCCAAGGCATTTGATAGGGTCGACCATCGCTACCTTGCAGCTGTCCTGCAGGCCGCTGGATTCGCACCCAACTTCTGCCGCTGGATTAGCCTCCTGTATCGCTCCCCCAGTGCGGTGGTACAGGTGAACGGAAGGCTGTCGGACGCGTTCGTGCTGTCTAGGTCGGTTCGCCAGGGTTGTCCGCTGTCGCCTCTCCTTTATGCTTTGGCGTTGGAGCCTCTCTTTCGCCGGCTGAAGGACGAGACCGGCAATCCGGCCCTACGTGGAATTGCCGTTCCTGGAGGGTCTCGAGCCAGGGTTTCCGCGTACGCCAATGACGTATCTGCTTTCGTGTCGTCCCGCAACGACATTGAGGTGGTACAGAAGGCGCTTGATCGGTACGAGAAGGTGACAGGGGCCAAAATAAACCGCGATAAGTCGTCCGGCTTGCGGTTAGGTGCCTGGAAGGGGGTCGCTCTTCCGGGCCGCTTCGGTTGGACAGACGGTCCTGTCCGCATTCTTGGAGTGTGGTTTGGGCCTGACCTCCAGCTGGAGAAGAATTGGTCTGAAGTACGAGCAAAGGTCGATTTCGCCGGTCAGACTTGGAATCCACGGAGGTTGTCCGTGAAGGGCAGGGCGGAGGTGTGTGCTACATATATTTTCCCCCTGATTCTTTATCGATTGTCCGTACTTCCTCTCTGTAAGACTCACAAGAAGGCGCTCGAGCAATCGCTATCCTCCATTTTATGGAGGGGACGCGGGAATCGGGTCGACAGACGAGTCTGCACTAAACGTCCGTGTCATGGGCGGCTGGGAATGCCGCACCTGCCGAGTCACATCCGTGCCTCTAGTTTGGCTTTCCTACGCCGTGCATTGACTGGAGGAGATCCGATTCTGGAGGGGATTGTTAGGGACGCGTTCCCCGGCCTTACCATCAGTCCCCCCATCTCGCGGGTTGAGCGCGGTCGTAAACCCCGGAATCAATCGGTTTTCCTTCGCGAGTGTCGGTCGGCCTTGAGGGCCGTTCCCCGGTCCAGTGACATTTCTCGGCCTAGAAAGGTCTTCTATCGTGAATTAGTGGAGAGGCCCGTGAAGGATCTCCTACGAGATATGCTCGGCTTGTCGGAGGAGGAGTATTGCTCCTACTGGTCTTGGGCGCCAGCGGCGGATTACCTCAGTAACCCTGAGTTTTCGCTTAGCTGGCGATTGGCTCGGAATCGGCTGACTCTCAACGACAAGGCTTTCATATGGAGCTTGGCGGATTTGCCAGACTGTGAACGGTGTGGCCTTGGCTTAGAGGAAACGGCTGCGCACGCCTTCTACCATTGCCCCCAGGTCCGCCCCTTATGGGACCATGTCGGCGAGCTGACGGCTCGTCTCGCTCCCGAACAGCTTGTGTCCATTGATCGCGCATACGCGTGTGACAATGTGTCGCCCCCGTATTCCGGGATGAAACGGATGGTGTTTCTGACGCTGATGGCCACGGCTCGAATGGTGATTTGGACGACGCGAAAGGAGGAAGTCTTGCGAGGCAATCGTCTTTCTCATTCGGATCTGATTCGATTCTTTGAGCATCAGCTCAAGATGAAGATTAGATCGGATAGAAAACGATTGCATTCGACAGTCTTTAGCGAAAGGTGGGTAAAAGAAGCGAGCTTGCTTCGTGTGAACGGGGCTAGCCTTGATTTTCTCTTCTAGGTCAACCTATTGCACATCGGGGTGGCTTCCTGTGGAACCCTCCCCTTGGTTAGGTTAGACAAGCTTCAGTGTACCTAGTTAATGTGAGTAAGTGTTGTTCCTGGCCTGCATCCCGGCCGTTCTTTGGTTATGATCCAAGTCGAGATTCCCATCCTCCCCAGTTTGTTTTGACACCCGCCCCATTTTCATCTCGACTGGGTCAGTTTTATATTTTCCCATTCCAGCCTAATATTTTATACTTTTTCCCACTCCCTTAGCGAGAGCGTCTCTTGATTTTGTCCTCTGGGCAGAATACAGCGGCCTCTCTGTTTTATGGGTTGGACGGTCCCTACTAACATCAATTATGTTTAGTTTGTATTTGTGTTTATTTTAAGTTTATTATTGGGTTCATTTCCCTCCCCTCTCATTTTATCATCATTAGAATTTTCATGGTATGGGGCGCGATTTTGGTAGGTCTCCCTTGAGAGCACGTGGTATTATGGTGGTTGAAGGATTGTTTGGTGATGGACGAGTTCTTTTGGTGAATGTGTAAAATGTAATGTACGAATGGGTCGCGAATCTGATTATCTAGGTATAAGATAGTTAGTGTTGACCAGCCTCTACCCCTCCCCTTTATTGGCCTTGTGCCACAATTTGTACTTTTTGTTCAAATAAATACCAGTCTTGTTTTTATGTCCATCGTCTTTGTCATGTTGAACTGATTATGTTAATTGTATTTTAATGAATATTGTCCCGAAGCAGGTTTATTAAACCGAAACGTCAGACGTTGACATTTCATTCATATTAAAACAACATAATTGCATTTAAGGATTTTTGTTTGTTTTTTCCAAATATTTTTCTTCATTCTGTCGGATTTATATCAATTTATATTTGCTTACACACACACACACACACACACATATATATATATATATATATATATATATATATATATATATGTGTGTGTCTCTGTGTGTGTGTGTGTGTGTGCGTTTGTATGTGTGTGTGTTATATTTCTCGATTTATATTTTTTATGTACTTATCATTGGTGTAAGTTTTTTCCGTCTTCGCGTATGTGCGTTCTCGCGCGTAAGCCCGTCTGCGGGGATGTGCGTACGTGTATGGTGTCGTGATTGTTTGTCATTTTCTTTCTTTCACTCTCTCTCGTTATATATATATATATATATATATATATATATATATATATATATATATATAAAGTACCTCCGGAAAATTAGATTTAATAGGCCGGTTAATATTATTTGAGGAACTAAAAACCAACAAAATGATAACAATATTGGCAATAAGATTGATGATATTTATTATATATTAGCCATTTGACTAAATTGAAGCACGAAGAGAAAGATTTTAAAGTCGGAATTTTAGGAAACGCCTGTGTCCTATTTCAACGAGTCAAGGAATAAAGAAAGCAGTGGAACTTACTCTTCTGCGGAATGTTGTTGTTACTTAGAGGCCTCCTGAAGAAATTATATTCTCTAAGTAAACTCGAATCTTTGTTAAATTCTTCACTGTATGATTTTATTTTGAAAATATATATCATCTCCGATCTGCGTCTTTCTTGTTTGTTGCATGAAGACGTTAAAAGCACGCATCTGATGCCATGAATGCTATGGAACGTTTACTTGAAGTGTGCAGCGACAGGAAAATTATTTTTGTTGTCTTTGATGTTTTTTTTTTTATGGTTATTGAACCGAATAGGGAATTCAGTATCTGCTTATTCTAAACAATTACCGTTTCTGCTCTTGCAGCAGGAAAGTAAATATATAAGATTTGAACTGTCAAAGCTGGTGATTTGTATACTGTATTGGTGTGGGGTGGGGGTGAAATTGCTATCAGTGATGATATGTTTACAGACTTAGCATCGGGGATATTGTGCTGGAGTCCCATCATGCATAAACCGCATGCGTCTTCGTATTAGCAGGGGTACATCCTTTAGCAGGTATAGCTGTGTGTTCGAAATAAATTGAGTTAAGTTATTATGTTTAAAGTTTAGGGTAGACGCATTACAATCCAAAGATACAATCCAAAGATACAATCCAAAAGGCCATCGTTGTACCTCAACACAGCAACTCAACAAATGTTCAAAATATCCTCTGTTTGCTTCTACATGTACATGCATCCGTCGGATCAATGACTGGCGGACCCTTTCAAATACTCCCACACGCTGTCGAATGGTTTCGCAGGACCCCGTGACACGCTGATGAAACGTCTCTTCATTATTAATGTCTGCTGCGTAAACCAATTGTATTAGATGGCCCCACAGATACAAATCCAGAGGTTTGAGACAGGGGGAACGTACAGGCCATGGAACCGATCCTCTCCTATCTATCTATCTATCATGGTAGATATCAGCAAGTGTATTGCAAACGGTGTGACTAAAATGTGCTGTAGGCCCATCGTGCATGAACCACATGCGTCTTCGTACTAGAAGGAATACATCCTCTAGCAGATATAGATGTGTGTTCGAAATAAAGTCCCTGTATACAGCTCCTATAAGACGTTGCTTGGAGAAGATATGGACCTAACAGTCATCTAGAATTCCAGTCCACACATTAATCGTAAACTGATGCTGGTGTCTAGCCTGTATTGTACCATGAACTATCCGCCCACAAATGTCGGGTGTGTAAATTTTTTATTCCATCCCTTCCAAATGTTGCTTCTTTCGTAAACAAGACTGAAGAGACAAGCAATGCATCGGCAGTGAGTGCAATAAACTACCGGCAAAAGTTCTCCAGTGTTGAGTGATCAGAGGGTGAAAGACCTTGTACACATTGCAGATGATACGGATACAGGAGCTGCAGTTAAAGTACTCTCCATGCAGTATTCTGAGATGTACGATATGCTAGAACCACGTGCTGATACCTGGATCGTCACAGACAGCCAGTAGAATGTGTTTTTCATGGTCAGGCGTACTAGTGCATCTCGGTCTTCCTCTATACATAGTTTGTGGTGCCATGGATCTTGTCTCAGCAACGCGACGATAAACAGTAGAAAAGGTGGGATGACTCGGCTGCCTTCGGCCAGGAAACGCAATCTGATACTGCCGTGCAGCCTCACATCCATTGTCTTTCGCGCGGCCGTATGAAAAAAAATCATATCTGCCTGCTCACGATATGAATATGCTGCTATTGTTAAACAGAACGCGTTTCACTTAACTCACTGCTACACAGGTGAAACATTGAAGACAAACTAGTCACAAATGTACACGAAGGACTACCGTAAACATTTTTTAAAACTCAATAACTGAAAAATGAAGGATTTGCGGACATGTTTATATTGACTTTTGTCCTTGTTTTGGTGTGAGAAACCCACCCCCAAATTTCGAATATATATATATATATATATATATATATATATATATATATATATATATATATATATATATAACGTAAGATAAATGAAAAATCAAACCGAGGTAATACAAGTTTCACCTAAAAATGAAGGATCGTCAGTCAAGGTTCAATCTTTATCGAGTATCGTTCTTAGCCCACGCCTTAAGGTGGGAAAACTCGTGTTTTTCCAAGATGTGAGTGTCATCTGGGTTCCATATAAGCTATCAAATGCTTTTAGACATATGTACATATTTTGCATTTAATAGCTCTATATTAAAGGGGGAATTTTGATACGATACCCAATAAAGACTGAACCTGTTTCTCCATTTAAGGTTGAAACTTGAGTTGCCTCGGCATTATTCTTCATTTACCATATGTTTAATAGGAACTGCTTTGTACGGAACACTTTTAGCTGGCCACTTTATCATAGTTGCAGTTTTCCAACTACGACTGTGTTTCGTTATATATTTATTTATTTGTGGTTTGATGTTTTGCACACTTTGTTTTAAACCCGTGTCGTATAAAATATAGAAAATGCTGGACTTAGTGGGTTACCCATGCTAAGTCAGTTGGTTTCAATGTAGACCTCTCCTTTACAGTCATAGAAGTGGAGGTTTAATTGTACAAGCAATCTGTGACTATTGTAATAAACTGAATGTTTACCGATATACTCAAGTTTAAACCGAACCAATATTTATTTATAATCGTAAATATACACCCGATAAATATTTACTTATAGACTCAAGTCTATACTGTTATGGTCTAGAATGATGATGATATTTCATCATTCTAAAAATAACCTTGTCATCAGTGATGATAGAAAATAGGCTATTTCATTATACTATCTTCATCATTATAAAAACAACCCTTCCATTCTTAGAGTGGAGTAGTGTAGACTAGGGTACCCATAGTAGTACAGTAGACATGTATTAGTAGTAGGAGGAGTAGTAGTAGTACAGAACCTCACGTCTTTGCAGCACTCCGTGAAGATAGAAAAAAGATTATGTCAAACGTCATCCTAACAAATGAAATTCTCGGAACCGAACTATTTCAAACGTATCCTCATAAACAAAAGACTCAGAACCAAACCAAGTAAACACTGACTCTTAAACAAAAGAGACACCGAGAACATACTATACCAGTATTCTGTAATGCACATCACCAAAAATATATATTCTTGCTATTTATGTCAACACTTGTCTCAGGTTTTTATTGTTTATATTATTGTTGTACATTTTAATTCATTTCATTTTCAATAGTAAAATGAGAAAATGATTCTTCCTACACTACAGTCAACAAATAATAACAACAGGGAAAATAATACATTAGCACCCAACAAAATTACCTACCCTGTTATAATACTCGCTTAATGTTTACCTATAGAACCGATTAGAAACACAATGTTTACCTTTTGACTCAAGAATAAACCCGCTCAATATTTATTTATAGACTTGAGTATGAACTTGACAAGCAGACTAAAGTTAAAAACCGTCCAATGTTTTCCGATACAAAGTCGTCCAAAGAATGCCTACCTAAATACAAACCGCCCAATGGACAGATAGACATTTGGTCAATGAGTTCCTATACAGTCAAATATAAATCCGAACAAGGTTTACCAAAAGACTGAAGTATAAGCCCGACCAGTGTATACCTGTAATATTACGTAAAAATTCGAACAATGTTTTCATATAAATTCAAGTTTAAAACTCTTCTATTGTTTACCTATAGACTCAAATATAAACCTAGCGGATTTTTACCTATACACCCTATTACACTCACGCCCAATGTAAGTCTCGAGCATAAACTCGCCCAATATTTACCTATAGAGAAATATAAATTCGAGAAATATTTACCTATTGACTGAAGTATAAAACGGATCAATGTTTACCTATTGTCTTAAGTATAAACCCGACCAATATTTAGCTAGTGTCATGTATAAACCTGTCCAAACTGTACATATAGCGTTTAGTATATACATAAATAATGTTTACCTATAGATACAAGTATAATTTCGACATTAAATAACGCAATATGGGTTGATATCAAGAAGTCTCATCATCCATCCTCTTATCTAGATTCATTGTCATGGTTATAGCTTTTTGCTGGTGATACTTGGCCTATAAGATAGCTATGGGAGAGTAATTTACCCTAGTGCTACCGCAACTAGTCGCCGTGACATGTCAGTGACAATCCCTTTTGTCGCAATACTTGGTGATCATAGAATATATAAGCAGAAGTCGATTCATGCTTTTCATAAGGGCATTAGGGAACCTTAACGCATCAATCAGAATTTCAAGTATTATCGTTCATTACCATCCTTCGTGGGGTTATTCTATTCAGTAACCTTCCCTAGGTCTGTGTTTTCAACTTTACTCACGGAGGCCGTACCCAACATATCATAACATTTTGGAATCAGGCCAAATCAGTGAAAATATATATATATATATATATATATATATATATATATATATATACTAGCAGCATGGTCCAGCGTTGCCCGTGCTTCATTCAAAAATCGTACGACTCATACAGCAATCGCTATCACTTGACTTAAAATATTTTTGCCCTTCCTTTCCTTTAAAGGAGTGCCCTTTGCCGTGCTGATGTTGCTACATGCCTTACTTCTTGCCTATCTCACACTGCGAATTTTTTCTAAGCTCTATACTAAACATTAAATCTGTTACAAAAAAGAACTAAACAAAATGAACACAAAACGATCAGCTTTTAAAGAAAGGACTCATAACTGGAAAAACCGAATGAAAAAAGAATGATAACAACAAATACTTTTTCACACCCAACCCAGTTCTGCGGAATCAGAATCAACGTTGAGTTTAAGCAAGCAAATGAGCCAATTGGAGTAAAGTGCCATGTAGATTTAAAATTTTCCCACTTGTGACGAATGCAGCTATCGATTTTTTTTGCATGCTAGCATGCTAGTTAACTTTCGTGTCAGTCAGCTGTTGGCTCTCACGCTGGCCAATAGAATCTTCCTGCCTATTCGTGGCAGCCAGCTATAGGTTCTCACTCGGGCCAGTAGAAAATGGCCGCAAACTACATGAAACTGCCGTAGAAGCATGAAAAAATCGATTATTTCCACTATCGATGGGAGTTGTGAAATGCAAAGCCGGTCTTGGCCTTCCCGCTAACTTGGAGCATGTGCATGTAAATTTTGGTGCGAATTTGTCGAAAATTACGGCCGTGCATTCGTTACACACACACACACACACACACACACACACACACACACACACACACACACACACACACACACATCCTGCCTTATATATATATATATATATATATATATATATAAGAAATGTCTCCTTTTGTTGTTGTGATGAATATATGTTTGTATTTTACTAATCAAAAGAAGGAGTCAAGTAACGTCCATTATAACAAAATACATACTGATTTTTTTTATTCATAAATTTATAAAAATGTTTGTGAACAAGAAAATTTAATATCTGTCTATATTTCTGAGATGAGGTATTATGTACACTATTTACATTATTCGGACTATTGTCCTCATCTTTGACGCCATATTTATTACAACGTTTCGGCCTTTCAGTATCTGTCTATATTTCTGAGATGAGGCATTATGTACATTATTTACATTATTCGGACTATTGTCCTCATCTTTGACGCCATATTTATTACAACGTTTCGGCCTTTCAGTATCTGTCTATATTTCTGAGATGAGGCATTATGTACATTATTTACATTATTCGGACTATTGTCCTCATCTTTGACGCCATATTTATTACAACGTTTTGGTCGTTGTACGCTCCAACCTTCTTCAGGTGGTTGGGTGAACCCTTTATATTGCTCACTGGGGTAGACTGTTCTGTTAATTCCCCTCTCCAAGTTCTCCACTGCGTTAAGGACACATGGCACAGTGGATAAAGGCATTATTTAGATCCATTGACAGTACCCAAAGAGTGTGGGTTCAATACCCGGTTAAGGCAGATTGAACTCACACTCTTTGGGTCCTGTCACTGGATCTAACCAACGCCTTTATCCACTGTGCTATGTATCCTTAAGGCAGTGGAGAACTTGGGGAGGGAAATTAACAGAGCAGTCTACCCCAGTGAGCGAAATAAAGGGTTCAGTTCGACATTCCAACCACCTGAAGAAGGCCGGAGCATACAGCTTCCGAAACGATGTAATAAATATAGCGATAAAGAAAATTTAAATGATCAGATAACGAGTAACTGTAAATATAAATTTAAAAAAATGCATTTTTTGGCATTTGTTTTCATTTGTTCTCGCCACATAAATTCACTAAAATTTGGTTGTTGATAGCATCTTTTTCTTTTACATATTTTGATAATTTTGTAACTTTTTTAAATAAATTTTTGAATAAAATGAATTCTTTTCACAATTATTTCTGTAGTAAAGTTCTAAATAATAAACCATCACAAAAGATATTAAAAAATATCGAATTGTATTTGATTCAGATATTTTTTTTTTATAATCTTGCAAATAAACATTGCCGAGGGAGTCAAAAGTGTATACAGTAATAGCAGTTTAAAGGTAACAACCAGCCTTCTTTTTTGCGGGAATTAACGTTAAACGCTGTTAACTTTGTATAGTTGGTTGATTTTGTTTAGCGGCATATCAACACCTCTATGGGTTATTTAATGCCAAAATCTAAATATTTTCAAAACAATTTTATGGCTTCAACTAAATATATTTTGAACGCAATTGTATGCCTTCAACTACAGATAAAATCTATTGTTGGTCATTTTACTATAAATATGTATTGTTGGTTGGCTGATTTTGTTTAGCGGCATATCAACACCTCTATGGGTTATTTAATGCCGAAATCTAAATATTTTGAACACAATTTTATGGCTTCAACTAAATATATTTTGAACGCAATTGTATGCCTTCAACTACAGATAAAATATATTGTTGGTCATTTTCCTATAAATATGTATTGTTGGTTGGTTGATTTTGTTTAGCGGCATATCAACACCTCTATGGGTTATTTAATGCCGAAATCTAAATATGAAAATTAAAAACTTTATATTTGCTTAGCTGCATTTTTTACCAAAACTTGTTACAAATTTAAACAAGGAGTGAAAATATGTTTCTCCTTACATGAAATAAGATTAATCAGAGCAAATTCTTTTTGTTTTTTTGACAATGTATAAATAATTAATTTTACTATAAACTATACTGATTTTCATTTTTGCCATAAAAATGTATTGTTGTTAATTTTAATATGAAGGTGTTTTCTTAATAAATTTACTATAAAAATGTCTGCTTGGTAAATATTTTCTATAAAAACATACTGCTGATAGTTTTACTATAAAAATGTATTTTTATACTTTCGTATAGTTTTGATTTTTGTTTGTGTGGTGGTCCCTATTTGACCATAGCTGGGACTCTAATAGGTGCTACCACCTCGGCCGATTTCTTATAGAGACATGGGATCACTTAAAAGGAAGCGAATGCCCTTTCCCGCCATATAAATGCTATTTGGCTTGGGAAAGTAGTAATTCTTTCATGAAAGGTAAAGCGAGTAGATTTATATTTTTTATAATATTCGATGGCGACACACTCGAGAATTTTCTTTCTGAGTAAATTAATTTCTTTCTTGATGGGTGTAGCATTTTTTTAGATTAAAATTCTGGTGGCATTTATTTCTCTATATGACTAGTGGATTTGATAAATTGTTATGTATAAGGTTCCTTTTGTGTTCATAGATACGTTTTTTTTTTTTTAAATATTTTCTCATATACGTCTGTGCCTTTGAATCAGTGACTGCACAATTGGTGAATTCTTTTGAAGAAAACCTTTACGATATCCACAAGCGGTTAATCATAAAACTCGCTAGCAAACTGCAATCACCCGAATTTAATGACATTTGTTCAGTAAAGTGGAAATTGGAGACAAACTCACTTTTGCGGCATATGCGATAAACGCATTTTCGCAAGCTATGATCAGATAAACAGACAGTAGATAACGTACAAATATTAACTCTGTTCGCAAAAGATAGATCGCATATCCAAATTAAAGTGCACCTATGTTTCATGATCTTATTTTAAACTTAATTATTTGATAATTATCTACGTCAGCAACATCTGACAATGATAAATGTACAAAGATACTTTTTCAGACATTATATATATATATATATATATATATATATATATATATATATATATATATATATATTTAAACAAGTGTTTTTTTCGTTAGCAAAAGATGATCTGCCATATCTTCAAAATAGTTTGGTCGTATCAGTCAGTTATGTGCCATGTCTGATACACGCTTAGGCGATCATGTATCTTTCGATACGTTACTGACAAGACAGATCTTTTCTCGCAGCAGGTTGCCATTTCTTTCTGGGTAGAACAGTTGCCATCCAAGACTATATAACCCAGCTTGTCCTGGGGGGGGGGGGAGGATTCCTACCTTTCCCAAGGGTATTAGCACGTAAGTGAATGTAATGGATTCGACTGGAATTCGAACTCGGTTCTCCGATCCCTCAATCCAGACCGTGCCCCCGTTGGTCGTATATCGATTTAAATGTCAGTGTGACGCTGGCTACATAGGGCGGGCCAATTAGCAGTTTGAAATGCGGATTGCCCATATGCCTGGTAGAGAGGCACATCTGACCAAATACGGTACAGGATTCCGCGATAGGCCAGCACTTTTTAGACAATCTAGATTGTGCGTGCAAATACACGGATCCGTTGTTTTCCATTTGGGCAAAGCACGGTCGGCAAAACATCAGCGTACTTTAGAGGCAGTATATGTTAAATTACACCGACCATCTTTGTGCTGGCAGAAAGGGAAATTTATTTGTTCACTTTCATTACTGGGAGACTTGTGTGACTTGATTTTCCTTTTTATACCCACTGGAATCATTTATACTGGTTTTAATTCTGAAGTTAAGTAACATCGATCTTGGTCGGCTCCTACATGGGTGCCCGCTTTGGAATACCAGATGCTGTAATCTTGGATGTGTGGCTGGTGTAGTAGATAAAGACTCAGAATTGGAAATAGGTTATCCAAGGTCCAATTCCAGTTGGGTTCGTTATATTCACTTACGGGCAAATACTCTTGGGAAAAGTATGAATATACATCTTCTTCCCCACCAACTATGGGTTAATTAGTAGGACATGTTTCAGTACATTATTACTATCTCAAAAATATTTAATGGCTTAAAATAAACCAAATTAGTAAAAAAAAATCACACAGCTTGGATCAACCTGTGTTATGATTTCAAAGCACTTGCCAATATATAATGTATATTTGGACAGTAACCTTTCTTACAAACATGTTTCATTGATCATGACAGACAAAGGAATATTGATTTATTTTATATTGATTTTTTTTAGAGGGTTCCGTTTAGTTGTTCCGTAAGGGAGTGTAAAAATTTTCCATCGTGTCTATTGAACCAAGTGCTTTCGGACATTTCTTTAGGCATTTTCAGGGTTTTTTTTTTTTTTAAATTGTGGTTAATTTATGTACACGGTTGTTTTTTAAGATATGATTGCCCGATGCGTATTGTATGAGAGTAGTTTATTCCGAGTCCCGCGAAAGGAACGTGGCTGGAATTCAAGGTAGCTTCCTTATATTTATAAATATATCTTAGCACATTACTTCCGTATATCTATATAATAAATGCGAATGTCAGTGTGTCACTGTGCCATACTTTTTCAATTAAATGGACACAACTCTCTAACTTTCAATAGCTCATCTTCTTCTATATAATAAATGCGAATTTCAGTGTGTCACTGTGCCATAATTTTTCAATTAAATGGACACAACTCTCTAACTTTCAATAGCTCATCTTCTATATCAAAATGCGAATATCAGTATGTTATTGTGTTACATTTTTTCAATTAAAGGGAGACAAGTCTCTAACTGTCAGTAGCTCATCTTCTTCCATATAATAAGTGCGAATGTCAGTGTATCACGGTGTCACACTTTTTAACTTTACTCCTAGAGGCCGTAGCCAAAATATTATACCATCTTGGAATTAGGACGACTTCGTGAGGAAATTAAAAACATTCTGGGCCGGATCCGGATTTTTTTTTTCATTATTGGAGTTATTTTCGGCGATTTTAGTACGTGATTTTTTGCGACGTAGTTTTTTGTACGATAACAAATTTTATAATCTGGAATTAAAATTGGGAATAGTAGAAATTAATTGCGAGATCCAGCGAAAGTCACCAATGAAATAGAAATAATTGTTTGTACAGAAAGTAAGGACCTACCTACATCAAATTGTTTTTGAATTAAGTGGCGACAGAAGAATCTGCAGGAACTAGCTTAAATTCCGCCCGATAGGTCAGCTTTTAAGCTAGTATATATATATATATATATATATATATATATATATATATATATATATACACTATGCTATTTATACTCTGACGATCTAAACTAAATATGTTAGTTCTATCACTGATATTGAGCGCTTTTCAATAACTACCCCACATATATAATATATAAAAAACATATATAAAAATTGCATATATATATATATATATATATATATATATATATATATATATATATATATATAATAATATATATAATATATATTGCATATATATATATATAAATAATATATAGAAAAATTTGAATATATATATTTATATTTATATACATACACATTTTACACACACACACGCACACACACACACACATATATATATATATAACTTGTTATCTATATAGACACTATGGCAGATTTTATAATTTAAATCAATATTGTCACAACAGAATTAGCAAAACCAGACATTGTGTGAGTTTCTGTTTATATGTCCTCATTAGATAACTTGTTACGAACTTATTTTGGCGGTTAGTTTTTATTATGCAAATAAGCAAGCACCTGCGCGAATATTCATTTATAGATAAATCTAAAAACATACAGGGTACAGAAACGTGCTTTTGAAACACGTGGTATCTCATATAACCGAATAAATTTTTGATATTATCTTTCATCAATCTTTCATTCATTGATTTCCTACAGTTTTCTCTTGTTTCAACTTTATCATCAGTTGTATTAGTTTTTATTTATATTTTGAAATTCTTTGTAATCAGTATCATCCCTTGCAAGGCAGTAAAGCCTCTAAGACACAAGTGGTTACAGGGTGTGGTAGAATTAGGAACAGAGGAATTAATATGAACGGGAAGTGTAATCAGGAGGACAATAGATTGATATTGGAATTAAATATTTGCAGATTAAATTACGGAGCCGATTAAAGCAGGTGAGAAACGCGAGAGAAGAAACTATTAGCATAGAACTTGCAGTTACATCTAGCCATCGCAACTGTAAATTGATGAGATCTTGACGCCAGTTTAGTACTGTAGATTAATTTAAAACGTCTATGTACCATAGCCAAGAGAATTATTTATCTGTGATACATACAAAATATGGCACAAGGCCAAAAAGAGTAATGAGGGAAAAAGACGGTCTTCTTCTGTCTTAACGTTAAACTTAGCTAGCCACAAACACTGATCTAAACATCCAACAACATTCCTAACACCAAGATAACGCATTTTTACTTACCATTTTTACTTCAATTACCATAATAGCTAGGAATCTCCATGAAATTCTAAGTAGTCCCCATTTGTACAATTCCTTGTCTGTGGGGCAGGGAAATGAAACAAAGATTTAAAATCTATCCCCAATTTGTATTTGCAAAAATGGTTTTATAAATACAAGAGAAATAGTTATTTGTAAATATTTACAAAATGCGGCACAAGGCCAAAATAGGGAATGGGGAAAAGGACGGTCTTGTTCTGTCTTAACATTAAACTTAGCTAGACACAAACACTGACCCAAACACACAACAATATTCCTAACACCAAAACAACGCATTTTTACTTACAATTCTTCAACCACCATAATAGCTCATTGTCTCTATGAAAGTCCTAACTAGTCCCCATAATAGCTCAGAGTCACCCTGAAGTCCTAACTAGTCCCCATAATAGCTCAGAGTCACCCTGAAGGTCCTAACTAGTCCCCATATGTACAATTTGTTTTGTCTGTGCGGGGGACGGGAATAAAACAACAATTTAAAATCTAGCCCCAATGTGTGTTTACAAAAATGGTTTTGGAAATACAAGAGCTCATCCGAACAATTACCATGAATATATTTATAGAAAAATACACAGTGAGGTAACCTTACAGAGATTGGAAAGTGACTGAAGCAGCTCGCTGCTAGATCATGACCGATAATTTTGCTTTCCAGTCATTTTCTTTGCATGAATATCGTTTTCTGGAATCATGCATAACTCTTAATAATGGACCACAGCTTTTTTATTGGATAAAAAGCTGAAAAGACTATAGTCAGTTTCATTAATTTGCTGTCTTTGAAAGCTTTGGGGGCAAAATAGTTTGGGTTTGTTTAACAACATATCAAATACTTATGGGTCATTTAATCCTGTATTTTTATATTTTCATGTTTTGACTACAGTTTGGGGGTTCACTATTTGCCCAAAGCTGGGACCCTAACAAGTGCCGCCACCCAGGGGTCAAGGTGGAGCTGGGAACAACAGCAATTAACAGGTGATCCTACGCCCCTCAAAACCTCCGGATCCGAGGCCTTGATGCCGGATGAAATTTATGTCCTACCCAGGACAAAGGACAATGTATTGCTGGTATTTTTCTAATGTATTCTTATATTTTCATGTTTTGAGCACATTTTGGGCGTTCACTATTTGTCCATGACTGGGATCCTAGCTGTTGCTACCACCCCGGGTTCAAAGTGAAGCCAGGAACAACAGCAATTAAGAGGCGGTCCTGCGCTAACCCCCGGGCTCTCGATCAAAGGCCTTGCCGCCGGATGTAAATTATCGTCATACCCAGGACAAAGAGCTACATAGTCTGCTCTGTGAAAGAGCATTGCCTCACAGAAAAGTTCGGGGTTGTAACTAGTTACACCGAAAATGTCTTGGCATAATTCTCTATATTTACCTTGAACCATCATTAGTTTTGAAAGCACCTTCAATGCACGGATTATGGAATTGGAGAGCCGAGTTCGAATTCCAGTCGAATCTATTGCATTCACTTACGTGCTAATATTCTTGGGAAAGATATGAATCCTCTTCTTCTCCCCCACCCAATCTGTGGGTAAATAGCAGGATATATATATATATATATATATATATATATATATATATATATATATATATATATATACTAAACATAGGTTAGATATAGGTCAAAGCCGAAAGCATGGAGGACCCAGTTGTAAATCATATAGTGAGACAAGTTTGCTAACCATTATACCACGTTGAAGTGTGTGTGTGTATATATATATATATATATATATATATATATATATATATATATATATATATATATATATATATATATATATATATATATATATATATATATATATATATAATGAGAGAGAATGTTTTTAAAATGGATTTTTATTAACCCGACAGATTTGCATCACTTAAAATGTTATTTTTAGTGGATAATCATTTTTCAGTAGGTATTCTGTTTATTTATTAAAAAAGAATATTTATATTTATTTTCACCTACTGGTCTGAATATTTGAGAAATCTTATAATAAGCTCGTACAGTCATATGTAGAAAATAAAACTGTCAAATATTTTAATAATATTGTTTTTTAACAAGCTGACCTTCGACATCTTAACTAAACATTACATCATGCTTAACATCTGTCATTTTATACTTGCAGCTATCTTTAAAATTTAAAAAAAAAGTGTTTGTATTTATTTGTAATTCAGATGGTCAGAAGCACTTGCCAGTAAGAACAATGTGCATTTTCCTTCATAAAGTCTCTCAGAGGACGACCCGCGTCAGCTAGGATAAGTTTTCCTTTTGTCTTTTTTTCACATTACCCCATAAGTGTAACATTAAAGGCAATAATACAATTGCCGTATCCAAATAGCGGACTCATGAAAACAAGTTATTTTTAAGTTTTGATAGATTGGCATAAAGGCCGAATAGTGGTGACCTGTTGTTTTTCAAAGGGAGGGTTAAAAAGAAAATGCTTTACCTGCTTGCCAGATCGGCAGTCTCTTCTTACCTCATTCTTCTTTTTTATGTTAATCTATCAGATCTTATAAATAACTTGTTTTCGTGTGGCCGGTATATTGATACGAAAATTGTATTATTGTCATTACTGTTAGAATCAGCACCCTCAAGACACTTGCTTGCTCTGGTCTTAACAGCATTCTATCATATTAAGTTATTCCTGCCTGTGGTAGATTGCGAGTTCATATGATTTGCCAAATTTGTCGATCCAATACAACTTTATTTACAGGGGACCAACTTTCAGTTTTTAAAGAAGTCATCATGTTATTATTGCCACATCTGACTTTCGATAAACATCTTGTTTTGCCTTGAATTATACCCCTTTGAGATAAACTTCTAGATCTTCCTGAATCAAATATTTCTTTCACCTCACTAAATTCTATTCATTTCCCTTTCACTCCCGGTAACCCCTTGCGTCTTAGTCACATGACCGCCTTCCTTGGAGTGAAATGATAAAAAAAAAAAAAAAAACAAACAAAAAAACGTAAAGATTAATACAGAGTTTCTCGAACGTTTTTTGACGGCCTGAAGCATTTTTAACGCCCACTTTCATACACAGGAGGGTGGACATCCAGTGATCTAGTTCATGGCCTGACTATATAAAAGAGTGATGCTAGAACTGTGTAATGTTGCATGCATTAATTGTAACTCTTCTTTTTAATAACTGCATTGTTTCTTTCCAGGTACGAGGGTGGGATGAAAAGTTCATAGGCTGACTATGAAGGTGTGATACCAGAGCTGTGAAATCTTGCATGCATTCATTTCAACTCTTTTTTTTTAATTTTTTTTATTAATAACTGCTTTGTTTCGTTCCAGGTAAACTCACATCTGTCTGTTCAATGAAGATTTCAACTGTAACTAGTAGCGACTTCTCTTCAAAATGGACAAAATTTGGTATCGTAGTGTTATTGTGTAGCTGCAGAAAAGGTTTTAGTCTCCCAAGGACGTTCGTGTTGACTAGGTTGCCACATTAGGAGATGACACTCCAACTTTATGAACAATGCCTACTTTTTTAGGCAGCTGAATTTAGAAAGGGAAGGGAAATACTTGAAGATGACCGAGGCTTTGGGCGTCCTACATCTGTCGCCATCACGAAAAACATTGATCTTATTCACCACATGCTGATGAATGACAGTCGATTGACTATAAATCAAATGGTCAATGCTACCCGTATATAACCCGTAACAGAGATTCTGTACAATGAACTTGGCATTGGGAAGTTTTTTGCTCGTTGGGTACCACGTCTTCTTTCACCTGATCAAAAGCGCACCAGTTTGATCACATCAAGGGACACTCTACCATTGTCTGAGCCGGCAACAAAGAGACAATCTATGGAATGGAAACGCCTCCACCTCTTGCAGATTCTTCTCTAGATTTTCTCAAGGAAGCAATTAATTTTACAGAAATTGGTTGCTTAATAAAACGTAAGATGAGCTGTTAAATTTTTTTTTAAATGTAACATGGTCATTATTAAGTTTTATGTTGTCTTTTCGAAATACAGGTATACTTTTTGTTTCCATTTTCCCTGAAAAATTCCTCCGTGGTATTCTCAGTATCCTACTGTAGAACCACATCTCTGCTGCCTCAGTTCTACTCTTTAAGTGAATGGAAATTGCCCAGTATTGACTGTCATATAAGAGAATTGATCTAACACAGCAGTTCAGCATTCTTTTCATTGCTTTTGTTGACCCAACTCTCCTCTTCATCTGTGAGGAAATTGCCCAGCATTCACTGTCATATAGAAGGATTGATATTATATTGCTGTCCAGCATTCTTTTCTTCAATTTTGTTGGTTCATGTCTTCTCTACAGCTGTGAGGAAATTGCCCAGCATTCACTGTCATATAGGGGGATTGATATAACATAGCATTTCATCTTTGCTGAGATAACTTATTTTATAATTTTCTTCTTTTCTAGACGTAAATTATGTAGAAATTGTCCAAATGTTTTGTTTGTCCGAGCATTTTCGGCTATACTTTTAGTCATTATCAAGGATGATTTTATTTTTACTTTTAACTGAATGCATGAGTCGTGTTAGGTATGTATCTAGAATTATAGGAATGTTTTATTTTCCAAACACGGTTAGCGCATTGTGGCCGTAATCGTAGTTCACACACACACACACACACACACACACACACACACACACACATATATATATATATATATATATATATATATATATATATATATATATATATATATATATATATAAATAAAAAGAAAGAACAGTAAGATATATAATCCGGTGTTCTTATAGATATTTTTATTTTACAAAATAGTGCTCAATGTAAATTTACAGAGCATTAATATTATAAATTGATTTATTTAAACCATGTTTATTTATTTAAACCATATTTATTTAAACCACATTTTAAATAAATCAATTTATAATATTATATATATATATATATATATATATATATATATATATATATATAAATATATATATATGTATAAAGTGCATTTGTGTGAATATATCCACATATCTATATTTAGAAACGTAAGAATGCGAACAAAGAAAAAGAAAATGGTTCTTGAAATACTTGAAAAGAAATATGCTAACTGTTTCTATTGAAAACAGTAACAGTGGCCGTAACAAGAAACTCTGCGGCGCTTTATGATATGTCTACGGAGATAATGTCACCAAACACGAGTGATCCGATGCTATCGGTTTTCAGCATTTAAAAATAACTTCGCAATATGGTGACTCCATTGTCGAGGACAAGGACAAATAAAACGATCAACGGACGAAAATTCGTCGACTTATCAAAGGGTTGAATTTCATCGGGTCAGAAGTCAGATGTTATATCTTTTCTTTTGTTTTAAAGAGTAATGTTTTTTTTTCTTTTAATACAACAGATAAACATGACTGACTCTGAGAAGATAGCAGGGCGTAATAAATAAAAGTAAACGGTAAATAAATAGAATTTAGGTTTAGTTAACGTGTATCGAATTGCGAATGGAATTTCAGACCGCAGGAAAATATCTAAGTCAAATTTATCACATGCAAGCAGGACGCAAAAATTTCAGTAGATTCAATTTACCTTATTTCAAAAAAAGTTTGTTTAGTCTGGCGCAAGGATACAAGCTGCTTACAGTTAATAGCGTTCCTAAGCGCTCACCCATCTATATACTGATTAGGTTCGACACACTGCCTGTCTTTATTTATTAAGCTTTGTTTAGTCTGGTACAAGGCCACAAACTGCTTTCACAATCCTTGTTATTCCTAAGCGCTCACCCATCTAAATACTGATCAGGTTCGACATTCTGCCTGTCTTTTTATTTACTCAGCTTTGTTTAGTCTGGCAAAAGGCCACAAGCTGCTTACAGACCCTGGTATTCCTAAGCGCTCACCCATCTAAGTACTGATCAGGTTCGACATTCTGCCTGTCTTTTTATTTACTCAGCTTTGTTTAGTCTGGCAAAAGGCCACAAGCTGCTTACAGACCCTGGTATTCCTAAGCGCTCACCCATCTAAGTACTGATCAGGTTCGACATTCTGCCTGTCTTTTTATTTACTCAGCTTTGTTTAGTCTGGCAAAAGGCCACAAGCAGCTTACAGACCCTGGTATTCCTAAGCGCTCACCCATCTAAGTACTGATCAGGTTCGACACTCTGTCTGTGTTTTTATTTACTTATTTGCATTTTAAAGAAAACTTTATACAGCTTTTTTTTATTAAAAAAAAACAAAGATCATAACATTCATCGAGTGATTTGTAGGTTAATGCACCTTTAAAATTTTGTTAGCGAAGGGATTTCGCTATTTTATATCATTTACTTTACTAATCTACTTTTTGTATGAATGATTCATTGTAATATATATATATATATATATATATATATATATATATATATATATATATATATATATATATATATATGTGTGTGTGTGTGTGTGTGTGTGTGAAAAGTAGTAAAAACCAAAAGTAGTAAACAAAGAAAAATGATCAAAAACAAAAAATGTATTGCATTATGAATTCATGCTATGTGCTTATAGTTACAAGCATATGGATTAAACATTAGCCACTCAGATTCCTCTGGATATTGAAGGCGATTATCTCCCTTTGAACAGGTCGAATTTACTGTTGTCGTAAGGGGCCCTTGATGATTAACATGACAACCAATTAGTAGGAATAACGAGATATTGCTAAACTGATAACGACGGCTGAGTCAAGATTCAGTGGCGACTTGGCCGCCCCAGGAGGTGATAAGAAATCCCATGTGGCCTAGATCGTAAAAACTAAGACACGTGCGTGTGTGAGGCGTGTACTTGACCGTGTTTGTATAAAAAATCAAAAGAAAATTAAGAAAAAAACATTCCAATCATTATAGATATACATATATAAAAATCTACATATTCATTTAACCTCCCCCCCTAAAAAAAAACAAAAAAAACTCTTGATAATGTCTAATAGAATAGCCGAAAGCGTTCGGATATGTAGAGCACACTTTATGTCCAGAAAAGAAAACGATTATACAGTGCAATCTCGGTTCTCGAAGGTCTCACATGTCGAACAAATCGGTTTTCGAACAAAAAAATTCGATATGAAAATACCTCGTCTATCGAACAATATTTAGTTTCACGAACAACATTATCTCTCCCAGTTAACCCGAACGGAATCATTTCTGAGTCGACCGCCATGTTGTATACATTCGTGAGTTGTGCTGTACTTTTCTTTGCCAATTTTATTGTATTGTAATTTTTTCTCTAAATTGATTCCTATCGAAAAAATAGTTTCGGTTTAAGAACAGTTCGGTTTACGAACGGCCTTCAGGAACGAATTAAATTCGTAAACCGAGGTTCCACTGTAAGTGAAAAATGAATAAAAAGCTTAACCGCAATACATTGTCAGTCGTCTTTAATGAAACTTGAAACATAAAATTATATATACATATTGTATTTTTAGAGTAAGGTTCACAATTTACAAGACCCGGAGCCACTCAAGGTACAGTGTTACGATATATATATATATATATATATATATATATATATATATATATATATATATATATATATATATATATATATATATATATTCTGTGAAAAAAAAATTGAAAATCCAATTGTAAGTAACAAAGTTTTAATTTTAATTTTTCTCTGTAAAAATACATATATTTTAAATAAATATTAATATTAGGTGCCTTCTTTCCTATTTCTAATTTTTGTATATATATATATATATATATATATATATATATATATATATATATATATATATATATCCGTGTATGTGAAAAGATTATGTTAAAAATAAGCAGATATAATGTTTGTAATTTATTTAAGCAGACATGCCTAATAGAGGATTTGCTGCCTAAATACACAAATATATATATATATTTTCATACATGTTTATACAATCTTTTTATAGATACAAATATTGAAGTAAATTCTCTGTTTATAATAAACAGTATTAAACAATATTTACTTAAATATTTGTATCTATAAAAAATGTATAAACATAAAAACGTTTTAAAATAATTGTTGGACTTTGTCCATTTTCATAATACACACACACACACACACATACTGATATATATATATATATATATATATATATATATATATATATATATAGAGAGAGAGAGAGAGAGAGAGAGAGAGAGAGAGAGAGAAAGGACGAAACGGCTTTCTGCATTCTGTTGCGGCTTCTATTTTTCCAATAGGAATCAATGACTCGATGAATTACTTAATTAAGATTATCTCAAATCATACTAATAATTTTTATCTCACACACACACACGCATATATATATATATATATATATATATATATATATATATATATATATATATATATATATATCAGGAGCATTACATCGGGCAAACCGGCCTGCCAATCCGGCAGAGGATGAGAGTTCATCACCAACAATTTAGGGACCCCCATACCAGAAAATACCCCTTAGCCAACATATAGAGGAATGCGGAGGACTAAGTCTACCAAATTTTAGTGTCTTCCCATTCTACCAGCGCGTTTACAGAACCACTGAACAAAGGCGGATTAATACAGAAACATTTTTCATCAACAAGTTAAAAGCAATACATAATTCATGGCATAAATATATTCGACCAAATTCTCCTCATCATAAGTAACTTATATGTCCAGCAGTTACGTCCCTTGATTTTTTCATTTTTATTATTTGTTCAAAACAGAAGCGTTAAAATGTAGAGATATACACAATTAAAAACATTTTGAAAAGCTAAGCAAAACCGGTTAGATTAAAAAAAGTAAAACAAGTTATTTGTCTAGGAAAAAAAAAACACTGAAAATCTAATTGTAAGTAACAAAGTTTTAATTTTTATTTTTCTATGTAAAAATACATATATTATAAATAAATATTACTATTTTAGATATTAGGTACCTTTTTTCGCAATTCTTATTTTAGTCTATACAACAAGTTTTTGTACAGAATCTTTCGAACAATTTCATTTCACTCTCTCTCTCTCTCTCTCTTATATATATATATATATATATATATAATTAATATATATATATATATATATATATATGTATATATAACTAATTAATATATATATATATATATATATATATATATATATATATATATATATATATATATATATATATATTTCTTCACGGATAGCACAACACTAAGTTTCATGTACAACGCAATCTCCAGGTGCTGAGATAAGATTGTGAGCTCAACACCTGAAGATTGCGTTGTGCATGAAACTCAGTGTTAGCAAAAATATATACATATTCATTATTAATATGTAACTTATAGCTCCGTAATTTTACATCGAGCACTATTTTTATTAACTGCATTATTCAACGTGTGACATTATATATATATATATATATACACACACACACACACACACACACACACACACACACACACAACCACACACACAACCACACACACACACACAAACAAACAAGTGAAAGATTTTTTGGGAATTAGAATAATCATATAGTATTAGGTTGGTGCAAAAATAATGACGTAATAATGTCGTTTTTTGACGTATTTTTTAACGTCAAATAACGACATTATTACGTCATTATTTTTGCACCAACCTAATAATTCATAGAAGAATCCTCAACAGAATGCAAAAAACACTAGGCGGCCGCTCCGCCCATCCACTACCGAGAATCGAACTCGGACCGTTCCGGTACAACGTAAGACTCATACCCACTGTACCAACAGAAACTCGGTAACGCAGAAGAAACTGAATAGACTAGATATAGCGTCGCTACTCACAAATTCCGTGGTAATACTTCATCGGAGAGCATTATCCGGGTCAAGCAAAGATATACAAGTAAAAGAAATTTGAGGAATTAGTCTATTCAATTTCTTCTTTTGGGATTCTTCTAGACCCGATGAATTACGATATATATATATATATATATATATATATATATATATATATATATATATATATATATATATATATATATATATATATATATATATGTGTGTGTGTGTGTGTGTGTGTGTGTGTGTGTGTGTGTCTGTGTCTGTGTTGTCATACATAGACAGACTGTTTTACTGTATCACAGCTCATCACTGTAGCTAGACGTTCGGTTACCTCTATCTAGGTTCGAAACCCGGATGAACTGCCGTCAGTAGGAGAATCTACCCCTAAGCTTTTGGCAGGGATGAAGGTGAATTTAAGCGTATTTATTTTTAGATAAACACGCCAGTGACTGAGAGAACTCCATTCGTTTTATCGAAGAGTATTGCATTAGTAGAGTGCTAGTTAATGTTTACAAACTCACACTTTCTTCCCGAGAGCTCAACCGGAGCTCAACCGGAGCTCAATAATTTTTCAGGAGCATATATACGGACAGCCACAGACAGACTGTTTCGCTGAATCACAGCCCATCCGTGTGGTTAGACGTCCAGTTGCCTCTAGCTAGGATCGAACCCTGGCTGAATTTGAGTCAGTCGTAGAATATGTATGCAGAGGGATCTAAAAGTAGGTATACACTAATGAAAAACAAAATGTGCCCACAAAACGTATTGTATTGATTATACAAACTTATCAATAATAAATTTATGAATAATAAACATATCGATTCCATCAAATGTCCTAACTGTTTACTCTCGTCACACTCCTCTTAGCTTTAAAACATTTATTACTATTATTTATTAAATGATAAAAATGATAACAAAGGTATAATAAAAATTATTATGAAAATAAAAATATTAAAAATGATTATAATGAATGAAATGAATTCTAGTATTAAATGAATCCTAGAACTACTATTCTAATACTGGTAATATTGGTATAATACTTACTGTATACCTACTTTTGAAGTTCCATATATATATATATATATATATATATATATATATGTGTGTGTGTGTGTGTATAATAAACCCTACAAGACCTGATATCGGAAAAATTAGTAAAATGATCCGTGAAAGGGATTTCAACAAATTAAAGAAAAAATAGGCCTGAAATTTTGGATTAATGCCAAAGACGTGACAAACTGGTTTACTTATATAAAAGAAAAAAACAACTGTACACTAATACAGTTTGATATTGAAAATTATTATCAATCAATATCTAAAGAACTATTCATGAATGCATTGGACTTTGCTACCCAGTACACGGATATTACTGAAGAAGAAAAGAGCATTATTATAAATGCAAAAAAAATCGGTACTGATACATAAATGTGAGCAATGGATAAAAAATTCATATGACCACTTTGACATCACAATGGGATCACTAGACTCAGCTGAGTTTTCTGATCTCATAGGTCTTTTTATATTATACAATCTTACAACGCACCTTGATATTAATATAACTGGCATTGGTTTATACAGATACGATGGACTTATGGTTATAAAAAACTGTGCTAACTTTAAAATCGATAAAATTAGAAAGATATTATATAAAGAATTTTAAAGCATGAACTTGAAAATTACGGTAAGCACTAAATTAAAAAAGTTAACTTCCTTGATATAACATTAGATTTATGATAAAAATACATACACACCTTATAAAAAATCCAATACCAATTCTTTATATATACACCCTAAATAACCCTCCCCCATCTATAATTAAGCATATACCTTTATGTATCCGAAAAAGAATAAGTACAAATTCAGCAAATGAAAAGATTTTCTATGAACATATTAATTTCTATAATAAAGCTCTAAAAGATAGTGGCTACAAAACCCCAAAACTAACTTATATAAAAAATGAAAATGGAAACCATAGAAAAAAACAGAAGTAGAAAAATAATTTGGTATACACCCCCATAAAACGAAATGGTAAAGAACAAATTAGGACAAAATTTCCTCGCATTAATAGTCAAGCACTTTCCTAGAGAAAGTAAACTAAGTACTATTTAAAAAAAAATACACTAAAATTAAGTTACAGATGTATTGAAAACTTAGAAAAAATAAACAGTTATACCAAAACCGAAAAATTTTAGACAATAGAAAAATATAAATAAAAACAGATAAAGATAAACAAAAATTATGTAACCGTAGAAACCCTTATAACTGTCCTCTATAAAATAAATGTCGCACAGAATCATTAGTATACCAATGCAATATCTCTTCTATTGAAAATCCTGAAAACATAAAAATTTATATAGGTTGTACAAGCCATGAGTTCAAAAAAACGTTACAATCAACATCTAAGTTCATTTAGAATAAATAAATATAATAATCAAACATCTCTCTCAAAGTACTTCTGGCATTTAAAAGAAGCCAATGAAACACCTACAGTAAAATGGAAATTAATAAGAAAAGTTAGAATATGTAGGTCATTAAATGACCCATGTCCTTTGTGCATACAGGAGAAACTTTACATTACTAAGTTTATAAAAAATAAAAACTTACTGAATCAGAGAAATGAAATAGCTGTTTTTTGCCGTCATTGTCAAAAGTTTTCCTTAAATAATATTTAAAAATAAAATTTAAAAAATTGCGAGCTGGTAATATACATACTTATATTTGATATGAAAAAATAATTTTATATAATGTAAGTAATTTCATTACATTTACTTGTTTTAAAAAGAAATATGGTCTATTAATAATTAAGAGTAAAAATATTTTAAAACTGTAGTTAATTAAAACGTATTCTAACCTAAACATTCCCCAAAAATCTTTAAGTATACAAGTAGGGAAAAATGCCGAAAGAATTTTTGCCGTTAAAAATAAAAATTAAAAAAAAACCCCAGATGACATCCATTTAACGGATATCAGAATTCGTTGAAAAATACATCCCTACTCTCCTTAAACTTAACCCCTTTTTCGAACGTAACTTATAACTGATACAACAAAAGTTAAAAATGAACACACTACCACTACCACCCCTTGTCTGAATGATTGGATCTCTCTGTATCCTTGGAAACAGTGAATTATGAATTTTTGTGTGCGTTTAAAACTCAGTAAATTTTTAAAATAAGTTACACCAAAATTCGCTTGAAGATGAAATGGAACTAACGTTTTTAATTTAATTACAAAAATAAATTTGAAGTTTTTAGCTTCCATATTTGACACATGGTTATTACTGTGTAGCGAAAAAAAACATATTCTAAACCAGTTAATTTATATTTATGCTCCGGAAATTTACATTGAGCACTGTTTTGTAAAAATAAAAAAAATAAAAATATCAATAAGAACACCGGATTATATATCTTACTGTTCTTCCTTTTTATTCACACACACACACACACACACACACACACACACACACACACACACACACACACATATATATATATATATATATATATATATTAATTTTTCACCTTTCGGAAATGTGATCTGATGAACCAGGAAAAAACCACCTACCTGGGGAAATAAAATATAATCAATTGACCCTTAAGGTTGTCTGTTTTCTAATTAAATTAAATTAATAGTTGCTCTGATTTGACATTGAGCTCTCTGGGTTACATCCATGCGGATTACCAAACTTTTCATTACTTAACTATATATATATATATATATATATATATATGAAGAAATATAGTTTTAAGGGATAAAGTGCTCAATATCAGAGATAGAGCGTGTGTAAATATAAATATAAAAGTGAACACTGAAGTCAACAGTCAGAGGCGATTATATATAATTCTTCCGTATTCATTGATGGTACGGCATTAAAAACTCTTGAGGCCTTCACATATCCATATCTTGGATCAACAGCCTTTTCTGATGGAAAAATGGACAGAGAAATCCAATCCAGAATGGGACACCAAAGAGATGTCTGAGTAAAGATCAGCATATACAGATGAATCGTTCTCTTAGCCCTTCTCCATGGGGCTGAAACTTGGACTCTATAGCGCAAGCACATAAATCAACTTGACGCATGCGCTGTCATTGTGATATAAAATGGGATGACAGGGTCAAAAATAGTGCAATACTGAAGAAAGCATTGAAACCATTCTAGCAAAGATACAACTTAGATGGGCTGGTCATGTTGTGGGAATGGATGAGCATAGGCTTCGAAAATAGGTGCTGTATGGGCAACTTACCAAACTCCAATGTTTCAGTTGGACGTCCATTTTTACGCTACAAAGACAAATTGAAAGACAACTTGAAACGTCGCAACTTTGATCTGAAAACCTGGGAAGCCCAAGCATCAAACCGAAAGGGGTGACGTAAGACATATTTCATTAAGTTAAAGGGTTTTGAAGACAGTAGACTGAAACACCGTGATCAAGTTCGTCAAGCTATGAAGCAGAGATGACAACAAAATCCTGCTTTAACAAATTTCATCTGTCAGTGTGGCTTTGTCATCAGCAGCAAGGCTGGGCTAGTATTGTACTTAAGAAAGCACAAATGAAATATATCTTTCCCTCGCCTGATTTTCTCCACAATAGCCCCTGCTAGCATGCATAAGTGTAAAATGAAAGGCACCATCCAATACTGACCCTCATTTATCGTTCACGATAGGAGAGTCCACCATGTATATATATATATATATATATATATATATATATATATATATATATATGGAATTCGATCTCATCTCTTCGAATACATTACATTCACTTACGTGATAATACCATTGGAAAAGGTATGACTCCTCTCCTTCTCCCTACAGCTATGGATAAATTGCAGGACAGACCGGGTTGCCTTGGATGGCAACTGGTCTAGGAGAAGGACAAATCTGAATTCAAAACCTGTGGAAGGTCGTTTGGGGACCTTGTGGCAGGTAGTGCACCAGGTCTCTGTATTCAGCCCCTCAAAAAGTGTGGTTGGTTCTGCACAAAGCCTTCACAATTATAATCAAATCACATGTGCTGGTGTCTGGCTGTCGGTTCCTGTGAACTGAGATGACCCTCATACGTCGAATACAACGGGAGAGTCGAATATATATATATATATATATATATATATATATATATATATATATATATATATGTGTGTGTGTGTGTGTGTGTTGTATATCACAGTGACATTTCTATTTACTTCAGTCTTTTATATAAAATGTTTTCGGGTATAAGTCATTTTAGAATTATTGGTTATTATAGTTCCTCCCTCTGTCTTAATGTATTCGTATGTCACATATATACTAATGTCACATATATACTAATGTCACATATATACTAATGTCACATATATTGGCCCTGGAGAGACGAGAAAACCAAAATATTTCTTCGCTCTATGCTAGCGCTCCATTACTTCCCTTGATGTACTTTGTTTGCCATTCTGTGTGTGGAGAAAGAGAGGGAGAGAGAGAGAGAGAGAGGGAGAGAGAGAGAGAGAGCTTCTAATTTGCGTTTATATACGGCAGTGGACATTTCTTCCTAATTTTTTTATTATTTTTTGCTGTATATCGCAGCGATCAGGCCGTCATTCTACGATCGTTAAATAAGTAGCAAGCCTGAATGCGCGTTCATATCTTTTCAGAGGATGCAAATTTCTTAACTGATCCATTTTGCTTGCTTAATGGTTGTAGAATAAAAACAACGTCTAAATGCACCAAAAATACGATGAAAGACGCACTCATCTTAATTGCCCAAGAGAAATATGCCGGCAAATTGCGCAGGGAAGAAACTTTGTGCTTAACCACGAAAATTGGTATAACTGATGGAAGATCAATATATTTTGCAAGAGAATGGCATTAGTTTCCGGGAGAAGACAAGCAGATAACCTTAAATATAATACGTCACACACGCACACATATATACATATATATTTAATTTTTTGTGTGTAAATATAATGCGCCATATATATATATATATATATATATATATATATATATATAAAAAGAAAGAACAGTAAGATATATAATCCGGTGTTCTGATAGATATTTTTATTTTTACAAAATAGTGCTCAATGTAAATTTACAGAGCATTAATATTATAAATTAATTGATTTAAAATATGGTTTTTCCGCTACACAGTTCTAACCATGTTTCAAAAATGGAAGGTCCGAATTTAATTTTGTAATTAAATTAAAGACATTAGTTCCTCAAGCGAATTTTGGAGTAACTTTTTTATTTTTTTTACTCCAAAATTCTCTTGAGGATGAAATGGAACAATCTATTTTAATTTAGGGGTGGCTGGGTTTTAATTCCCTTAGACAGGTTATGTATTCAATATATGTTACTTACAAAGTCAGGTTAAGTTTAGGTAGGGTGGGGGTGACTGCTAACAGACGTATACTCCCGTTATTCAGTGAGTCGTCTGGATTTTAAATGACAAAAAAAAAAAAAAAAAAAAAAAAATGGCATTTTTATTCATTTTTTTCATCCGCTTAATTCATATTTTTATACACAAAGATTTTCTAAAAGGTTCATTTAAATGTGTAAAACATATTTTTAATATTTAAATTTTATTAATTAAATTTTATTCTTACAGTTTTAAAGTACCATTCGACCTTCTACTAACTAATAGACTGTACGATATTTTTACAAATAAAAATAGAATTTAAATTACTAGTTAAAGATCAAATATAAAAATGCATATTTCATCTCTTACATAAGCTCTCTAAGGAAATTAATACCCAACCAATAGTCACTCAGTAAAAGTTTTAAGAGCCACTCAAGTTAGAGGGTTACTGAATAAAGTGAGCAATATGAATACAAGAAGATGTAGAAGGAAGCGATTATTATGAAGATAAGGAGAATAGATTGCGTGATTAACACTTGACGTGACTGTACACCATTTCTAGCCTATCGGTCCCTCTTAAATCTGTGGCTGATTCTACACAATACTTCACTATGATAATGAAATCATCTGTGTGGCAGTTAAGTGATAAAACAGAAATCTTAGGCCCTCGCACGTTGAAAAACTGAATGTATCTTAAGCGTTTAGTATTTACTAATTACACATTGTGAATTTTTATGATGGATCCAGTGTATAATTGATTCATCATTATTTTCTGTCCAATTCCTAATCATAGTCTCTGTTCTGAATAGGTTTATCTTGACTTTTTTTTTCAAGGAACATTTGGTAGATAGTGTTGAATTTCTGTTCAAGATCATTCTTATGCCAATGATGTATACCTATGCCATCAGCATAGCCCTCCTCCTCCTGCTCCTCCTCCTCATTAGTACATTCGCCTTTGGGGATAAAGCAAGATCGTTATTTTTTATTAGAAGATTCGTTTAGGATGTGGTATGGAATTCTTAAATGATTATTGTCCATCTCTACACATTTGTGCTTGCAAATATGCATGGCATAGTCTAGGAAATGATTAAATAGACTTGGTTGAGAAATATGAGCCAAACTGTATCTAATGTAACCAGATGGATTATAGAATAGTAACAGGAGTAGATAGGTTCGCCTATCATCCGGTTCACACTCCTCCCCGGTCTTTTGAACAGAAGTAGAAATTTATCCTTTGTTTCCTGTTTAGGATTGGGTTTCCGGTTCCTTCTAAAGTTTTTTTATTTTCATTCTCACTAACCTCGAGATTTTAGGTTAAATATTCGTACTCTTGATGAAGTTTGAAATGTTTCCGTATTGGGGTCCGCACCAGACATGTGGCTAATTCTAAACTGAAGAGAGAGTCCATCAATATCTATGTACAAGGTGCATTCCAGAAGTTTTGAGACTTTATCGGAATAAGCATTTATTAATTTCGAAGAAGCATAAAACTTTAACCCCCTTTAAAGTAACATCCTCTGACTCCGATGCACTTATTGTAGCGCTCCAGTCACTTCGTGAAGGCCTTATAGAAGCCGTCCAAAGTGAAGGGTCCGGGACCTTTTTCAGAGCCTCCTTCATCTTCTCAGTGTCTTCGAAGCAACTGCTCCTGAGGTTTTTTTCAGCTTGGAGAAAAACCCATAGCCACAGGGAGGTTGAAGGACAGTTTTAATGCCCATGTCTGTTAATGCAAAACTCTATTGCATAGCGAGCTTCCAAATTGTTTTCCCGTCCCGACTGCATTTTGCAAACTAGTCTGTTGTGACAAGCAGTGTTAAGTCGAATTTGTTCAGCTGTTAGAGCAGTCACCTTCAGTCTAGAATAACAAGAGTTGGTAGGTTACCTTATTAGACGTATCGTAATGATATACTAAAATTACTATAATGTAGGACATTTATAACTGCCTATCTTAAAAAAGCCTGGAATGCACATCATATATATATATATATATATATATATATATATATTAGGTTGGTGCAAAAATAATTTCGTTTTCTAACATATGTTACTATGTGAGAAAACGGAATTATTTTTGCACCAACCTAATATATATATATATATATATATATATATATATATATATATATATATATATATATATATATATGCTAACTTTGTAAGCACCTCTGTTGATTATAGAAGCAAAGCTTCACCATGGAAGGGGCTGGCGTTGTGGTTTCCTTCGAGGTGGGGTTGTTGAAAGGTAAATATACGTCTAGTTTACCCTCTCTTTATGTGCCGCGTCCTTTCAAGACATAGGCGATCGTGGCTCTCCACAATTTCCTGTCCTTGTAGCTCTTAATATATTTTATCATTTTGTTATTTCTACTACACTCTATTCCCACACCCATTTACTCAAGCTCATTAAGTATGTCATGCATTGTTTTTCTATGTCCCCCTTTCTCTCTATCTGTCTTGTGAGTATCACATTTCCCAAGCCTTCCTTCCACATTTTCTCCAAATCTTTGTCGTTACGCACATGTTTGGTCCTCAGTATCTTTCTGTAGAACCACATTTCTGATACTTCAAGCCTTCTATCCATTTTTCACTGGCATACGGCAGGACAGATATCACGTAGCAGCTTAGTACACTTTTCTAGCGAAATTTTCTTATTTCTTACTGTTATAGTGGAACACACCTATTCTATAGTTAATAGACTCTCCCACCTATAATAAGTAAGAGTAACGAATCAGTCAGTGAGTCAGTCGATGTCGGACGACCGGTTGAACGGTTGAACTCTCTCCCTTCGGGCGGGGAGGAACTCGAACGAGGCTATGCCGAAGGGCAGAGTCTCGTTCGGGGAGGTAAACCGACCCTGAACCCGTTTTTCGGGTTCAAAGGGTATATTTTTGGCCGAGCCCACGGGCTCGGATATCCCACGTTAAACCGGCCTTGTGCCACATGATACCCTCGTGGGGGGGGGAAGTAAATACTAGTCGATGTCGGACGACCGGTTGAACGGTTGAACTCTCTGCCTTCGGGCGGGGAGTAACCCGAATGAGGCTACGCCGAAGGGCGTAGCCTCATTCGGGGAGGTAAACCGACCCTGAACCCGTTTATACGGGTTCAAAGGGTATATTTTTGGCCGAGCCCACGGGCTCGGAGATCCCACGTTAAACCGGCCTTGTGCCACATGATACCCTCGTTGGGGGGTGACTATATACTAATCGATGCCGGACGACCGTTAGTCGGATACTAAAGTATCAGCGATCACAACTAGATTACTCTGCGTAATACCTATTATATCAAGTTCCTAACATTTTGTACGTCGAACCTATTTTAGAACCAACTTAGTACAAATACAAGCCTCCACTGTGAAATCACTCCACAACACATAGTAATCTGCCTAACTTTTGGAATATTTTCTTGGTTGTCCCAATACGCCTTCCTTCGAATTTAAGCGTCGCTCTTTCCGTCTTCTGCTAAAAACTTCCCAGATATTTAAATTTTAGCACTTGTTTGATTTTGACACTATAGTCAAAAGAGTGGAGGGTAGATATATATCCAGGTTAAACGAAAGTGAGGATAGACAGACATGCAGTTTGTGGCTGATTTTGCAAGTATCCATTCTATATATGGCCTATTTTTGTTGAATGGGTGAGTTTTTTCTCTCTGCTAGAGAATGGTGTCTCTGCATTCTAAATCTCACTGAAAGAGAAATATATGAAGTAGATTGCCCAGTTGAAGTGAAATGGTTAGCAGTTCATTCTGGGGTTCCTTCTGATCGTTACTGGCAGCCACCTGTGACCTAGTCAGTTAGTTATGTGCTATGCTTAGGCGATCTTTCGATACATGACTGACGAAGCAGATTTTTTTCTCGCCGTAGATTGCCATTTCTTTCTGCGCTAGACCAGTTGCCATCCAAGGCTATAGAATCCGGTCTGTCCTGCTATTTATCCGTAGCTGGGGGGGGGGGAGAAGAAGAGGATTCATACATTTCCCAATGGTATTAGCACGTAAGGGAATTAATGGATTCGACTAGAAGGTCAGTCAGTTATGTGCCATGCGTGATACACACTTAGGCGATCATGTATCTTTCGATACATGACTGACGAGGCAAATTTTTCCCGTAGCAGTATTTTTTCTGCGGTAGACCAGTTCCCATCCAAGGCTATAGAACCCGGCCTGTCCTGCTATTTACCCATAGCTGGGGGGGAGAGAGAAGAGGATTGATACCTTTCTCAATGTTATTTGCACGTAAGTGAATGTAATAGATTCGACTAGAAAGTCAGTCAGTCAGTTATGTGCCATGCGTGATACAGGCTTAGGAGATCATGTATCTTTCGATACATGACTGACGTGGCAGATTTTTTTTCCTCAGTAGGTTTCCATTTCTTTCTGCGGTAGACCAAGGTTCATATCCAGGGCTATAGAACCCTGTCTGTCCTGCTATTTACCCACAGCTAGAGGGGAGAGAAGAAGAGAATTTATATCTTTCCCAAGAGTATTACCACATGAGTGAATGTAACTGATTCAACTGGAATTCGAACTTGGCTCAATCCAAACCGCTATCCATTGCTTCACTGTACCAAATTTATCTCTATTTAGTATCTATGAACATAAATAGAGACACGGTTGAAATTATCAGAACGGATTCAATTTATTTATAACGTCTTTGCGCCAGGCTAGAAGAGGGGCGTTCAATCATGTGACTTAGCCTCGCCTGACGCCAGACACTGCGATCGTTCATTGCGGAAAAAGAACTTGTAATCAGAGACTTTCGAGACCAACGAGCGAAGTGATTGATCTTGAAACCGTCAATTATTGATCAGAAAGCATAGTCGATCATTTACCAAATCGAAGCGGATCGGATGACAGTTTTTAGGAAGAAAAGAAAAAGGGAAAAAAATCAGCTATACTTTGTATGAATGAAGAAAGTTCTTGGTTATTGGTAAAAATACTTCGTTAAACACCCCCCCCCGCCAAAAAAAAAAATTAAAAAGATAATAGATGCCAGCTCATTTACAAGCCAGTTTTATGACGTGGCATAGTGGTTAAGATCGCTTCCTACGCAGACAGTCATACTACTGTAACGACTTTCATCCACGTTGGCGGCTATGATACTGTATCAGAATGGTAATCGAAATATTAACCGTTTCCTTATAAGGAAACATTCTGCATTCTCGGACTAATGCTTTCTGCTAATATGACGTGAATCAATGACCAGACATGTTGATGGGAAAACTGGTCCACTGTGTCGGGTAAGACAATTTTTCTCGTCAGAATCTATCTTACATATTTATTCGTCCTTCAGTATCTGTCGACACGAAGTATTATGTACATTATTTACATTATTCGGACTATTGTCCTCATCTTTGTCGCCATTGGAAAATTTGTAAACTTAAGGAATCAGCACATATGCCAGGCCACAAAAATCTCCTGAGCCGACCAAGCGTAGAAATGAATACAATATGGGAACCAGAAATAAGGAGTGCCAGCGAAAAGCGATAATAACAACAAAAGTTGCAATATGAGCTCTGGTAAAATCATGAAATAGTAACAGCAAAAAAATTGCAATATGAGCACTGGTAAAAATGGTTGCTGAAGACATTAAGCTTATAATACCCAGAAATTCATACACAGATGTCCTTAAGGACACATGGCACAGTGGATAAAGGCATTGGTTAGATCCAGTGAGTGTGAGTTCAATACCCGGTTCAGTGGAGAACTTTCAGAGGGAAAATTAACGGATAGATAACTGATAACTGACATCCATAGAACAGTCTACCCCAGTTAAAAAAAATTTAAGTTTGACATGCCGAAACGTTGTAATAAATATGGCGACAGATGAGGACAACAGTACGAATAATGTAAATAATGTTATTCGTCCTTGCTTTGAATATTGCTGCCGCATCTGCCCCTGCTACATATTTAAATCTTTGACAAAATCCCCCAAAGAATCTGCAATGTTATTGATTCTGCTTCAGCCACTTTCCCGACGATGTAACGTAGCTTTCCTTTGCCTTTTTAATAAATATTTCCATGATAATTGTTCAGATGAACTTTCTTCTATGTTACCTCGACCTCATGAGTTCAAGCATACTACTAGATTGGCGGTTAGGTCTCATCATTTTAAGGTTGAAATGGCAAGATGTAACCGTGAGTTCTATGCTAACAGTTTCTTCCGTTGCACTTCTCATTTGTGGAACTCTCTTCCGGCTTCTTAACATTTTTTTCAAGTATAAAAATATATAAATTTACTTGTACTTAGATGTATATTTTTTATACTTGAAAATTTAATAATATAACTTGAAGAAGTTATTTTGTTAAAATATTATTTAACATTGTCAAACACTGTTTTTTCTTTTCTTTTATTAAATCGCGCTCTTCGCTTAACAGGTGGTAATAATAATAATAATAATAATAATAATAATAATAATAATAATACAGGGTTAAAAGGGGAAACTGAAGTTTTTATTCTTGCTGCACAGGACCAATGCTTGCTAACTAAAAATTACCAAGCACACATACTGAATAATTGTGTTGACCCCAAATGCAGATTCTGTGATAAATATCCCGAAAATAATTGACTATCTTATATCTTAGGTTGCACGGTATTGTCACAGACTTAATATAAAATACGGGCCAATATATACATTGGAAAATCTACAACACTTACAGGAAGGTAACTACAAGAAATTGGTATGAACACCACTCAGACCCGGTTACGAATTATGCGTTTTCGTCACGTGATCTACTTAATTCGATAACAGAATCGTCCGTGTTGGCTCACTGGCAATCTATGTTCAAACTACTGTGTCGGCAGTGACATTTTATTTTTACAAAACAGAGACTTCTCTTGTTATCTGGCATTAATGCTTTACTGAAATTATTATCCAACACAGCATATGCGTATGAGATCAAAGATAAAAGGAATAAATAATCTATTCTATATGGATAACTTGAAATGAAATGATGATGAATTGGAAGAGTATTTTAGAAAATATGAAAGGTTTTAGTGATGATATATGCATGTAATTTGGGTGCGATAAATTGGCAAATCCACCTTCAAGCGAGGAAAGCTTATTGTAACGAGAATATAGTTCTTGATGTAATTACCTGTAATTAAGGAACTTGGCCAGGAAGCTACTTGAATTGAAGCTAAGAGAATGAAGACAATGGAACACAGCATTCGAAGATGATTGGTTTGGCTTGGTTTGGTTTGGTTTGGTTTGGTTTGGCTTGGTTTGGTTTGGTTTGGTTTACGGCATATCAACCTCAATGGGTTATTTAATGCCAACAAAATTTTTATTGCTGGTGATAAGTTTTTCTTCAAAAATTTATTTCCTGGAATATTTTCCCTTGCAGAAATCTATAGCTGCTCAAATTTTTTTCAAAGAATGTATAGCTGTTTGTATTGCTGGTATTTTTTTTAAAGTATTGCTGATAATAATTTTTCCTTCAAAAGTTATTGCTGGTAAGATTTTTTTTTATGACAAAGTATTTCTTGTATTAAAACCTGTCTTTACACAAGTTTGGGTGTTAACTATTTGCCCATAGCTGGCACCCAAACATTTGCTACCACCCTGGATCAGATTGAACCTGGGAACACCAGCAATTAAGAGGTGGTTCCACAATCCTCAAAAGCTCCTGATCAGAGGCCTTGCTGCTGGACGTAGTTTATTGTCTTACCCAGGACGTGGATGTAGTTTATCGTCATACCCAAGACAAAACATTCAAAGATGAAAGACCCAAATCAAAAAGGAGTGCATCAAGCGAGTACGAGTAATAATGAAAGCCGAATTGAATTCGAAAAACATAATAGCGGCCATTTGCATTCTTGCGACCCCAGTTGGAACTTATGTCTTCAGCATAATAAAGTGAAACTGAAAAGGACTCAAAACAACTGATGCAAGAATTCGCATGCAATAAAATGCACCACCCTAAGGAAAATGTTGATTGTATCTACCAAGGAGTAGGAGGAGGGGTAAAAGCATGATCCAACAGGAATTGTCTTATAAAATTCCAACAATGGGACTTTAATGAGTATCTTGCAGCAATAGAAGATTGGATGTTACAACACGTAATGGAGCGTGAAAAAAGTGAATAAAAGCTTTATTCTGTATCAAAAGAAGTCCATAAATATGCAAGAGATTTTCGGTTAAATCTTGAAAATAACGAAGTAGAGAAAACGGTCAGAAAATCAGCCAGAAAACTGAAACAAAAAGCTAAAAAGCTAAACTAAAAGCTGGAGAAGCCTCTATGTAGCCAGTTCCTTCTCCGAACCAAAAATCCTGATGTAGGTCTGTTCGCAACCTACTAGCGGCTAAGGAGTTCAGAACTCAAGGTTAAGACTGGAGGGTTTATTCTTGCTGAACAAACCAGAGCCTGCTTATACGCAGCTACCAAGCTAATATATTGTACAATACTACCGTATTTTCCGGCTTTCTTTTTTTCATAAAAAATACCCTGAAAAATACGTGTGCGTCTTCCAAGACGAATGTAAGTCAACGTCCAGGCTCAAGTAAACATGGACGGTCACCTAATTGGCTTGACTGATAGGAATGTGGATTTGTATGTTAAGTGATTACACTATAATGCTATCTATCTATCTATCTATCTATCTATCTATCTATCTATCTAATTCAACCTTTTATATGTTGTAACCTCAGCACTTAGCTGTTATAAGTATTTTCAAGAATATAAACCTTCCTGGAGCCGAGCCACAAGCTTAAGCATGCTCTGTTTAGTAGCAGCAGCAGGAGCCTTTCTGCTCTTGACTAATATGTCATTGCCATACAAACAAAATCGGACGAGGGATTAATGTAAACAATACATGGCGCCAGTATGTGAGGGACGCATGGTGAATGTGTTGTTGTATGAGAATGACGTTTTTATCTTTAGAAATTTCTTTCCAACATTAGGGTGCGTTTTCTAAGCGGCAGCGTCTTGTAAGCGGGAAAACAGGGTAAGGACTCAAAATGTAGAATCTGTAACCAATACATTGAAACTCTTGATCACTTTATCTCAAGATGCTCAATACTCACACCCAATGAGTACAAAACCGTCATGAAAGGCTAGGTCAATATCTATATTGGAAGATATGTCATTACTATGGGCTGCAAACTGGTATGAACCTCATTCTGAATTTGTAGGTGATGAGGTAGGTGTTACCATCATCTGCATTTTTTATGAACACAGATCGAACAATACAAACAAATCGCTCAGACATTATTATCATAGACAGAAAAAATGTTTGCACACTGATTGACATGCGAGTATTAAGTGACAAAAAACATCTCTGCGCAGCAAATAAAAATACTTAAAAATGGAATAGAAAAAATGTGGCACTTAAAAACTAAAACTGTACCTGCTGTGGTTGGAGCTTTAGGTTTTATAAAGAAAGGAACTCAAGAGTAAATCAACAAAATTCCTGGCGCACCATCTCGCCAGCAATTCCGCAAAATAGTTCTAACAAGCACAGCCTATATCCTACGAAGATCTTTGGTCATCTCGAGGCGCTGTAATGGTTAACAAGCTTGTTTCGCTAGAACAATTATGACTGAGTAGTGAGTTCGATCTTCACTGGGTGCCCTCTACTTTTGGCCTTGTGCCACATATAATATACGCTTAGAAAATCACTATCCTACGAAGATCTCTGTTGTGTTTTGTTAACTGGAAAATCTCATCCTTCGCTTGACCTAGGTCTTTAGTTATGACGTGGCAAATGATAAGAAAACGAATGTAGGTCAAAAATAATTTTTTTAATAATAATTTTTTTAAAATAATACATCGTAGAAATTATGACAGTAATTAGTATAAAACGCTGATGAATTACAGCTAACTTTAATACTATTCACTGAAAGCAGAAAATTTGATGATATCTCATTACGAATCCATCGGTATCCAATCATCGATTGGTTGCCATTAGAAATGTCTTTACATATTGTTTTTAGTAATAAAAGTAATTTAATTAAGAACTTTAACTCATCGCCAGCTACGGAAGAATAAAAATAAAAAAAGAAGAAAATGTAAGAGGAAGATAGAAAGAAGTGTGAATAGAAGAGATGACGATGAGAGAGGAAAAAGCTGAACACACACACACACACACGCGCCCGCGCGCACAGAGAGAGAGAGAGAGAGAGAGAGAGAGAGAGAGCGAGAGAGAGAGAGAGAGAGAGCGAGAGAGAGAGAGAATGATAATGATTGATAGATCGTTTTGGAACTAATGGTAATTAATTATTCATGAGAGTCGACAGGAATCTAACATTGATGACATCATAAAATGTTTTATAATAAATTTAAATAACCATTACACGTTTTGATGTAACCCAGATCAGTGTTTCTATGTCAAGCTTCAAGATGATGTAACTGCAATGAAAGGTTTAATATTTAATAATTACAGCTCCAGTTGCATGCTGGGTATTTTTCTTCTCATTTTTAATTCATTTAGTTGACTTAAAAGTTATAAATCTTTGTAAATGCGTTGGTTAATATGCTTTAATTATTCCAGTGTGTTGCAACCATCACCTCTTGTTTTTAGCAAAGAGCTAAAAAAAAATTTAATTGATACAATTTTGTGAAACATTTAAATGTTTACATGCAATATGTAAAACGCCTTTTAAAAAATCAGTGAGTTTTTAAATAAAAATCTTGAATACATTTATTTTCAAAAAATTTTGTCATGCACAGAAAAAACATTTACTTAGGATTTAAACAACAAAAGTAATTTTTGGATATGATCAAATCTCCTATAAGCCTGACATGCAGTTTTTAATCATTTCACGCCAAGAAAGGCGATAAAGCCACTAAGGCACATAGGTTTACAGGGAGTGAAAGACAATGAACAGAATTTAGTTAGGGGAAGTGAAGAAAAAGGACAATAAAAGTACAGCTTCAGGAAAACAGAAGATGGCGATTAACGTTGCATTTATATTTTTGGAAAATGTAAGTGGCAGGGAAGCAAGAAATTGGAAGGGAATTCCACAGGTGAAAAGTGTGAAAGAAGAAACTATTAGAATAGAATTTACGGTTGAATCTAGCTAGTTCAACAGTAAAACTGTCAATCTAGTAGCACACTTAAATCTATGCAGTCGAGGCACTTAGGAAAAATCTCATCAGATGAGTCGCCATGAAAATATTTGTAGAAAAGACAGACAGAAGCCACGTCGCGTCGGTGAGAAAAAGACTGAAGTCGAGATGCCAGATCAGGATCGATTATATTGCAGAGCCTTTTTTATATTCTGTCAACACTCTTGAGATATATATTAGGATCACTAGACTAGATTATTATATGGTATTATAGAAATGCGTTGTAAGTAATTTTACTTAGAACTGTAGAAAAAGTTGTTGTTATTGGTTAATAATTAATATAAGTTTCTATAATTCAACCAAGAAACTTGTATAAAGAAAGCGAAACTATCTAAAACCTGTCGGAAGCAACAAGGATCCCAGAATGTTTGAAAATAGAGCAAAGAATGATTGTCTAAAATGTCATTAACGGTCAATGTATTATTTTATGGGCAAGAGCGGCTCCAAGTAAGGGAGTTTCAAATATCCTGAATAAATTAGGTCTCCATCTCATCAACCTGACGTGTTTATAGTTCAATAATTTAAAGTGTGAGTGCGATCAAATTAAACAGTATATTTTTTGGTAACAGCAATGTGAATTAAGACCTATTTGCAGAGACTCATGTTTTTGGTTCAATTTGCAGACGTAAAAAAAAAATATCTATTCAGACTTTTGTGCCCGACTAGGCAATAGAATCAATCAGTGACGCCGACATGACATAAAATATGTCTTGTAAAAAATCAATACTCAGTAGCTTATAGAAATATCTGTTATCCTGTTCGTTTGGACTTCTTATTTGATTAACATTTAACAAAGAAAATAAGCAAGCATCTAGTGCAAAAGATAGGGAATAAGTTTAGCTGATAAGCAGTGTACGATAGCAACGTCGTTGTTGTTGTTGTTGCTGTGTGAGAGGGTCATTATGTGGATCATTCAAATAAATTACTAATATTTTTACTATAGAAATGTACTGGAAATCAGCAAAAAGTGCATTGCCAGTTATCAGGATTTACTCCCAAAACTGCTGACAGAATAGGGTTATATAAATATAAATGATCTGAAAATTATTTTGCTTTTCACAATAGACGTGAAATAAATAATAAATTTATTATAAGAAAACATTGAAAATAATTTTATTATACGAATGCATTGTATATAATTTTACTGTTGGAAAGCATTGCAAATAATTTTACTATACGAATGCATTGCAAATGATTTTAATATTCGGAAACATTTATAAATAATTTTATATGAATACATGAAAATGGTTATGATATGAGAAAACATTGCAAATAATTTTATTATAGGAAAGCATTAGAAATAATTTTACTATACGAATGCATTGTAAATCATGTTAATATTGGGAAGCACTGGAAATAATTTTCTATGAATACATTGAAAATGATTTTAATATAGGAAAGCATTGGAAAAGATTTTACTACAGTAATACATTGGAAATGATTTTACTATAGGAAAGCATTGGGCACAATGTTACTATAAGAATGCATTGGGAATGATTTTACTAAAGGAAAGCATTGGACACAATGTTACTATAAGAATACATTGGGGATGATTTTACTAAAGGAAAGCAATGGACACAATGTTACTATAAGAATGCATTGGGAATGATTTTACTAAAGGAAAGCATTGGACACAATGTTACTATAAGAATGCATTAGGAATGATTTTACTAAAGGAAGGCAATGGATACAATGTTACTATAAGAATGCATTGGGAATGATTTTACTATAGTAAAGGATTGGATACTATGTTGGCATAAGAATGCATTGGGAATGATTTTACTAAAGGAAAGCATTGGACACAATGTTACTATAAGAATGCATTGGGAATGATTTTACTAAAGGAAAGCATTGGACACAATGTTACTATAAGAATGCATTGGGAATGATTTTACTAAAGGAAAGCATTAGACACAATGTTACTATAAGAATGCATTGGGAATGATTTTACTAAAGGAAAGCATTGGACACAATGTTACTATAAGAATGCATTGGGAATGATTTTACTAAAGGAAGGCAATGGATACAATGTTACTATAAGAATACATTGGGAATGATTTTACTAAAGGAAAGAATTGGACACAATGTTACTATAAGAATGCATTGGGAATGATTTTACTAAAGGAAAGCATTGGACACAATGTTACTATAAGAATGCATTGGGAATGATTTTACTAAAGGAAAGCATTGGACACAATGTTACTATAAGAATGCATTGGGGATGATTTTACTAAAGGAAGGCAATGGATACAATGTTACTATAAGAATGCATTGGGAATGATTTTACTATAGTAAAGGATTGGATACTATGTTGGCATAAGAATGCATTGGGAATGATTTTACTAAAGGAAAGCATTGGACACAATGTTACTATAAGAATGCATTGGGAATGATTTTACTAAAGGAAAGCATTGGACACAATGTTACTATAAGAATGCATTGGGAATGATTTTACTAAAGGAAAGCATTGGACACAATGTTACTATAAGAATGCATTGGGAATGATTTTACTAAAGGAAAGCATTGGACACAATGTTACTATAAGAATGCATTGGGAATGATTTTACTAAAGGAAGGCAATGGATACAATGTTACTATAAGAATACATTGGGAATGATTTTACTAAAGGAAAGCATTGGACACAATGTTACTATAAGAATGCATTGGGAATGATTTTACTAAAGGAAAGCATTGGACACAATGTTAATATAAGAATGCATTGGGAATGATTTTACTAAAGGAAGGCAATGGATACAATGTTACTATAAGAATACATTGGGAATGATTTTACTAAAGGAAAGCATTGGACACAATGTTACTATAAGAATGCATTGGGAATGATTTTACTAAAGGAAAGCATTGGACACAATGTTACTATAAGAATGCATTGGGAATGATTTTACTAAAGGAAAGCATTGGACACAATGTTACTATAAGAATACATTGGGAATGATTTTACTAAAGGAAAGCATTGGACACAATGTTACTATAAGAATGCATTGGGAATGATTTTACTAAAGGAAAGCATTGGACACAATGTTACTATAAGAATGCATTGGGAATGATTTTACTAAAGGAAGGCAATGGATACAATGTTACTATAAGAATGCATTGGGAATGATTTTACTATAGTAAAGGATTGGATACTATGTTGGCATAAGAATGCATTGGGAATGATTTTACTAAAGGAAAGCATTGGACACAATGTTACTATAAGAATGCATTGGGAATGATTTTACTAAAGGAAAGCATTGGACACAATATTACTATAAGAATGCATTGGGAATGATTTTACTAAAGGAAAGCATTAGACACAATGTTACTATAAGAATGCATTGGGAATGATTTTACTAAAGGAAAGCATTGGACACAATGTTACTATAAGAATGCATTGGGAATGATTTTACTAAAGGAAAGCATTGGACACAATGTTACTATAAGAATGCATTGGGAATGATTTTACTAAAGGAAAGCATTGGACACAATGTTACTATAAGAATGCATTGGGAATGATTTTACTAAAGGAAGGCAATGGATACAATGTTACTATAAGAATGCATTGGGAATGATTTTACTATAGTAAAGGATTGGATACTATGTTGGCATAAGAATGCATTGGGAATGATTTTACTAAAGGAAAGCATTGGACACAATGTTACTATAAGAATGCATTGGGAATGATTTTACTAAAGGAAAGCATTGGACACAATGTTACTATAAGAATGCATTGGGAATGATTTTACTAAAGGAAAGCATTAGACACAATGTTACTATAAGAATGCATTGGGAATGATTTTACTAAAGGAAAGCATTGGACACAATGTTACTATAAGAATGCATTGGGAATGATTATACTAAAGGAAAGCATTGGACACAATGTTACTATAAGAATGCATTGGGAATGATTTTACTAAAGGAAGGCAATGGATACAATGTTACTATAAGAATACATTGGGAATGATTTTACTAAAGGAAAGCATTGGACACAATGTTACTATAAGAATGCATTGGGAATGATTTTACTAAAGGAAAGCATTGGACACAATGTTACTATAAGAATGCATTGGGAATGATTTTACTAAAGGAAAGCATTGGACACAATGTTACTATAAGAATACATTGGGAATGATTTTACTAAAGGAAAGCATTGGACACAATGTTACTATAAGAATGCATTGGGAATGATTTTACTAAAGGAAAGCATTAGACACAATGTTACTATAAGAATGCATTGGGAATGATTTTACTAAAGGAAAGCATTGGACACAATGTTACTATAAGAATGCATTGGGAATGATTTTACTAAAGGAAGGCAATGGATACAATGTTACTATAAGAATGCATTGGGAATGATTTTACTATAGTAAAGGATTGGATACTATGTTGGCATAAGAATGCATTGGGAATGATTTTACTAAAGGAAAGCATTGGACACAATGTTACTATAAGAATGCATTGGGAATGATTTTACTAAAGGAAAGCATTGGACACAATGTTACTATAAGAATGCATTGGGAATGATTTTACTAAAGGAAAGCATTAGACACAATGTTACTATAAGAATGCATTGGGAATGATTTTACTAAAGGAAAGCATTGGACACAATGTTACTATAAGAATGCATTGGGAATGATTTTACTAAAGGAAAGCATTGGACACAATGTTACTATAAGAATGCATTGGGAATGATTTTACTAAAGGAAGGCAATGGATACAATGTTACTATAAGAATACATTGGGAATGATTTTACTAAAGGAAAGCATTGGACACAATGTTACTATAAGAATGCATTGGGAATGATTTTACTAAAGGAAAGCATTGGACACAATGTTACTATAAGAATGCATTGGGAATGATTTTACAAAAGGAAAGCATTGGACACAATGTTACTATAAGAATACATTGGGAATGATTTTACTAAAGGAAAGCATTGGACACAATGTTACTATAAGAATGCATTGGAAATGATTTTACTAAAGGAAGGCAATGGATACAATGTTACTATAAGAATGCATTGGGAATGATTTTACTAAAGTAAAGGATTGGATACTATGTTGGCATAAGAATGCATTGGGAATGATTTTACTAAAGGAAAGCATTGGACACAATGTTACTATAAGAATGCATTGGGAATGATTTTACTAAAGGAAAGCATTGGACACAATGTTACTATAAGAATGCATTGGGAATGATTTTACTAAAGGAAAGCATTAGACACAATGTTACTATAAGAATGCATTGGGAATGATTTTACTAAAGGAAAGCATTGGACACAATGTTACTATAAGAATGCATTGGGAATGATTATACTAAAGGAAAGCATTGGACACAATGTTACTATAAGAATGCATTGGGAATGATTTTACTAAAGGAAGGCAATGGATACAATGTTACTATAAGAATACATTGGGAATGATTTTACTAAAGGAAAGCATTGGACACAATGTTACTATAAGAATGCATTGGGAATGATTTTACTAAAGGAAAGCATTGGACACAATGTTACTATAAGAATGCATTGGGAATGATTTTACTAAAGGAAAGCATTGGACACAATGTTACTATAAGAATACATTGGGAATGATTTTACTAAAGGAAAGCATTGGACACAATGTTACTATAAGAATGCATTGGGAATGATTTTACTAAAGGAAAGCATTGGACACAATGTTACTATAAGAATGCATTGGGAATGATTTTACTAAAGGAAGGCAATGGATACAATGTTACTATAAGAATGCATTGGGAATGATTTTACTATAGTAAAGGATTGGATACTATGTTGGCATAAGAATGCATTGGGAATGATTTTACTAAAGGAAAGCATTGGACACAATGTTACTATAAGAATGCATTGGGAATGATTTTACTAAAGGAAAGCATTGGACACAATGTTACTATAAGAATGCATTGGGAATGATTTTACTAAAGGAAAGCATTAGACACAATGTTACTATAAGAATGCATTGGGAATGATTTTACTAAAGGAAAGCATTGGACACAATGTTACTATAAGAATGCATTGGGAATGATTATACTAAAGGAAAGCATTGGACACAATGTTACTATAAGAATGCATTGGGAATGATTTTACTAAAGGAAGGCAATGGATACAATGTTACTATAAGAATACATTGGGAATGATTTTACTAAAGGAAAGCATTGGACACAATGTTACTATAAGAATGCATTGGGAATGATTTTACTAAAGGAAAGCATTGGACACAATGTTACTATAAGAATGCATTGGGAATGATTTTACTAAAGGAAAGCATTGGACACAATGTTACTATAAGAATACATTGGGAATGATTTTACTAAAGGAAAGCATTGGACACAATGTTACTATAAGAATGCATTGGGAATGATTTTACTAAAGGAAAGCATTAGACACAATGTTACTATAAGAATGCATTGGGAATGATTTTACTAAAGGAAAGCATTGGACACAATGTTACTATAAGAATGCATTGGGAATGATTTTACTAAAGGAAGGCAATGGATACAATGTTACTATAAGAATGCATTGGGAATGATTTTACTATAGTAAAGGATTGGATACTATGTTGGCATAAGAATGCATTGGGAATGATTTTACTAAAGGAAAGCATTGGACACAATGTTACTATAAGAATGCATTGGGAATGATTTTACTAAAGGAAAGCATTGGACACAATGTTACTATAAGAATGCATTGGGAATGATTTTACTAAAGGAAAGCATTAGACACAATGTTACTATAAGAATGCATTGGGAATGATTTTACTAAAGGAAAGCATTGGACACAATGTTACTATAAGAATGCATTGGGAATGATTTTACTAAAGGAAAGCATTGGACACAATGTTACTATAAGAATGCATTGGGAATGATTTTACTAAAGGAAGGCAATGGATACAATGTTACTATAAGAATACATTGGGAATGATTTTACTAAAGGAAAGCATTGGACACAATGTTACTATAAGAATGCATTGGGAATGATTTTACTAAAGGAAAGCATTGGACACAATGTTACTATAAGAATGCATTGGGAATGATTTTACAAAAGGAAAGCATTGGACACAATGTTACTATAAGAATACATTGGGAATGATTTTACTAAAGGAAAGCATTGGACACAATGTTACTATAAGAATGCATTGGAAATGATTTTACTAAAGGAAGGCAATGGATACAATGTTACTATAAGAATGCATTGGGAATGATTTTACTAAAGTAAAGGATTGGATACTATGTTGGCATAAGAATGCATTGGGAATGATTTTACTAAAGGAAAGCATTGGACACAATGTTACTATAAGAATGCATTGGGAATGATTTTACTAAAGGAAAGCATTGGACACAATGTTACTATAAGAATGCATTGGGAATGATTTTACTAAAGGAAAGCATTAGACACAATGTTACTATAAGAATGCATTGGGAATGATTTTACTAAAGGAAAGCATTGGACACAATGTTACTATAAGAATGCATTGGGAATGATTATACTAAAGGAAAGCATTGGACACAATGTTACTATAAGAATGCATTGGGAATGATTTTACTAAAGGAAGGCAATGGATACAATGTTACTATAAGAATACATTGGGAATGATTTTACTAAAGGAAAGCATTGGACACAATGTTACTATAAGAATGCATTGGGAATGATTTTACTAAAGGAAAGCATTGGACACAATGTTACTATAAGAATGCATTGGGAATGATTTTACTAAAGGAAAGCATTGGACACAATGTTACTATAAGAATACATTGGGAATGATTTTACTAAAGGAAAGCATTGGACACAATGTTACTATAAGAATGCATTGGGAATGATTTTACTAAAGGAAAGCATTAGACACAATGTTACTATAAGAATGCATTGGGAATGATTTTACTAAAGGAAAGCATTGGACACAATGTTACTATAAGAATGCATTGGGAATGATTTTACTAAAAGAAGGCAATGGATACAATGTTACTATAAGAATGCATTGGGAATGATTTTACTATAGTAAAGGATTGGATACTATGTTGGCATAAGAATGCATTGGGAATGATTTTACTAAAGGAAAGCATTGGACACAATGTTACTATAAGAATGCATTGGGAATGATTTTACTAAAGGAAAGCATTGGACACAATGTTACTATAAGAATGCATTGGGAATGATTTTACTAAAGGAAAGCATTAGACACAATGTTACTATAAGAATGCATTGGGAATGATTTTACTAAAGGAAAGCATTGGACACAATGTTACTATAAGAATGCATTGGGAATGATTTTACTAAAGGAAAGCATTGGACACAATGTTACTATAAGAATGCATTGGGAATGATTTTACTAAAGGAAGGCAATGGATACAATGTTACTATAAGAATACATTGGGAATGATTTTACTAAAGGAAAGCATTGGACACAATGTTACTATAAGAATGCATTGGGAATGATTTTACTAAAGGAAAGCATTGGACACAATGTTACTATAAGAATGCATTGGGAATGATTTTACTAAAGGAAAGCATTGGACACAATGTTACTATAAGAATACATTGGGAATGATTTTACTAAAGGAAAGCATTGGACACAATGTTACTATAAGAATGCATTGGGAATGATTTTACTAAAGGAAAGCATTAGACACAATGTTACTATAAGAATGCATTGGGAATGATTTTACTAAAGGAAAGCATTGGACACAATGTTACTATAAGAATGCATTGGGAATGATTTTACTAAAGGAAGGCAATGGATACAATGTTACTATAAGAATGCATTGGGAATGATTTTACTATAGTAAAGGATTGGATACTATGTTGGCATAAGAATGCATTGGGAATGATTTTACTAAAGGAAAGCATTAGACACAATGTTACTATAAGAATGCATTGGGAATGATTTTACTAAAGGAAAGCATTAGACACAATGTTACTATAAGAATGCATTGGGAATGATTTTACTAAAGGAAAGCATTGGACACAATGTTACTATAAGAATGCATTGGGAATGATTTTACTAAAGGAAAGCATTAGACACAATGTTACTATAAGAATGCATTGGGAATGATTTTACTAAAGGAAAGCATTGGACACAATGTTACTATAAGAATGCATTGGGAATGATTTTACTAAAGGAAAGCATTGGACACAATGTTACTATAAGAATGCATTGGGAATGATTTTACTAAAGGAAAGCATTAGACACAATGTTACTATAAGAATGCATTGGGAATGATTTTACTAAAGGAAAGCATTGGACACAATGTTACTATTAGAATGCATTGGGAATGATTTTACTAAAGGAAAGCATTGGACACAATGTTACTATAAGAATGCATTGGGGATGATTTTACTAAAGGAAGGCAATGGATACAATGTTACTATAAGAATGCATTGGGAATGATTTTACTATAGTAAAGGATTGGATACTATTTTGGCATAAGAATGCATTGGGAATGATTTTACTAAAGGAAAGCATTGGACACAATGTTACTATAAGAATGCATTGGGAATGATTTTACTAAAGGAAAGCATTGGACACAATGTTACTATAAGAATGCATTGGGAATGATTTTACTAAAGGAAAGCATTAGACACGATGTTACTATAAGAATGCATTGGGAATGATTTTACTAAAGGAAAGCATTGGACACAATGTTACTATAAGAATGCATTGGGAATGATTTTACTAAAGGAAGGCAATGGATACAATATTACTATAAGAATGCATTGGGAATGATTTTACTAAAGGAAGGCAATGGATACAATGTTACTATAAGAATGCATTGGGAATTTTTTTTACTAAAGGAAGGCAATGGATACAATATTACTATAAGAATGCATTGGGAATGATTTTACTAAAGGAAAGCATTGGACACAATGTTACTATAAGAATGCATTGGGAATGATTTTTACTAAAGGAAAGCATTAGACACAATGTTACTATAAGAATGCATTGGGAATGATTTTACTAAAGGAAGGCAATGGATACAATGTTACTATAAGAATGCATTGGGAATGATTTTACTAAAGGAAGGCAATGGATACAATGTTACTATAAGAATGCATTGGGAATGATTTTACTAAAGGAAGGCAATGGATACAATATTACTATAAGAATGCATTGGGAATGATTTTACTAAAGGAAAGCATTGGACACAATGTTACTATAAGAATGCATTGGGAATGATTTTACTAAAGGAAAGCATTAGACACAATGTTACTATAAGAATGCATTGGGAATGATTTTACTAAAGGAAGGCAATGGATACAATGTTACTATAAGAATACATTGGGAATGATTTTACTAAAGGAAGGCAATGGATACAATATTACTATAAGAATGCATTGGGAATGATTTTACTAAAGGAAGGCAATGGATACAATGTTACTATAAGAATGCATTGGGAATGATTTTACTAAAGGAAAGCAATGGACACAATGTTACTATAAGAATGCATTGGGAATGATTTTACTAAAGGAAGGCAATGGATACAATGTTACTATAAGAATGCATTGGGAATGATTTTACTATAGTAAAGGATTGGATAATATTTTGGCATAAGAATGCATTGGGAATGATTTTAATAAAGGAAACCATTGGACACAATGTTACTATAAGAATGCATTGGGAATGATTTTACTAAAGGAAAGCAATGGACACAATGTTACTATAAGAATGCATTGGGAATGATTTTACTAAAGGAAGGCAATGGATACAATGTTACTATAAGAATGCATTGAGAATGATTTTACTAAAGGAAGGCAATGGATACAATGTTACTATAAGAATACATTGGGAATGATTTTACTATAGTAAAGGATTGGATACTATGTTGGCATAAGAATGAATTGGGAATGATTTTACTAAAGGAAACCATTGGACACAATGTTACTATAAGAATGCATTGGGAATGATTTTACTAAAGGAAAGCAATGGACACAATGTTACTATAAGAATGCATTGGGAATGATTTTAATAAAGGAAGGCAATGGATACAATGTTACTATAAGAATGCATTGGGAATAATTTTACTATAGTAAAGGATTGTATACTATGTTGGCATAAGAATGCATTGGGAATGATTTTACTAAAGGAAAGCTTTGGACACAATGTTACTATAAGAATGCATTTGGAATGATTTTACTAAAGGAAGACAATGGATACAATGTTACTATAAGAATGCATTGGGAATGATTTTACTATAGTAAAGAATTGGATACTATGTTGGCATAAGAATGCATTGGGAATGATTTTACTAAAGGAAAGCATTGGACACAATGTTACTATAAGAATGCATTGGGAATGATTTTACTATAAAAGGATTGGATACTATGTTGGCATAAGAATGCATTGGGAATGATTTTACTAAAGGAAAACATTGGACACAATGTTACTATAAGAATGCATTGGGAATGATTTTACTAAAGGAAGGCAATGGATACAATGTTACTATAAGAATGCATTGGGAATGATTTTACTATAGTAAAGGATTGGATACTATGTTGGCATAATAATGCATTGGGAATGATTTTACTAAAGGAAAGCATTGGACACAATGTTACTATAAGAATGCATTGGGAATGATTTTACTAAAGGAAAGCATTGGACACAATGTTACTATAAGAATGCATTGGGAATGATTTTACTAAAGGAAAGCATTGGACACAATGTTACTATAAGTATGCATTGGGAATGATTTTACTAAAGGAAGGCAATGGATACAATATTACTATAAGAATGCATTGGGAATGATTTTACTAAAGGAAAGCATTGGACACAATGTTACTATAAGAATGCATTGGGAATGATTTTATAAAGGAAAGCATTAGACACAATGTTACTATAAGAATGCATTGGGAATGATTTTACTAAAGGAAGGCAATGGATACAATGTTACTATAAGAATGCATTGGGAATGATTTTACTAAAGGAAGGCAATGGATACAATATTACTATAAGAATGCATTGGGAATGATTTTACTAAAGGAAGGCAATGGATACAATGTTACTATAAGAATGCATTGGGAATGATTTTACTAAAGGAAAGCAATGGACACAATGTTACTATAAGAATGCATTGGGAATGATTTTACTAAAGGAAGGCAATGGATACAATGTTACTATAAGAATGCATTGGGAATGATTTTACTATAGTAAAGGATTGGATACTATTTTGGCATAAGAATGCATTGGGAATGATTTTACTAAAGGAAACCATTGGACACAATGTTACTATAAGAATGCATTGGGAATGATTTTACTAAAGGAAAGCAATGGACACAATGTTACTATAAGAATGCATTGGGAATGATTTTACTAAAGGAAGGCAATGGATACAATGTTACTATAAGAATGCATTGAGAATGATTTAACTAAAGGAAGGCAATGGATACAATGTTACTATAAGAATACATTGGGAATGATTTTACTATATTAAAGGATTGGATACTATGTTGGCATAAGAATGAATTGGGAATGATTTTACTAAAGGAAACCATTGGACACAATGTTACTATAAGAATACATTGGGAATGATTTTACTAAAGGAAAGCAATGGACACAATGTTACTATAAGAATGCATTGGGAATGATTTTAATAAAGGAAGGCAATGGATACAATGTTACTATAAGAATGCATTGGGAATAATTTTACTATAGTAAAGGATTGTATACTATGTTGGCATAAGAATGCATTGGGAATGATTTTACTAAAGGAAAGCTTTGGACACAATGTTACTATAAGAATGCATTTGGAATGATTTTACTAAAGGAAGACAATGGATACAATGTTACTATAAGAATGCATTGGGAATGATTTTACTATAGTAAAGAATTGGATACTATGTTGGCATAAGATTGCATTGGGAATGATTTTACTAAAGGAAAGCATTGGACACAATGTTACTATAAGAATGCATTGGGAATGATTTTACTATAAAAGGATTGGATACTATGTTGGCATAAGAATGCATTGGGAATGATTTTACTAAAGGAAAGCATTGGACACAATGTTACTATAAGAATGCATTGGGAATGATTTTACTAAAGGAAGGCAATGGATAAAATGTTACTATAAGAATGCATTGGGAATGATTTTACTATAGTAAAGGATTGGATACTATGTTGGCATAATAATGCATTGGGAATGATTTTACTAAAGGAAACCATTGGACACAATGTTACTATAAGAATGCATTGGGAATGATTTTACTAAAGGAAAGCATTGGACACAATGTTACTATAAGAATGCATTGGGAATGATTTTACTGAAGGAAAGCATTGGACACAATGTTACTATAAGTATGCATTGGGAATGATTTTACTAAAGGAAGGCAATGGATACAATGTTACTATAAGAATGCATTGGGAATGATTTTACTATAGTAAAGGATTGGATACTATGTTGGCATAAGAATGCATTGGGAATGATTTTACTAAAGGATAGCATTGGACACAATGTTACTATAAGAATGCATTGGGAATGATTTTACTAAAGGAAAGCATTGGACACAATGTTACTATAAGAATGCATTGGGAATGATTTTACTAAAGGAAGGCAATGGATACAATGTTACTATAAGAATGCATTGGGAATGATTTTACTAAAGGAAGGCAATGGATACAATGTTACTATAAGAATACATTGGGAATGATTTTACTATAGTAAAGGATTGGATACTATGTTGGTATAAGAATGAATTGGGAATGATTTTACTAAAGGAAACCATTGGACACAATGTTACTACAAGAATGCATTGGGAATGATTTTACTAAAGGAAAGCAATGGACACAATGTTACTATAAGAATGCATTGGGAATGATTTTACTAAAGGAAGGCAATGGATACAATGTTACTATAAGAATGCATTGGGAATAATTTTACTATAGTAAAGGATTGTATACTATGTTGGCATAAGAATGCATTGGGAATGATTTTACTAAAGGAAACCATTGGATACAATGTTACTATAAGAATGCATTGGGAATGATTTTACTAAAGGAAGGCAATGAATACAATGTTACTATAAGAATGCATTGGGAATGATTTTACTATAGTAAAGGATTGGATACTGTGTTGGCATAAGAATGCATTGGGAATGATTTTACTAAAGGAAAGCATTGGACACAATGTTACTATAAGAATGCATTGGGAATGATTTTACTAAAGGAAAGCATTGGACACAATGTTACTATAAGAATGCATTGGGAATGATTTTACTAAAGGAAAGCATTAGACAAAATGTTACTATAAGAATGCATTGGGAATGATTTTACTAAAGGAAGGGAATGGATACAATGTTACTATAAGAATGCATTGGGAATGATTTTACTAAAGGAAGGCAATGGATACAATGTTACTATAAGAATGCATTGGGAATGATTTTACTATAGTAAAGGATTGGATACTATGTTGGCATAAGAATGCATTGGGAATGATTTTACTAAAGAAATGCATTGGACACAATGTTACTATAAGAATGCATTGGGAATGATTTTACTAAAGGAAGGCAATGGATACAATGTAACTATAAGAATGCATTGGGAATGATTTTACAATAGTAAAGGATTGGATACTATGTTGGCATAAGAATGCATTGGGAATGATTTTACTAAAGGAAACCATTGGACACAATGTTATTATAAGAATGCATTGGGAATGATTTTACTAAAGGAAAGCATTGGACACAATGTTACTATAAGAATGCATTGGGAATGATTTTACTAAAGGAAAGCATTGGACACAATGTTACTATAAGAATGCATTGGGAATGATTTTACTAAAGGAAGGGAATGGATAAAATGTTACTATAAGAATGCATTGGGAATGATTTTACTAAAGGAAGGCAATGGATACAATATTACTATAAGAATGCATTGGGAATGATTTTACTAAAGGAAGGCAATGGATACAATGTTACTATAAGAATGCATTGGGAATGATTTTACTAAAGGAAAGCAATGGACACAATGTTACTATAAGAATGCATTGGGAATGATTTTACTAAAGGAAAGTATTAGACAAAATGTTACTATAAGAATGCATTGGGAATGATTTTACTAAAGGAAGGCAATGGATACAATGTTACTATAAGAATGCATTGGGAATGATTTTACTAAACGAAGGCAATGGATACAATATTACTATAAGAAGGCATTGGGAATGATTTTACTAAAGGAAGGCAATGGATACAATGTTACTATAAGAATGCATTGGGAATGATTTTACTAAAGGAAAGCATTGGACACAATGTTACTATAAGAATGCATTGGGAATGATTTTACTAAAGGAAAGCATTAGACAAAATGTTACTATAAGAATGCATTGGGAATGATTTTACTAAAGGAAGGGAATGGATACAATGTTACTATAAGAATGCATTGGGAATGATTTTACTAAAGGAAGGCAATGGATACAATATTACTATAAGAATGCATTGGGAATGATTTTACTAAAGGAAGGCAATGGATACAATGTTACTATAAGAATGCATTGCGAATGATTTTACTAAAGGAAAGCATTGGACACAATGTTACTATAAGAATGCATTGGGAATGATTTTACTAAAGGAATGCATTGGACACAATGTTACTATAAGAATGCATTGGGAATGATTTTACTAAAGGAAAGCATTAGACAAAATGTTACTATAAGAATGCATTGGGAATGATTTTACTAAAGGAAGGGAATGGATACAATGTTACTATAAGAATGCATTGGGAATGATTTTACTAAAGGAAGGCAATGGATACAATGTTACTATAAGAATGCATTGGGAATGATTTTACTATAGTAAAGGATTGGATACTATGTTGGCATAAGAATGCATTGGGAATGATTTTACTAAAGGAAAGCATTGGACACAATGTTACTATAAGAATGCATTGGGAATGATTTTACTAAAGGAAGGCAATGGATACAATGTAACTATCAGAATGCATTGGGAATGATTTTACTATAGTAAAGGATTGGATACTATGTTGGCATAAGAATGCATTGGGAATGATTTTACTAAAGGAAACCATTGGACACAATGTTATTATAAGAATGCATTGGGAATGATTTTACTAAAGGAAAGCATTGGACACAATGTTACTATAAGAATGCATTGGGAATGATTTTACTAAAGGAAAGCATTGGACACAATGTTACTATAAGAATGCATTGGAAATGATTTTACTAAAGGAAGGGAATGGATAAAATGTTACTATAAGAATGCATTGGGAATGATTTTACTAAAGGAAGGCAATGGATACAATATTACTATAAGAATGCATTGGGAATGATTTTACTAAAGGAAGGCAATGGATACAATGTTACTATAAGAATGCATTGGGAATGATTTTACTAAAGGAAAGCAATGGACACAATGTTACTATAAGAATGCATTGGGAATGATTTTACTAAAGGAAAGCATTAGACAAAATGTTACTATAAGAATGCATTGGGAATGATTTTACTAAAGGAAGGCAATGGATACAATGTTACTATAAGAATGCATTGGGAATGATTTTACTAAACGAAGGCAATGGATACAATATTACTATAAGAAGGCATTGGGAATGATTTTACTAAAGGAAGGCAATGGATACAATGTTACTATAAGAATGCATTGGGAATGATTTTACTAAAGGAAAGCATTGGACACAATGTTACTATAAGAATGCATTGGGAATGATTTTACTAAAGGAAAGCATTAGACAAAATGTTACTATAAGAATGCATTGGGAATGATTTTACTAAAGGAAGGGAATGGATACAATGTTACTATAAGAATGCATTGGGAATGATTTTACTAAAGGAAGGCAATGGATACAATATTACTATAAGAATGCATTGGGAATGATTTTACTAAAGGAAGGCAATGGATACAATGTTACTATAAGAATGCATTGCGAATGATTTTACTAAAGGAAAGCATTGGACACAATGTTACTATAAGAATGCATTGGGAATGATTTTACTAAAGGAATGCATTGGACACAATGTTACTATAAGAATGCATTGGGAATGATTTTACTAAAGGAAAGCATTAGACAAAATGTTACTATAAGAATGCATTGGGAATGATTTTACTAAAGGAAGGGAATGGATACAATGTTACTATAAGAATGCATTGGGAATGATTTTACTAAAGGAAGGCAATGGATACAATGTTACTATAAGAATGCATTGGGAATGATTTTACTATAGTAAAGGATTGGATACTATGTTGGCATAAGAATGCATTGGGAATGATTTTACTAAAGGAAAGCATTGGACACAATGTTACTATAAGAATGCATTGGGAATGATTTTACTAAAGGAAGGCAATGGATACAATGTAACTATCAGAATGCATTGGGAATGATTTTACTATAGTAAAGGATTGGATACTATGTTGGCATAAGAATGCATTGGGAATGATTTTACTAAAGGAAACCATTGGACACAATGTTATTATAAGAATGCATTGGGAATGATTTTACTAAAGGAAAGCATTGGACACAATGTTACTATAAGAATGCATTGGGAATGATTTTACTAAAGGAAAGCATTGGACACAATGTTACTATAAGAATGCATTGGAAATGATTTTACTAAAGGAAGGGAATGGATAAAATGTTACTATAAGAATGCATTGGGAATGATTTTACTAAAGGAAGGCAATGGATACAATATTACTATAAGAATGCATTGGGAATGATTTTACTAAAGGAAGGCAATGGATACAATGTTACTATAAGAATGCATTGGGAATGATTTTACTAAAGGAAAGCAATGGACACAATGTTACTATAAGAATGCATTGGGAATGATTTTACTAAAGGAAAGCATTAGACAAAATGTTACTATAAGAATGCATTGGGAATGATTTTACTAAAGGAAGGCAATGGATACAATGTTACTATAAGAATGCATTGGGAATGATTTTACTAAAGGAAGGCAATGGATACAATATTACTATAAGAATGCATTGGGAATGATTTTACTAAAGGAAGGCAATGGATACAATGTTACTATAAGAATGCATTGGGAATGATTTTACTAAAGGAAAGCATTGGACACAATGTTACTATAAGAATGCATTGGGAATGATTTTACTAAAGGAAAGCATTAGACAAAATGTTACTATAAGAATGCATTGGGAATGATTTTACTAAAGGAAGGGAATGGATACAATGTTACTATAAGAATGCATTGGGAATGATTTTACTAAAGGAAGGCAATGGATACAATATTACTATAAGAATGCATTGGGAATGATTTTACTAAAGGAAGGCAATGGATACAATGTTACTATAAGAATGCATTGGGAATGATTTTACTAAAGGAAAGCATTGGACACAATGTTACTATAAGAATGCATTGGGAATGATTTTACTAAAGGAATGCATTGGACACAATGTTACTATCAGAATGCATTGGGAATGATTTTACTAAAGGAAAGCATTAGACAAAATGTTACTATAAGAATGCATTGGGAATGATTTTACTAAAGGAAGGGAATGGATACAATGTTACTATAAGAATGCATTGGGAATGATTTTACTAAAGGAAGGCAATGGATACAATGTTACTATAAGAATGCATTGGGAATGATTTTACTATAGTAAAGGATTGGATACTATGTTGGCATAAGAATGCATTGGGAATGATTTTACTAAAGGAAAGCATTGGACACAATGTTACTATAAGAATGCATTGGGAATGATTTTACTAAAGGAAGGCAATGGATACAATGTAACTATCAGAATGCATTGGGAATGATTTTACTATAGTAAAGGATTGGATACTATGTTGGCATAAGAATGCATTGGGAATGATTTTACTAAAGGAAACCATTGGACACAATGTTACTATAAGAATGCATTGGGAATGATTTTACTAAAGGAAAGCATTGGACACAATGTTACTATAAGAATGCATTGGGAATGATTTTACTAAAGGAAAGCATTGGACACAATGTTACTATAAGAATGCATTGGGAATGATTTTACTAAAGGAAGGGAATGGATACAATGTTACTATAAGAATGCATTGGGAATGATTTTACTAAAGGAAGGCAATGGATACAATATTACTATAAGAATGCATTGGGAATGATTTTACTAAAGGAAGGCAATGGATACAATGTTACTATAAGAATGCATTGGGAATGATTTTACTAAAGGAAAGCAATGGACACAATGTTACTATAAGAATGCATTGGGAATGATTTTACTAAAGGAAAGCATTAGACAAAATGTTACTATAAGAATGCATTGGGAATGATTTTACTAAAGGAAGGGAATGGATACAATGTTACTATAAGAATACATTGGGAATGATTTTACTAAAGGAAGGCAATGGATACAATATTACTATAAGAATGCATTGGGAATGATTTTACTAAAGGAAGGCAATGGATACAATGTTACTATAAGAATGCATTGGGAATGATTTTACTAAAGGAAAGCAATGGACACAATGTTACTATAAGAATGCATTGGGAATGATTTTACTAAAGGAAGGCAATGGATACAATGTTACTATAAGAATGCATTGTGAATGATTTTACTAAAGGAAGGCAATGGATACAATGTTACTATAAGAATGCATTGGGAATGATTTTACTAAAGGAAAGCAATGGACACAATGTTACTATAAGAATGCATTGGGAATGATTTTACTAAAGGAAGGCAATGGATACAATGTTACTATAAGAATGCATTGGGAATGATTTTACTATAGTAAAGGATTGGATACTATTTTGGCATAAGAATGCATTGGGAATGATTTTACTAAAGGAAACCATTGGATACTATTTTGGCATAAGAATGCATTGGGAATGATTTTACTAAAGGAAACCATTGGACACAATGTTACTATAAGAATGCATTGGGAATGATTTTACTAAAGGAAGGCAATGGATACAATGTTACTATAAGAATGCATTGGGAATGATTTTACTATAGTAAAGGATTGGATACTATGTTGGCATAAGAATGAATTGGGAATGATTGTACTAAAGGAAACCATTGGACACAATGTTACTATAAGAATGCATTGGGAATGATTTTACTAAAGGAAAGCAATGGACACAATGTTACTATAAGAATGAATTGGGAATGATTTTAATAAAGGAAGGCAATGGATACAATGTTACTATAAGAATGCATTGGGAATAATTTTACTATAGTAAAGGATTGTATACTATGTTGGCATAAGAATGCATTGGGAATGATTTTACTAAAGGAAAGCATTGGACACAATGTTACTATAAGAATGCATTGGGAATGATTTTACTAAAGGAAGACAATGGATACAATGTTACTATAAGAATGCATTGGGAATGATTTTACTATAGTAAAGAATTGGATACTATGTTGGCATAAGAATGCATTGGGAATGATTTTACTAAAGGAAACCATTGGACACAATGTTACTATAAGAATGCATTGGGAATGATTTTACTATAAAAGGATTGGATACTATGTTGGCATAAGAATGCATTGGGAATGATTTTACTAAAGGAAAGCATTGGACACAATGTTACTATAAGAATGCATTGGGAATGATTTTACTAAAGGAAGGCAATGGATACAATGTTACTATAATAATGCATTGGAAATGATTTTATTAAAGGAAGGCAATGGATACAATGTTACTATAAGAATGCATTGTGAATGATTTTACTAAAGGAAGGTAATGGATACAATGTTACTATAAGAATGCATTGTGAATGATTTTACTAAAGGAAGGCAATGGATACAATGTTACTATAAGAATGCATTGGGAATGATTTTACTAAAGGAAGGCAATGGATACAATGTTACGATAAGAATGCATTGGGAATGATTTTACTATAGTAAAGGATTGGATACTATGTTGGCATAACAATGCATTGGGAATGATTTTACTAAAGGAAAGCATTGGACACAATGTTACTATAAGAATGCATTGGGAATGATTTTACTATAAAAGGATTGGATACTATGTTGGCATAAGAATGCATTGGGAATGATTTTACTAGAGGAAAGCATTGGACACAATGTTACTATAAGAATGCATTGGGAATGATTTTACTAAAGGAAGGCAATGGATACAATGTTACTATAAGAATGCATTGGGAATGATTTTACTATAGTAAAGGATTGGATACTATGTTGGCATAAGAATGCATTGGGAATGATTTTACTAAAGGAAAGCATTGGACACAATGTTACTATAAGAATGCATTGGGAATGATTTTACTAAAGGAAAGCATTGGACACAATGTTACTATAAGAATGCATTGGGAATGACTTTACTAAAGGAAGGCATTGGATACAATGTTACTATAAGAATGCATTGGGAATGATTTTACTATAGTAAAGGATTGGATACTATGTTGGCATAAGAATGCATTGGGAATGATTTTACTAAAGGATAGCATTGGACACAATGTTACTATAAGAATGCATTGGGAATGATTTTACTAAAGGAAAGCATTGGATACAATGTTACTATAAGAATGCATTGGGAATGATTTTACTATAAAAGAATTGGATACTATGTTGGCATAAGAATGCATTGGGAATGATTTTACTAAAGGAAAGCATTGGACACAATGTTACTATAAGAATGCATTGGGAATGATTTTACTAAAGGAAGGCAATGGATACAATGTTACTATAAGAATGCATTGGGAATGATTTTACTATAAAAGGATTGGATACTATGTTGGCATAAGAATGCATTGTGAATGATTTTACTAAAGGAAGGCAATGGATACAATGTTACTATAAGAATACATTGGGAATGATTTTACTATAGTAAAGGATTGGATACTATGTTGGCATAAGAATGCATTGGGAATGATTTTACTAAAGGAAGGCAATGGATACAATGTTACTATAAGAATACATTGGGAATGATTTTACTATAGTAAAGGATTGGATACTATGTTGGCATAAGAATGCATTGGGAATGATTTTACTAAAGGAAGGCAATGGATACAATGTTACTATAAGAATACATTGGGAATGATTTTACTATAGTAAAGGATTGGATACTATGTTGGCATAAGAATGCATTGGGAATGATTTTACTAAAGGAAGGCAATGGATACAATGTTACTATAAGAATACATTGGGAATGATTTTACTATAGTAAAGGATTGGATACTATGTTGGCATAAGAATGCATTGGGAATGATTTTACTAAAGGAAGGCAATGGATACAATGTTACTATAAGAATACATTGGGAATGATTTTACTATAGTAAAGGATTGGATACTATGTTGGCATAAGAATGCATTGGGAATGATTTTACTAAAGGAAGGCAATGGATACAATGTTACTATAAGAATACATTGGGAATGATTTTACTATAGTAAAGGATTGGATACTATGTTGGCATAAGAATGCATTGGGAATGATTTTACTAAAGGAAGGCAATGGATACAATGTTACTATAAGAATACATTGGGAATGATTTTACTATAGTAAAGGATTGGATACTATGTTGGCATAAGAATGCATTGGGAATGATTTTACTAAAGGAAGGCAATGGATACAATGTTATTATAAGAATACATTGGGAATGATTTTACTATAGTAAAGGATTGGATACTATGTTGGCATAAGAATGCATTGGGAATGATTTTACTAAAGGAAGGCAATGGATACAATGTTACTATAAGAATACATTGGGAATGATTTTACTATAGTAAAGGATTGGATACTATGTTGGCATAAGAATGCATTGGGAATGATTTTACTAAAGGATAGCATTGGACACAATGTTACTATAAGAATGCATTGGGAATGATTTTACTAAAGGAAAGCATTGGATACAATGTTACTATAAGAATGCATTGGGAATGATTTTACTATAAAAGGATTGGATACTATGTTGGCATAAGAATGCATTGGGAATGATTTTACTAAAGGAAAGCATTGGACACAATGTTACTATAAGAATGCATTGGGAATGATTTTACTAAAAGAAAGCATTGGACACAATGTTACTATAAGAATGCATTGGGAATGATTTTACTATAAAAGGATTGGATACTATGTTGGCATAAGAATGCATTGGGAATGATTTTACTAAAGGAAGGCAATGGATACAATGTTACTATAAGAATACGTTGGGAATGATTTTACTATAGTAAAGGATTGGATACTATGTTGGCATAAGAATGCATTGGGAATGATTTTACTAAAGGAAGGCAATGGATACAATGTTACTATAAGAATACATTGGGAATGATTTTACTATAGTAAAGGATTGGATACTATGTTGGCATAAGAATGCATTGGGAATGATTTTACTAAAGGAAGGCAATGGATACAATGTTACTATAAGAATACGTTGGGAATGATTTTACTATAGTAAAGGATTGGATACTATGTTGGCATAAGAATGCATTGGGAATGATTTTACTAAAGGAAAGCATTGGACACAATGTTACTATAAGAATGCATTGGGAATGATTTTACTAAAGGAAGGCAATGGATACAATGTTACTATAAGAATGCATTGTGAATGATTTTACTAAAGGAAGGCAATGGATACAATGTTACTATAAGAATGCATTGGGAATGATTTTATAATAGTAAAGGATTGGATACTATGTTGGCATAAGAATGCATTGGGAATGATTTTACTAAAGGATAGCATTGGACACAATGTTACTATAAGAATGCATTGGGAATGATTTTACTAAAGGAAAGCATTGGATACAATGTTACTATAAGAATGCATTGGGAATGATTTTACTATAAAAGGATTGGATACTATGTTGGCATAAGAATGCATTGGGAATGATTTTACTAAAGGAAAGCATTGGACACAATGTTACTATAAGAATGCATTGGGAATGATTTTACTAAAAGAAAGCATTGGACACAATGTTACTATAAGAATGCATTGGGAATGATTTTACTATAAAAGGATTGGATACTATGTTGGCATAAGAATGCATTGAGAATGATTTTACTAAAGGAAAGCATTGGACACAATGTTACTATAAGAATGCATTGGGAATGATTTTACTAAAGGAAGGCAATGGATACAATGTTACTATAAGAATACATTGGGAATGATTTTACTATAGTAAAGGATTGGATACTATGTTGGCATAAGAATGAACTGGGAATGATTTTACTAAAGGAAACCATTGGACACAATGTTACTATAAGAATGCATTGGGAATGATTTTACTAAAGGAAAGCAATGGACACAATGTTACTATAAGAAGGCATTGAGAATGATTTTAATAAAGGAAGGCAATGGATACAATGTTACTATAAGAATGCATTGGGAATAATTTTACTATAGTAAAGGATTGTATACTATGTTGGCATAAGAATGCATTGGGAATGATTTTACTAAAGGAAAGCATTGGACACAATGTTACTATAAGAATGCATTGGGAATGATTTTACTAAAGGAAGGCAATGGATACAATGTAACTATAAGAATGCATTGGGAATGATTTTACTATAGTAAAGGATTGGATACTATGTTGGCATAAGAATGCATTGGGAATGATTTTACTAAAGGAAACCATTGGACACAATGTTACTATAAGAATGCATTGGGAATGATTTTACTAAAGGAAAGCATTGGACACAATGTTACTATAAGAATGCATTGGGAATGATTTTACTAAAGGAAAGCATTGGACACAATGTTACTATAAGAATGTATTGGGAATGATTTTACTAAAGGAAAGCATTAGACATAATGTTACTATAAGAATGTATTGGGAATGATTTTACTAAAGGAAGGCAATGGATACAATGTTACTATAAGAATGCATTGGGAATGATTTTACTATAGTAAAGGATTGGATACTATGTTGGCATAAGAATGCATTGGGAATGATTTTACTAAAGGAAACCATTGGACACAATGTTACTATAAGAATGCATTGGGAATGATTTTACTAAAGGAAGGCAATGGATACAATGTTACTATAAGAATGCATTGTGAATGATTTTACTAAAGGAAGGCAATGGATACAATGTTACTATAAGAATGCATTGGGAATGATTTTACTAAAGGAAGGCAATGGATACAATGTTACTATAAGAATGCATTGGGAATGATTTCACTATAGTAAAGGATTGGATACTATGTTGGCATAAGAATGCATTGGGAATGATTATACTAAAGGAAAGCATTGGACACAATGTTACTATAAGAATGCATTGGGAATGATTTTACTAAAGGAAGGCAATGGATACAATGTTACTATAAGAATGCATTGGGAATGATTTTACTATACAAGGATTGGATACTATGTTGGCATAAGAATGCATTGGGAATGATTTTACTAAAGGAAAGCATTGGACACAATGTTACTATAAGAATGCATTGGGAATGATTTTACTAAAGGAAGGCAATGGATACAATGTTACTATAAGAATGCATTGGCAATGATTTTACTAAAGGAAGGCAATGGATACAATGTTACTATAAGAATGCATTGGCAATGATTTTACTAAAGGAAGGCAATGGATACAATGTTACTATAAGAATGCATTGGGAATGATTTTACTATAAAAGGATTGGATACTATGTTGGCATAAGAATGCATTGGGAATGATTTTACTAAAGTAAAGCATTGGACACAATGTTACTATAAGAATGCATTGGGAATGATTTTACTATAAAAGGATTGGATACTATGTTGGCATAAGAATGCATTGGGAATGATTTTACTAAAGGAAAGCATTGGACACAATGTTACTATAAGAATGCATTGGGAATGATTTTACTAAAGGAAGGCAATGGATACAATGTTACAATAAGAATGCATTGGGAATGATTTTACTAAAGGAAGGCAATGGATACAATGTTACTATAAGAATGCATTGTGAATGATTTTACTAAAGGAAGGCAATGGATACAATGTTACTATAAGAATGCTTTGGGAATATTTTACTAAAGGAAGGCAATGGATACAATGTTACTACAAGAATGCATTGTGAATGATTTTACTAAAGGAAGGCAATGGATACAATGTTACTATAAGAATGCATTGGGAATGATTTTACTAAAGGAAGGCAATGGATACAATGTTACTATAAGAATGCATTGGGAATGATTTTACTATAGTAAAGGATTGGATACTATGTTGGCATAAGAATGCATTGGGAATGATTTTACTAAAGGAAAGCATTGGACACAATGTTACTATAAGAATGCATTGGGAATGATTTTACTAAAGGAAGGCAATGGATACAATGTTACTATAAGAATGCATTGAGAATGATTTTACTATAAAAGGATTGGATACTATGCTGGCATAAGAATGCATTGGGAATGATTTTACTAAAGGACAGCATTGGACACAATGTTACTATAAGAATGCATTGGGAATGATTTTACTATAAAAGGATTGGATACTATGTTGGCATAAGAATGCATTGGGAATGATTTTACTAAAGGAAGGCAATGGATACAATGTTACTATAAGTATGCATTGGGAATGATTTTACTATCAAAGGATTGGATACTATGTTGGCATAAGAATGCATTGGGAATGATTTTACTAAAGGAAAGCATTGGACACAATGTTACTATAAGAATGCATTGGGAATGATTTTACTAAAGGAAGGCAATGGATACAATGTTACTATAAGAATGCATTGGGAATGATTTTACTAAAGGAAGGCAATGGATACAATGTTACTATAAGAATGCATTGGGAATGATTTTACTTTCGTAAAGGATTGGATACTATGTTGGAATAAGAATGCATTGGGAATGATTTTACTAAAGGTAAGCATTGGACACAATGTTACTATAAGAATGCATTGGGAATGATTTTACTAAAGGTAGGCAATGGATACAATGTTACTATAAGAATGCATTGGGTATGATTTTACTATAAAAGGATTGGATACTATGTTGGCATAAGAATGCATTGGGAATGATTTTACTAAAGGAAGGCAATGGATACAATGTTACTATAAGAATGCATTGGGAATGATTTTACTATAAAAGGATTGGATACTATGTTGGCATAAGAATGCATTGGGAATGATTTTACTAAAGGAAGGCAATGGATACAATGTTACTATAAGAATGCATTGGGAATGATTTTACTATAAAAGGATTGGATACTATGTTGGCATAAGAATCCATTGGGAATGATTTTACTAAAAGAAAGCATTGGACAAAATGTTACTATAAGAATGCATTGGGAATGATTTTACTAAAGGAAGGCAATGGATACAATGTTACTATAAGAATGCATTGGGAATGATTTTACTAAAGGAAGGCAATGGATACAATGTTACTATAAGAATGCATTGTGAATGATTTTACTAAAGGAAGACAATGGATACAATGTACTATAAGAATGCTTTGGGAATGATTTTACTAAAGGAAGGCAATGGATACAATGTTACTATAAGAATGCATTGGGAATGATTTCACTATAGTAAAGGATATGATACTATGTTGGCATAAGAATGCATTGGGAATGATTTTTCTAAAGGAAAGCATTGGACACAATGTTACTATAAGAATGCATTGGGAAGGATTTTACTAAAAGAAGTCAATGGATACAATGTTACTATAAGAATGCATTGGGAATGAATTTACTATAAAAGGATTGGATACTATGTTGGCATAAGAATGCATTGGGAATGATTTTACTAAAGGAAAGCATTGGACACAATGTTACTATAAGAATGCATTGGGAATGATTTTACTATAAAAGGATTGGATACTATGTTGGCATAAGAATGCATTGAGAACTATTTTACTAAAGGAAAGCATTGGACACAATGTTACTATAAGAATGCATTGGGAATGATTTTACTAAAGGAAGGCAATGGATACAATGTTACTATAAGAATGCATTGGGAATGATTTTACTAAAGGAAGGCAATGGATACAATGTTACTATAAGAATGCATTGGGAATGATTTTACTAAAGGAAGGCAATGGATACAATGTTACTATAAGAATGCATTGGGAATGATTTTACTATAAAAGGATTGGATACTATGTTGGCATAAGAATGCATTGGGAATGATTTTACTAAAGGAAAGCATTGGACACAATGTTACTATAAGAATGCATTGGGAATGATTTTACTAAAGGAAGGCAATGGATACAATGTTACTATAAGAATGCATTGGGAATGATTTTACTTTCGTAAAGGATTGGATACTATGTTGGCATAAGAATGCATTGGGAATGATTTTACTAAAGGTAAGCATTGGACACAATGTTACTATAAGAATGCATTGGGAATGATTTTACTAAAGGAAGGCAATGGATACAATGTTACTATAAGAATGCATTGGGTATGATTTTACTATAAAAGGATTGGATACTATGTTGGCATAAGAATGCATTTGCGAATGATTTTACTAAAGGAATGCAATGGATACAATGTTACTATAAGAATGCATTGGGAATGATTTTACTATAAAAGGATTGGATACTATGTTGGCATAAGAATGCATTGGGAATGATTTTACTAAAGGAAAGCATTGGACACAATGTTACTATAAGAATGCATTGGGAATGATTTTACTAAAGGAAGGCAATGGATACAATGTTACTATAAGAATGCATTGGGAATGATTTTACTAAAGGAAGGCAATGGATACAATGTTACTATAAGAATGCATTGTGAATGATTTTACTAAAGGAAGGCAATGGATACAATGTTACTATAAGAATGCATTGGGAATGATTTTACTAAAGGAAGGCAATGGATACAATGTTACTATAAGAATGCATTGGGAATGATTTCACTATAGTAAAGGATTGGATACTATGTTGGCATAAGAATGCATTGGGAATGATTTTACTAAAGGAAAGCATTGGACACAATGTTACTATAAGAATGCATTGGGAATGATTTTACTAAAGGAAGGCAATGGATACAATGTTACTATAAGAATGCATTGGGAATGATTTTACTATAAAAGGATTGGATACTATGTTGGCATAAGAATGCATTGGGAATGATTTTACTAAAGGAAAGAATTGGACACAATGTTACTATAAGAATGCATTGGGAATGATTTTACTATAAAAGGATTGGATACTATGTTGGCATAAGAATGCATTGGGAATGATTTTACTAAAGGAAAGCATTGGACACAATGTTACTATAAGAATGCATTGGGAATGATGTTACTAAAGGAAGGCAATGGATACAATGTTACTATAAGAATGCATTGGGAATGATTTTACTAAAGGAAGGCAATCGATACAATGTTACTATAAGAATGCATTGGGAATGATTTTACTATAGTAAAGTATTGGATACTATGTTGGCATAAGAATGCATTGGGAATGATTTTACTAAAGGAAAGCATTGGACAAAATGTTACTATAAGAATGCATTGGGAATGATTTTACTAAAGGAAGGCAATGGATACAATGTTACTATAAGAATGCATTGGGAATGATTTTACTAAAGGAAGGCAATGGATACAATGTTACTATAAGAATGCATTGTGAATGATTTTACTTAAGGAAGACAATGGATACAATGTACTATAAGAATGCTTTGGGAATGATTTTACTAAAGGAAGGCAATGGATACAATGTTACTATAAGAATGCATTGGGAATGATTTCACTATAGTAAAGGATTGGATACTATGTTGGCATAAGAATGCATTGGGAATGATTTTACTAAAGGAAAGCATTGGACACAATGTTACTATAAGAATGCATTGGGAATGATTTTACTAAAGGAAGGCAATGGATACAATGTTACTCTAAGAATGCATTGGGAATGAATTTACTATAAAAGGATTGAATACTATGTTGGCATAAGAATGCATTGGGAATGATTTTACTAAAGGAAAGCATTGGACACAATGTTACTATAAGAATGCATTGGGAATGTTTTTACTATAAAAGGATTGGATACTATGTTGGCGTAAGAATGCATTGAGAACTATTTTACTAAAGGAAAGCATTGGACACAATGTTACTATAAGAATGCATTGGGAATGATTTTACTAAAGGAAGGGAATGGATACAATGTTACTATAAGAATGCATTGGGAATGATTTTACTAAAGGAAGGCAATGGATACAATGTTACTATAAGAATGCATTGGGAATGATTTTACTATAGTAAAGGATTGGATACTATGTTGGCATAAGAATGCATTGGGAATGATTTTACTAAAGGAAAGCATTGGACACAATGTTACTATAAGAATGCATTGGGAATGACTTTACTAAAGGAAGGCAATGGATACAATGTTACTATAAGAATGCATTGGGAATGATTTTACTAAAGGAAGGCAATGCATACAATGTTAATATAAGAATGCATTGGGAATGATTTTACTTTCGTAAAGGATTGGATACTATGTTGGCATAAGAATGCATTGGGAATGATTTTACTAAAGGAAAGCATTGGACAAAATGTTACTATAAGAATGCATTGGGAATGATTTTACTAAAGGAAGGCAATGGATACAATGTTACTATAAGAATGCATTGGGAATGATTTTACTAAAGGAAGGCAATGGATACAATGTTACTATAAGAATGCATTGTGAATGATTTTACTAAAGGAAGACAATGGATACAATGTACTATAAGAATGCTTTGGGAATGATTTTACTAAAGGAAGGCAATGGATACAATGTTACTATAAGAATGCATTGGAAATGATTTCACTATAGTAAAGGATTGGATACTATGTTGGCATAAGAATGCATTGGGAATGATTTTACTAAAGGAAAGCATTGGACACAATGTTACTATAAGAATGCATTGGGAATGATTTTACTAAAGGAAGGCAATGGATACAATGTTACTATAAGAATGCATTGGGAATGAATTTACTATAAAAGGATTGAATACTATGTTGGCATAAGAATGCATTGGGAATGATTTTACTAAAGGAAAGCATTGGACACAATGTTACTATAAGAATGCATTGGGAATGATTTTACTATAAAAGGATTGGATACTATGTTGGCATAAGAATGCATTGAGAACTATTCTACTAAAGGAAAGCATTGGACACAATGTTACTATAAGAATGCATTGGGAATGATTTTACTAAAGGAAGGCAATGGATACAATGTTACTATAAGAATGCATTGGGAATGATTTTACTAAAGGAAGGCAATGGATACAATGTTACTATAAGAATGCATTGGGAATGATTTTACTAAAGGAAGGCAATGGATACAATGTTACTATAAGAATGCATTGGGAATGATTTTACTATAAAAGTATTGGATACTATGTTGGCATAAGAATGCATTGGGAATGATTTTACTAAAGGAAAGCATTGGACACAATTTTACTATAAGAATGCATTGGGAATGATTTTACTAAAGAAAGGCAATGGATACAATGTTACTATAAGAATGCATTGGGAATGATTTTACTAAAGGAAGGCAATGGATACAATGTTACTATAAGAATGCATTGGGAATGATTTTACTTTCGTAAAGGATTGGATACTATGTTGGCATAAGAATGGATTGGGAATGATTTTACTAAAGGTAAGCATTGGACACAATGTTACTATAAGAATGCATTGGGAATGATTTTACTAAAGGAAGGCAATGGATACAATGTTACTATAAGAATGCATTGGGTATGATTTTACTATAAAAGGATTGGATACTATGTTGGCATAAGAATGCATTGGGAATGATTTTACTAAAGGAAGGCAATGGATACAATGTTACTATAAGAATGCATTGGGAATGATTTTACTATAAAAGGATTGGATACTATGTTGGCATAAGAATGCATTGGGAATGATTTTACTAAAGGAAGGCAATGGATACAATGTTACTATAAGAATGCATTGGGAATGATTTTATTATAAAAGGATTGGATACTATGTTGGCATAAGAATGCATTGGGAATGATTTTACTAAAGGAAAGCATTGGACACAATGTTACTATAAGAATGCATTGGGAATGATTTTACTAAAGGAAGGCAATGGATACAATGTTACTATAAGAATGCATTGGGAATGATTTTACTAAAGGAAGGCAATGGATACAATGTTACTATAAGAATGCATTGTGAATGATTTTACTAAAGGAAGGCAATGGATACAATATTACTATAAGAATGCATTGGGAATGATTTTACTAAAGGAAGGCAATGGATACAATGTTACTATAAGAATGCATTGGGAATGATTTCACTATAGTAAAGGATTGGATACTATGTTGGCATAAGAATGCATTGGGAATGATTTTACTAAAGGAAAGCATTGGACACAATGTTACTATAAGAATGCATTGGGAATGATTTTACTAAAGGAAGGCAATGGATACATTGTTGCTATAAGAATGCATTGGGAATGATTTTACTATAAAAGGATTGTATACTATGTTGGCATAAGAATGCATTGGGAATGATTTTACTAAAGGAAAGCATTGGACACAATGTTACTATAAGAATGCATTGGGAATGATTTTACTATAAAAGGATTGGATACTATGTTGGCATAAGAATGCATTGGGAATGATTTTACTAAAGGAAAGCATTGGACACAATGTTACTATAAGAATGCTTTGGGAATGATTTTACTAAAGGAAGGCAATGGATACAATGTTACTATAAGAATGCATTGGGAATGATTTTACTAAAGGAAGGCAATGGATACAATGTTACTATAAGAATGCATTGGGAATGATTTTACTATAGTAAAGGATTGGATACTATGTTGGCATAAGAATGCATTGGGAATGATTTTACTAAAGGAAAGCATTGGACACAATGTTACTATAAGAATGCATTGGGAATGATTTTACTAAAGGAAGGCAATGGATACAATGTTACTCTAAGAATGCATTGGGAATGAATTTACTATAAAAGGATTGAATACTATGTTGGCATGAGAATGCATTGGGAATGATTTTACTAAAGGAAAGCATTGGACACAATGTTACTATAAGAATGCATTGGGAATGATTTTACTATAAAAGGAGTGGATACTATGTTGGCGTAAGAATTCATTGAGAACTATTTTACTAAAGGAAAGCATTGGACACAATGTTACTATAAGAATGCATTGGGAATGATTTTACTAAAGGAAGGCAATGGATACAATGTTACTATAAGAATGCATTGGGAATGATTTTACTTTCGTAAAGGATTGGATACTATGTTGGCATAAGAATGCATTGGGAATGATTTTACTAAAGGAAAGCATTGGACAAAATGTTACTATAAGAATGCATTGGGAATGATTTTACTAAAGGAAGGCAATGGATACAATGTTACTATAAGAATGCATTGGGAATGATTTTACTAAAGGAAGGCAATGGATACAATGTTACTATAAGAATGCATTGTGAATGATTTTACTAAAGGAAGACAATGGATACAATGTACTATAAGAATGCTTTGGGAATGATTTTACTAAAGGAAGGCAATGGATACAATGTTACTATAAGAATGCATTGGGAATGATTTCACTATAGTAAAGGATTGGATACTATGTTGGCATAAGAATTCATTGGGAATGATTTTACTAAAGGAAAGCATTGGACACAATGTTACTATAAGAATGCATTGGGAATGATTTTACTAAAGTAAGGCAATGGATACAATGTTACTATAAGAATGCATTGGGAATGATTTTACTAAAGGAAGGCAATGGATACAATGTTACTATAAGAATGCATTGGGAATGATTTTACTTTCGTAAAGGATTGGATATTATGTTGGCATAAGAATGCATTGGGAATGATTTTACTAAAGGAAAGCATTGGACAAAATGTTACTATAAGAATGCATTGGGAATGATTTTACTAAAGGAAGGCAATGGATACAATGTTACTATAAGAATGCATTGGGAATGATTTTACTAAAGGAAGGCAATGGATACAATGTTACTATAAGAATGCATTGTGAATGATTTTACTAAAGGAAGACAATGGATACAATGTACTATAAGAATGCTTTGGGAATGATTTTACTAAAGGAAGGCAATGGATACAATGTTACTATAAGAATGCATTGGGAATGATTTCACTATAGTAAAGGATTGGATACTATGTTGGCATAAGAATGCATTGGGAATGATTTTACTAAAGGAAAGCATTGGACACAATGTTACTATAAGAATGCATTGGGAATGATTTTACTAAAGGAAGGCAATGGATACAATGTTACTATAAGAATGCATTGGGAATGAATTTACTATAAAAGGATTGAATACTATGTTGGCATAAGAATGCATTGGGAATGATTTTACTAAAGGAAAGCATTGGACACAATGTTACTATAAGAATGCATTGGGAATGATTTTACTATAAAAGGATTGGATACTATGTTGGCATAAGAATGCATTGAGAACTATTTTACTAAAGGAAAGCATTGGACACAATGTTACTATAAGAATGCATTGGGAATGATTTTACTAAAGGAAGGCAATGGATACAATGTTACTATAAGAATGCATTGGGAATGATTTTACTAAAGGAAGGCAATGGATACAATGTTACTATAAGAATGCATTGGGAATGATTTTACTAAAGGAAGGCAATGGATACAATGTTACTATAAGAATGCATTGGGAATGATTTTACTATAAAAGGATTGGATACTATGTTGGCATAAGAATGCATTGGGAATGATTTTACTAAAGGAAAGCATTGGACACAATGTTACTATAAGAATGCATTGGGAATGATTTTACTAAAGGAAGGCAATGGATACAATGTTACTATAAGAATGCATTGGGAATGATTTTACTAAAGGAAGGCAATGGATACAATGTTACTATAAGAATGCATTGGGAATGATTTTACTTTCGTAAAGGATTGGATAGTATGTTGGCATAAGAATGCATTGGGAATGATTTTACTAAAGGTAAGCATTGGACACAATGTTACTATAAGAATGCATTGGGAATGATTTTACTAAAGGAAGGCAATGGATACAATGTTACTATAAGAATGCATTGGGTATGATTTTACTATAAAAGGATTGGATACTATGTTGGCATAAGAATGCATTGGGAATGATTTTACTAAAGGAAGGCAATGGATACAATGTTACTATAAGAATGCATTGGGAATGATTTTACTATAAAAGGATTGGATACTATGTTGGCATAAGAATGCATTGGGAATGATTTTACTAAAGGAAGGCAATGGATACAATGTTACTATAAGAATGCATTGGGAATGATTTTACTATAAAAGGATTGGATACTATGTTGGCATAAGAATGCATTGGGAATGATTTTACTAAAGGAAAGCATTGGACACAATGTTACTATAAGAATGCATTGGGAATGATTTTACTAAAGGAAGGCAATGGATACAATGTTACTATAAGAATGCATTGGGAATGATTTTACTAAAGGAAGGCAATGGATACAATGTTACTATAAGAATGCATTGTGAATGATTTTACTAAAGGAAGGCAATGGATACAATATTACTATAAGAATGCATTGGGAATGATTTTACTAAAGGAAGGCAATGGATACAATGTTACTATAAGAATGCATTGGGAATGATTTCACTATAGTAAAGGATTGGATACTATGTTGGCATAAGAATGCATTGGGAATGATTTTACTAAAGGAAAGCATTGGACACAATGTTACTATAAGAATGCATTGGGAATGATTTTACTAAAGGAAGGCAATGGATACAATGTTACTATAAGAATGCATTGGGAATGAATTTACTATAAAAGGATTGAATACTATGTTGGCATAAGAATGCATTGGGAATGATTTTACTAAAGGAAAGCATTGGACACAATGTTACTATAAGAATGCATTGGGAATGATTTTACTATAAAAGGATTGGATACTATGTTGGCATAAGAATGCATTGAGAACTATTTTACTAAAGGAAAGCATTGGACACAATGTTACTATAAGAATGCATTGGGAATGATTTTACTAAAGGAAGGCAATGGATACAATGTTACTATAAGAATGCATTGGGAATGATTTTACTAAAGGAAGGCAATGGATACAATGTTACTATAAGAATGCATTGGGAATGATTTTACTAAAGGAAGGCAATGGATACAATGTTACTATAAGAATGCATTGGGAATGATTTTACTATAAAAGGATTGGATACTATGTTGGCATAAGAATGCATTGGGAATGATTTTACTAAAGGAAAGCATTGGACACAATTTTACTATAAGAATGCATTGGGAATGATTTTACTAAAGAAAGGCAATGGATACAATGTTACTATAAGAATGCATTGGGAATGATTTTACTAAAGGAAGGCAATGGATACAATGTTACTATAAGAATGCATTGGGAATGATTTTACTTTCGTAAAGGATTGGTTACTATGTTGGCATAAGAATGTATTGGGAATGATTTTACTAAAGGTAAGCATTGGACACAATGTTACTATAAGAATGCATTGGGAATGATTTTACTAAAGGAAGGCAATGGATACAATGTTACTATAAGAATGCATTGGGTATGATTTTACTATAAAAGGATTGGATACTATGTTGGCATAAGAATGCATTGGGAATGATTTTACTAAAGGAAGGCAATGGATACAATGTTACTATAAGAATGCATTGGGAATGATTTTACTATAAAAGGATTGGATACTATGTTGGCATAAGAATGCATTGGGAATGATTTTACTAAAGGAAGGCAATGGATACAATGTTACTATAAGAATGCATTGGGAATGATTTTACTATAAAAGGATTGGATACTATGTTGGCATAAGAATGCATTGGGAATGATTTTACTAAAGGAAAGCATTGGACACAATGTAACTATAAGAATGCATTGGGAATGATTTTACTAAAGGAAGGCAATGGATACAATGTTACTATAAGAATGCATTGGGAATGATTTTACTAAAGGAAGGCAATGGATACAATGTTACTATAAGAATGCATTGTGAATGATTTTACTAAAGGAAGGCAATGGATACAATATTACTATAAGAATGCATTGGGAATGATTTTACTAAAGGAAGGCAATGGATACAATGTTACTATAAGAATGCATTGGGAATGATTTCACTGTAGTAAAGGATTGGATACTATGTTGGCATAAGAATGCATTGGGAATGATTTTACTAAAGGAAAGCATTGGACACAATGTTACTATAAGAATGCATTGGGAATGATTTTACTAAAGGAAGGTAATGGATACAATGTTGCTATAAGAATGCATTGGGAATGATTTTACTATAAAAGGATTGGATACTATGTTGGCATAAGAATGCATTGGGAATGATTTTACTAAAGGAAAGCATTGGACACAATGTTACTATAAGAATGCATTGGGAATGATTTTACTATAAAAGGATTGGATACTATGTTGGCATAAGAATGCATTGGGAATGATTTTACTAAAGGAAAGCATTGGACACAATGTTACTATAAGAATGCTTTGGGAATGATTTTACTAAAGGAAGGCAATGGATACAATGTTACTATAAGAATGCATTGGGAATGATTTTACTAAAGGAAGGCAATGGATACAATGTTACTATAAGAATGCATTGGGAATGATTTTACTATAGTAAAGGATTGGATACTATGTTGGCATAAGAATGCATTGGGAATGATTTTACTAAAGGAAAGCATTGGACACAATGTTACTATAAGAATGCATTGTGAATGATTTTACTAAAGGAAGACAATGGATACAATGTACTATAAGAATGCTTTGGGAATGATTTTACTAAAGGAAGGCAATGGATACAATGTTACTATAAGAATGCATTGGGAATGATTTCACTATAGTAAAGGATTGGATACTATGTTGGCATAAGAATGCATTGGGAATGATTTTACTAAAGGAAAGCATTGGACACAATGTTACTATAAGAATGCATTGGGAATGATTTTACTAAAGGAAGGCAATGGATACAATGTTACTCTAAGAATGCATTGGGAATGAATTTACTATAAAAGGATTGAATACTATGTTGGCATAAGAATGCATTGGGAATGATTTTACTAAAGGAAAGCATTGGACACAATGTTACTATAAGAATGCATTGGGAATGATTTTACTATAAAAGGATTGGATACTATGTTGGCGTAAGAATGCATTGAGAACTATTTTACTAAAGGAAAGCATTGGACACAATGTTACTATAAGAATGCATTGGGAATGATTTTACTAAAGGAAGGCAATGGATACAATGTTACTATAAGAATGCATTGGGAATGATTTTACTATAGTAAAGGACTGGATACTATGTTGGCATAAGAATGCATTGGGAATGATTTTACTAAAGGAAAGCATTGGACACAATGTTACTATAAGAATGCATTGGGAATGATTTTACTAAAGGAAGGCAATGGATACAATGTTACTATAAGAATGCATTGGGAATGATTTTACTTTCGTAAAGGATTGGATACTATGTTGGCATAAGAATGCATTGGGAATGATTTTACTAAAGGAAAGCATTGGACAAAATGTTACTATAAGAATGCATTGGGAATGATTTTACTAAAGGAAGGCAATGGATACAATGTTACTATAAGAATGCATTGTGAATGATTTTACTAAAGGAAGACAATGGATACAATGTACTATAAGAATGCTTTGGGAATGATTTTACTAAAGGAAGGCAATGGATACAATGTTACTATAAGAATGCATTGGGAATGAATTTACTATAAAAGGATTGAATACTATGTTGGCATAAGAATGCATTGGGAATGATTTTACTAAAGGAAAGCATTGGACACAATGTTACTATAAGAATGCATTGGGAATGATTTTACTATAAAAGGATTGGATACTATGTTGGCATAAGAATGCATTGAGAACTATTTTACTAAATGAAAGCATTGGACACAATGTTACTATAAGAATGCATTGGGAATGATTTTACTAAAGGAAGGCAATGGATACAATGTTACTATAAGAATGCATTGGGAATGATTTTACTAAAGGAAGGCAATGGATACAATGTTACTATAAGAATGCATTGGGAATGATTTTACTAAAGGAAGGCAATGGATACAATGTTACTATAAGAATGCATTGGGAATGATTTTACTATAAAAGGATTGGATACTATGTTGGCATAAGAATGCATTGGGAATGATTTTACTAAAGGAAAGCATTGGACACAATGTTACTATAAGAATGCATTGGGAATGATTTTACTAAAGGAAGGCAATGGATACAATGTTACTATAAGAATGCATTGGGAATGATTTTACTAAAGGAAGGCAATGGATACAATGTTACTATAAGAATGCATTGGGAATGATTTTACTTTCGTAAAGGATTGGATAGTATGTTGGCATAAGAATGCATTGGGAATGATTTTACTAAAGGTAAGCATTGGACACAATGTTACTATAAGAATGCATTGGGAATGATTTTACTAAAGGAAAGCATTGGACACAATGTTACTATAAGAATGCATTGGGAATGATTTTACTATAAAAGGATTGGATACTATGTTGGCGTAAGAATGCATTGAGAACTATTTTACTAAAGGAAAGCATTGGACACAATGTTACTATAAGAATGCATTGGGAATGATTTTACTAAAGGAAGGCAATGGATACAATGTTACTATAAGAATGCATTGGGAATGATTTTACTATAGTAAAGGACTGGATACTATGTTGGCATAAGAATGCATTGGGAATGATTTTACTAAAGGAAAGCATTGGACACAATGTTACTATAAGAATGCATTGGGAATGATTTTACTAAAGGAAGGCAATGGATACAATGTTACTATAAGAATGCATTGGGAATGATTTTACTTTCGTAAAGGATTGGATACTATGTTGGCATAAGAATGCATTGGGAATGATTTTACTAAAGGAAAGCATTGGACAAAATGTTACTATAAGAATGCATTGGGAATGATTTTACTAAAGGAAGGCAATGGATACAATGTTACTATAAGAATGCATTGGGAATGATTTTACTAAAGGAAGGCAATGGATACAATGTTACTATAAGAATGCATTGTGAATGATTTTACTAAAGGAAGACAATGGATACAATGTACTATAAGAATGCTTTGGGAATGATTTTACTAAAGGAAGGCAATGGATACAATGTTACTATAAGAATGCATTGGGAATGAATTTACTATAAAAGGATTGAATACTATGTTGGCATAAGAATGCATTGGGAATGATTTTACTAAAGGAAAGCATTGGACACAATGTTACTATAAGAATGCATTGGGAATGATTTTACTATAAAAGGATTGGATACTATGTTGGCATAAGAATGCATTGAGAACTATTTTACTAAAGGAAAGCATTGGACACAATGTTACTATAAGAATGCATTGGGAATGATTTTACTAAAGGAAGGCAATGGATACAATGTTACTATAAGAATGCATTGGGAATGATTTTACTAAAGGAAGGCAATGGATACAATGTTACTATAAGAATGCATTGGGAATGATTTTACTAAAGGAAGGCAATGGATACAATGTTACTATAAGAATGCATTGGGAATGATTTTACTATAAAAGGATTGGATACTATGTTGGCATAAGAATGCATTGGGAATGATTTTACTAAAGGAAAGCATTGGACACAATGTTACTATAAGAATGCATTGGGAATGATTTTACTAAAGGAAGGCAATGGATACAATGTTACTATAAGAATGCATTGGGAATGATTTTACTAAAGGAAGGCAATGGATACAATGTTACTATAAGAATGCATTGGGAATGATTTTACTTTCGTAAAGGATTGGATAGTATGTTGGCATAAGAATGCATTGGGAATGATTTTACTAAAGGTAAGCATTGGACACAATGTTACTATAAGAATGCATTGGGAATGATTTTACTAAAGGAAGGCAATGGATACAATGTTACTATAAGAATGCATTGGGTATGATTTTACTATAAAAGGATTGGATACTATGTTGGCATAAGAATGCATTGGGAATGATTTTACTAAAGGAAGGCAATGGATACAATGTTACTATAAGAATGCATTGGGAATGATTTTACTATAAAAGGATTGGATACTATGTTGGCATAAGAATGCATTGGGAATGATTTTACTAAAGGAAGGCAATGGATACAATGTTACTATAAGAATGCATTTGGAATGATTTTACTATAAAAGGATTGGATACTATGTTGGCATAAGAATGCATTGGGAATGATTTTACTAAAGGAAAGCATTGGACACAATGTTACTATAAGAATGCATTGGGAATGATTTTACTAAAGGAAGGCAATGGATACAATGTTACTATAAGAATGCATTGGGAATGATTTTACTAAAGGAAGGCAATGGATACAATGTTACTATAAGAATGCATTGTGAATGATTTTACTAAAGGAAGGCAATGGATACAATATTACTATAAGAATGCATTGGGAATGATTTTACTAAAGGAAGGCAATGGATACAATGTTACTATAAGAATGCATTGGGAATGATTTCACTATAGTAAAGGATTGGATACTATGTTGGCATAAGAATGCATTGGGAATGATTTTACTAAAGGAAAGCATTGGACACAATGTTACTATCAGAATGCATTGGGAATGATTTTACTAAAGGAAGGCAATGGATACAATGTTGCTATAAGAATGCATTGGGAATGATTTTACTATAAAAGGATTGGATACTATGTTGGCATAAGAATGCATTGGGAATGATTTTACTAAAGGAAAGCATTGGACACAATGTTACTATAAGAATGCATTGGGAATGATTTTACTAAAGGAAGGCAATGGATACAATGTTACTATAAGAATGCATTGGGAATGAATTTACTATAAAAGGATTGAATACTATGTTGGCATAAGAATGCATTGGGAATGATTTTACTAAAGGAAAGCATTGGACACAATGTTACTATAAGAATGCATTGGGAATGATTTTACTAAAGGAAGGCAATGGATACAATGTTACTATAAGAATGCATTGGGAATGATTTTACTATAGTAAAGGATTGGATACTATGTTGGCATAAGAATGCATTGGGAATGATTTTACTAAAGGAAAGCATTGGACACAATGTTACTATAAGAATGCATTGGGAATGATTTTACTAAAGGAAGGCAATGGATACAATGTTACTATAAGAATGCTTTGGGAATGATTTTACTAAAGGAAGGCAATGGATACAATGTTACTATAAGAATGCATTGGGAATGATTTTACTTTCGTAAAGGATTGGATACTATGTTGGCATAAGAATGCATTGGGAATGATTTTACTAAAGGTAAGCATTGGACACAATGTTACTATAAGAATGCATTGGGAATGATTTTACTAAAGGAAGGCAATGGATACAATGTTACTATAAGAATGCATTGGGAATGATTTTACTAAAGGAAGGCAATGGATACAATGTTACTATAAGAATGCATTGGGAATGATTTTACTATAAAAGGATTGGATACTATGTTGGCATAAGAATGCATTGGGAATGATTTTACTAAAGGAAAGCATTGGACACAATGTTACTATAAGAATGCATTGGGAATGATTTTACTAAAGGAAGGCAATGGATACGATGTTACTATAAGAATGCATTGGGAATGATTTTACTAAAGGAAGGCAATGGATACAATGTTACTATAAGAATGCATTGGGAATGATTTTACTATAGTAAAGGATTGGATACTATGTTGGCATAAGAATGCATTGGGAATGATTTTACTAAAGGAAAGCATTGGACACAATGTTACTATAAGAATGCATTGGGAATGATTTTACTAAAGGAAGGCAATGGATACAATGTTACTATAAGAATGCATTGGGAATGATTTTACTAAAGGAAGGCAATGGATACAATGTTACTATAAGAATGCATTGGGAATGATTTTACTATAAAAGGATTGGATACTATGTTGGCATAAGAATGCATTGGGAATGATTTTACTAAAGGAAAGCATTGGACACAATGTTACTATAAGAATGCATTGGGAATGATTTTACTAAAGGAAGGCAATGGATACAATGTTACTATAAGAATGCATTGGGAATGATTTTACTAAAGGAAGGCAATGGATACAATGTTACTATAAGAATGCATTGGGAATGATTTTACTATAGTAAAGGATTGGATACTATGTTGGCATAAGAATGCATTGGGAATGATCTTACTAAAGGAAAGCATTGGACACAATGTTACTATAAGAATGCATTGGGAATGATTTTACTAAAGGAAGGCAATGGATACAATGTTACTATAAGAATGCATTGGGAATGATTTTACTAAAGGAAGGCAATGGATACAATGTTACTATAAGAATGCATTGGGAATGATTTTACTATAAAAGGATTGGATACTATGTTAGCATAAGAATGCATTGGGAATGATTTTACTAAAGGAAAGCATTGGACACAATGTTACTATAAGAATGCATTGGGAATGATTTTACTAAAGGTAAGCATTGGACACAATGTTACTATAAGAATGCATTGGGAATGATTTTACTAAAGGAAGGCAATGGATACAATGTTACTATAAGAATGCATTGGGTATGATTTTACTATAAAAGGATTGGATACTATGTTGGCATAAGAATGCATTGGGAATGATTTTACTAAAGGAAGGCAATGGATACAATGTTACTATAAGAATGCATTGGGAATGATTTTACTATAAAATGATTGGATACTATGTTGGCATAAGAATGCATTGGGAATGATTTTACTAAAGGAAGGCAATGGATACAATGTTACTATAAGAATGCATTGGGAATGATTTTACTATAAAAGGATTGGATACTATGTTGGCATAAGAATGCATTGGGAATGATTTTACTAAAGGAAAGCATTGGACACAATGTTACTATAAGAATGCATTGGGAATGATTTTACTAAAGGAAGGCAATGGATACAATGTTACTATAAGAATGCATTGGGAATGATTTTACTATAAAAGGATTGGATACTATGTTGGCATAAGAATGCATTGGGAATGATTTTACTAAAGGAAAGCATTGGACACAATGTTACTATAAGAATGCATTGGGAATGATTTTACTATAAAAGGATTGGATACTATGTTGGCATAAGAATGCATTGGGAATGATTTTACTAAAGGAAAGCATTGGACACAATGTTACTATAAGAATGCATTGGGAATGATTTTACTAAAGGAAGGCAATGGATACAATGTTACTATAAGAATGCATTGGGAATGATTTTACTAAAGGAAGGCAATGGATACAATGTTACTATAAGAATGCATTGGGAATGATTTTACTATAGTAAAGGATTGGATACTATGTTGGCATAAGAATGCATTGGGAATGATTTTACTAAAGGAAAGCATTGGACACAATGTTACTATAAGAATGCATTGGGAATGATTTTACTAAAGGAAGGCAATGGATACAATGTTACTATAAGAATGCATTGGGAATGATTTTACTAAAGGAAGGCAATGGATACAATGTTACTATAAGAATGCATTGGGAATGATTTTACTATAAAAGGATTGGATACTATGTTGGCATAAGAATGCATTGGGAATGATTTTACTAAAGGAAAGCATTGGACACAATGTTACTATAAGAATGCATTGGGAATGATTTTACTAAAGGAAGGCAATGGATACAATGTTACTATAAGAATGCATTGGGAATGATTTTACTAAAGGAAGGCAATGGATACAATGTTACTATAAGAATGCATTGGGAATGATTTTACTATAGTAAAGGATTGGATACTATGTTGGCATAAGAATGCATTGGGAATGATTTTACTAAAGGAAAGCATTGGACACAATGTTACTATAAGAATGCATTGGGAATGATTTTACTAAAGGAAGGCAATGGATACAATGTTACTATAAGAATGCATTGGGAATGATTTTACTAAAGGAAGGCAATGGATACAATGTTACTATAAGAATGCATTGGGAATGATTTTACTATAAAAGGATTGGATACTATGTTGGCATAAGAATGCATTGGGAATGATTTTACTAAAGGAAAGCATTGGACACAATGTTACTATAAGAATGCATTGGGAATGATTTTACTAAAGGAAGGCAATGGATACAATGTTACTATAAGAATGCATTGGGAATGATTTTACTAAAGGAAGGCAATGGATACAATGTTACTATAAGAATGCATTGGGAATGATTTTACTAAAGGAAGGCAATGGATACAATGTTACTATAAGAATGCATTGGGAATGATTTTACTATAGTAAAGGATTGGATACTATGTTGGCATAACAATGCATTGGGAATGATTTTACTAAAGGAAAGCATTGGACACAATGTTACTTTAAGAATGCATTGAGAATGATTTTACTATAAGAAAGCAATCGACACACTGTTACTATAAAAATTCATTGGGAATGATTTTACTATAGGAAAGTATTGAAAATAGTTTTATATGAATACACTGAAAATGAATTTACTATAGAAAGGCGTTGGAAATAACGTTAATATAGGAAATCATTGTAAATGATTTTACTATAGGAAAATATTGCAAATGATTTTACTATAAGAATGCGTTGCAAATGTTTTATTTTAGTATAGAATGCATTGAAAAAGATTTACTGTAGAAATGTATTAAGGAATATTTTCTATAAGAATTACATTTATATAAGAATTGACCTTAAATAAGAGAGAGCGGTGGGAGGGGCAGAAAATAAAAACTATCAGCAATTAGTCATTAATGCAATTATTATCTGATATTAGACAATTATCCTTTATAATGGAAATAATCCTTTATAATGGAAATAATCCTTTATAATGGAAATTATCCTTTATAATGGAAATAGATACGACCACGTTTATGAAAAATGGTAGGCTGTTAAATTCTTTATTCCTGCTTTGTCTTGAACGAATCATGCATTCCCTTTTGACAAAATAAGTGAAAATACATCCTTGTACATATATATATATATATATATATATATATATATATATATATATATATATGTGTGTGTGTGTGTGTGTGTGTGTGCTTTACATATATATATATATATATATAATTATTCATTTAAAAAAAAAATTATAACATAAATATGTTATAAAATCACTACAAAAATAGCCATTTTGTTTCAACACCCTCGGTATCTTATCAAGTGATGACGTCATCACTTGATAAGACACCGAGGGTGTTGAAACAAAATGGCTATTTTTGTAGTGATTTTATAACATATTTATGTTATAAATTTTTTAAAAATAAATAATTATATCTGCTCTACTTTGTATTCAGCAATCCTTTAAGAATAGTAATTGTTGTTTATTGGAATTCATTCCATATTCACCAATCATATACTTGGTATATATATATATATATATATATATATATATATATATATATATATATATATATTTCTGTGTATTTAGGTAGCAAATGTTATTAAATACAACAAACATTTTGTGTCGATTAATTTTATTGATCGATTTTTACAATTTACAAATAATCCTTCTGAGATAAGGAGGAATCCTGCCGAAGAACACATTTTCTTTATTAAGTTTTAACGAGTCCACAGGTAGATAGACGAAAGAAACACTGTTTAAAATAAACGAGGCGTCTTCTCAAATACGGGTATCCACTAAAAATAACGTTTTGGGTAATAAAATAATTTTTATTACAATAAATGTTATTTTTTATTACGATAAATGTTATTTTTAGTGGGTACATGAAGTGGCGGGCCTACATATTGGGGACCTTGTGCTTTAATAGATTTTCGGAGCCCTGATGCTTGAACAGATATGGGTTCGCCTTTCGCAGCTGGCAACAATTGATTCAAGGATTCAGTTTTGAAATGTATGCTATGAATAGATTCTAGCGAACTTAACGACTCCATGCAGCTGGGTGTTCGGGAGCTGAAAGCCTCCAAGAAAAATTTGAAATTTAGCCAATTATAGGATAACTGTGCGCCCATATGAAATGGGTATCAGAGTATATTCATAGGTCAATATTAGATACTTCAACCCATTGGCTTATGATTCTGTCATTATAATGGCTTTATTTTAATAACAAAGACTTATACAACTCCATTTTGTTGAAAAATTCACTCATTAAAAAGTTGCTTTAGTATTTCAGTTACTATTTCTTTTTGAATTCATCATCATCAGGTGGAGAATTCTTCTCGTATTCTACTGATTCGTTCCTTTCAACCATTTCTGTCAGACATCGCTGTCGGCAGGTCCACCAGATGGCATCCAGAGTCATCTACAAGTTGGTCAATGTAGGTGTTACGAGGTCTTCCAATCGATCTTTTGCCATGCAATAGGTTCCATAGGAAGGTGTCACTCACGAAGTTCTGACTTCCTTCTCCAGGAGTGACCAGCTAGCCGAAGCCTTCTCTCTCTCAGCGAAAATGAGATAGGAGGAAGGTGTCTATACAGGCGTTTCTTTGTTTAAATGCAACTCATAACATCCTTGTGCATGTTCCGTCAAGGGATACTTCTTGGTGTTTCGTCAGTGTCCATGTGGTTGAGCCGTAGAGCAAGACAGATTCTACCATGGCCTTAAAGACGTTTCTCTTAACTTTGTCAGAGAGGGAGGACTTCCAAACCATTAAGGAACTTTTTTGAATTTGCCATCCCTAACAAGCGGATCATTACCACCACGTCCAAGACTATCTACGATATAATTAGAATGAAAAATAAAACAAACACCAATTCAAATGCCGGAGTTTATCAAATCAAATGTCTACAGTGTAATAACATATATATTGGGGAGACATCACGCAATCTAAAAACCTGCATTCAGGAATACGAAAACGACTTGAGATTAGATAGACATTCAGACTATCGTCTTACATCGCAGTGACGTGAGACATAAGTTTAATTTCACCGATGCCAGCCTTATTACAGAAGATTATAACGCTTTAAAGAGAAAATGTTATGAAAACATATTTATAGCAATATTACCAACTATTAACACACATTTAAAAAAAAAACAAACTACATTAGGTCACCATTTTTCTACAGATCCATTGCACATTCATCTAACTTATCTCTTTCTAGTAGATAAAAATCAATGTCAATTTATAAAGAAAATACACACGTGATATGCTTTAATGTAAAATCAAACTAAAACAAATTTTTCAAAACATCCTGCTTCGTCTCACAAACTTTTACACGATTTAGCATCCAGAATGTTTCTCACATATATTTGAATATTATCTGTTGCTTCAAGACACGTGACATGTATCTAACCAATAAGAAATAACCAAACACAACATACCATTAATCTGCGTCTCTTTGCTTTTTATCATTTTTATCTTCATCTCTGACGAAGCTTTAATAAATGAAAACATGTTAGATTGAGATCTGTTTTCTACTTGGTTCTTTATCTTATCATTTTTGTCGAATACCTATCCATACTTGATCTTTATTTGATCTTCTACTCATACATAATAGCTGGCCACTCCTATTCGAGAATACCCGTCCACTAGGGTGGCTAGCTAATCCCTATTGCAGACGCATCTGTGATTTATACAGCAATTATACTGAGCAGACCATAGTTAGTTTCTGTGAGAGAGCGCGTTATCTGGTGTGATCATCAGTCTGAACAAGTTCAGTACGCTCAAGCCCTCAGTCACGATGACTTGTGACTTCGTGCTAGCATAACTATCAACAACTCCTAAAGGGCTCCATCTACCCAATTTCACTCACAAGGCTTAGGTCAACTTGTTATATGGTTTTCCGACATTTTCCAAAATTACTATACGCTGTGTTCACCTTTCCAGGCCGGTAACATCAAGAAGTCACCTTCCTGATAAATCGACCGTGGTGAGATTCGAACCCGGGTCTCATGGAACGTTCTAACCACTCAGCCACGTGCCCACATACATATACCCAGGGCAGGTTTTATTGCAAACCAACAATAGGCCTGTGATTTTTTTTAAAATTTACTTTTCCTTGAATATGTTAACCGCAAACTTTTCAGCTCGCTTTCGTGTTAACAAGAGGAAGTAAATTATTTACATTATTCGAACAATTTTGTCGCCATATTTATTACAACGTTTCGGCTGTTGTACGCTCCGGCCTTCTTCGGGTGGTTGGAATGTTGAACTGAACCCTTTATTTCGCTCACTGGGGTAGACTGTTCTAGTTCTACGTGACATGTTTGATGGAAGTCAGTTATCAGTTATCTCCTGCTAATTTTCCCTCTGAAAGTTCTCCACTGCCTTAACTGGGTATTGAACTCACACTCTTTGGGTCTATCACTGGATCTAACCAACGCCTTTATCCACTGTGCCATGTGTCCTTGAGGAAATATGGGCAGACTCCAAGAGGAAGTAAGAATGAAGGTAAAAAAGAAATAAAAACGCGTCTATCGAAAAAAAAAAACGCTTTTACTTACTCGCGTGACGTTTAAAAGATTTTTTTTAACCGATTTGACTGGAAAACTTAAGTCATATTTAGTATTCATTGAACACGGCTTTCTCAGCGATATCAGACTGTACGAACCTCAGGAATAGAGATTAAGTCAAGATAAAGATTTGAAAAAGTAAAATGGCTTCCACATGTCCCGGATGTGAAGAAGAATTCTGCAGTCGTTCATCTTGTGCCTCCGACAAGCTGCCCGCTATGCTGTCATGTGGTCATATAGTCTGCTACGCCTGCGTCCAGAAAACCTGGCTTGGTCCCACTGACCACACAGATAATGACCAAATCCGTTGTCCGAAATGTAATCGGTTCAAAATAATTTCAATCTTCTCGTTTCAATTGCCGGCTAATCAGATGAGTGCCTGCCAAAACTGTAGCCATATACATCGAGGTGGAAGAACTGGTTTTTGACACCTTCATCAAGCGGAAAATAACTGAGACTTTAGCGAAAAACAAAAACAAAACAAAAAACATGCACATCAAAAAAGGACTTAATTATGGTTTCAAATCAAGGGTCAGTCAAAAAAAAAAAAAAAAGATAAAATCAAATACTGTTAGGGAATTCTGTTAAAAAAAGGTATTTCTGATATTTCAAAACGTATTGTTTCATATTGTTCATTGTTTTATGTTAAACTTGTTTAAGCGCAAAATATCGTCCTAAAAAATAAGCTGAAGTGTTATGGCCACGTAATCGGAACGCGTGGCGGGATTTTGAACAGGAAGGAAGATTAAACGTCTCATAAAAATCATAAGGCTTGTTTTAATTTTGAAGTTTAATTCTGCTTGTTAAATTGCATCTTTATTCTGAATTTTCTTATTAATTATTAATTTCTGTTCAATGCTCATGAAATAAAACTAAATAATATTTTATTCACCATGAATGATTTGGGAGTTTTACGAGTAGGTGCTGAGCAGTTCTCAGCTTGGCCAAGAAACTATTTGGTATTTGATTACTTTGAGAAGTTGGTAAACTCCAAGGTGGGTAATGCTACTAGGACGCAAGGGGTTACAAGGAGAGAAAAGACTGAGTATAGAAAAAAAGATGAGAGGGATTCAAGAAAATGGAAGATGGCAGTTGCCATTGCGTTTAAATTTTGGAAGCAAGTAAACGGAACAGAGATCCACATGCGGGAAGTGCGAGAAAAGTTCATCAGAGCAGTTTAACATAAGGTACTACTACGTTGCCAGAAGAATCCACACACACACACACACACACACACACACACACACACATATATATATATATATATATATATATATATATATATATCCTTTTGAAACTACCGTTTTTTGCGTGCACGAAGGTCTAAGTTTGCCCAAAAAGATTTGTCAAACCGGAATCATCTCGCTAAGAAAGAGGCCGTGAGTGACATAAACAAACGAGAAACTTTAAAACCCTACTTTAGTCCCTGCTACGAAATCCGTCTATTCCCAAATTCCCATCTGGTACACTTTTTGTTTGATTTTGTTTATCAACACATATATGGGTTATTTAATGCAGAAATCTAAATATATTGAACACAATTTGATGGTTTCAACTAAATATATTTTGAACGCAATTGTATGCCTTCAACTACAGATAAAATGTATTGTTGGTCATTTTACTATAAATATGTATTGTTGGTTGGTTGATTTTGTTTAGTGGCATATCAACACATATATGGGTTATTTAATGTCGAAATCTAAATATATTGAACACAATTTGATGGCTTCAACTAAATATATTTTGAACGCAGTTGTATGCCTTCAACTACAGATAAAATGTATTGTTGGTCATTTTACTATAAATATGTATTGTTGGTTGGTTGATTTTGTTTAGTGGCATATCAACACATATATGGGTTATTTAATGTCGAAATCTAAATATATTGAACACAATTTGATGGCTTCAACTAAATATATTTTGAACGCAGTTGTATGCCTTCAACTACAGATAAAATGTATTGTTGGTCATTTTACTATAAATATGTATTGTTGGTTGGTTGATTTTGTTTAGTGGCATATCAACACATATATGGGTTATTTAATGTCGAAATCTAAATATATTGAACACAATTTGATGGCTTCAACTAAATATATTTTGAACGCAGTTGTATGCCTTCAACTACAGATAAAATGTATTGTTGGTCATTTTACTATAAATATGTATTGTTGGTTGGTTGATTTTGTTTAGTGGCATATCAACACATATATGGGTTATTTAATGTCGAAATCTAAATATATTGAACACAATTTGATGGCTTCAACTAAATATATTTTGAACGCAGTTGTATGCCTTCAACTACAGATAAAATGTATTGTTGGTCATTTTACTATAAATATGTATTGTTGGTTGGTTGATTTTGTTTAGTGGCATATCAACACATATATGGGTTATTTAATGTCGAAATCTAAATATATTGAACACAATTTGATGGCTTCAACTAAATATATTTTGAACGCAGTTGTATGCCTTCAACTACAGATAAAACGTATTGTTGGGCATTTTACTATAAATATGTATTGTTGGTTGGTTGATTTTGCTTAGCGGCATATCAACACATATATGGGTTATTTAATGTCGAAATCTAAATATATTGAACACAATTTGATGGCTTCAACTAAATATATTTTGAACGCAGTTGTATGCCTTCAACTACAGATAAAATGTATTGTTGGTCATTTTACTATAAATATGTATTGTTGGTTGGTTGATTTTTTTTAGTGGCATATCAACACATATATGGGTTATTTAATGTCGAAATCTAAATATATTGAACACAATTTGATGGCTTCAACTAAATATATTTTGAACGCAGTTGTATGCCTTCAACTACAGATAAAATGTATTGTTGGTCATTTTACTATAAATATGAATTGTTGGTTGGTTGATTTTGTTTAGTGGCATATCAACACATATATGGGTTATTTAATGTCGAAATCTAAATATATTGAACACAATTTGATGGCTTCAACTAAATATATTTTGAACTCAGTTGTATGCCTTCAACTACAGATAAAATGTATTGTTGGTCATTTTACTATAAATATGTATTGTTGGTTGGTTGATTTTGTTTAGTGGCATATCAACACATATATGGGTTATTTAATGTCGAAATCTAAATATATTGAACACAATTTGATGGCTTCAACTAAATATATTTTGAACTCAGTTGTATGCCTTCAACTACAGATAAAATGTATTGTTGGTCATTTTACTATAAATATGTATTGTTGGTTGGTTGATTTTGTTTAGTGGCATATCAACACATATATGGGTTATTTAATGTCGAAATCTAAATATATTGAACACAATTTGATGGCTTCAACTAAATATATTTTGAACGCAGTTGTATGCCTTCAACTACAGATAAAATGTATTGTTGGTCATTTTACTATAAATATGTATTGTTGGTTGGTTGATTTTGTTTAGTGGCATATCAACACATATATGGGTTATTTAATGTCGAAATCTAAATATATTGAACACAATTTGATGGCTTCAACTAAATATATTTTGAACGCAGTTGTATGCCTTCAACTACAGATAAAATGTATTGTTGGTCATTTTACTATAAATATGTATTGTTGGTTGGTTGATTTTGTTTAGTGGCATATCAACACATATATGGGTTATTTAATGTCGAAATCTAAATATTTTGAACACAATTTTATGGCTTCAATTAAATATATTTTGAACGCAGTTGTATGCCTTCAACTACAGATAAAATGTATTGTTGGTCATTTTACTATAAATATGTATTGTTGGTTGGTTGATTTTGCTTAGCTGCATATCAACACCTCTATGGGTTATTTAATGCAGAAATCTAAATATATTGAACACAATTTGATGGCTTCAACTAAATATATTTTGAACGCAATTGTATGCCTTCAACTACAGATAAAATATATTGTTGGTCATTTTACTATAAATATGTATTGTTGGTTGGTTGATTTTTTTAGCGGCATATCAACACATATATGGGTTATTTAATGCAGAAATCTAAATATATTGAACACAATTTGATGGCTTCAACTAAATATATTTTGAACGCAATTGTATGCCTTCAACTACAGATAAAATGTATTGTTGGTCATTTTACTATAAATATGTATTGTTGGTTGGTTGATTTTGTTTAGTGGCATATCAACACATATATGGGTTATTTAATGTCGAAATCTAAATATTTTGAACACAATTTTATGGCTTCAATTAAATATATTTTGAACGCAGTTGTATGCCTTCAACTACAGATAAAATGTATTGTTGGTCATTTTACTATAAATATGTATTGTTGGTTGGTTGATTTTGCTTAGCTGCATATCAACACCTCTATGGGTTATTTAATGCAGAAATCTAAATATATTGAACACAATTTGATGGCTTCAACTAAATATATTTTGAACGCAATTGTATGCCTTCAACTACAGATAAAATATATTGTTGGTCATTTTACTATAAATATGTATTGTTGGTTGGTTGATTTTTTTAGCGGCATATCAACACATATATGGGTTATTTAATGCAGAAATCTAAATATATTGAACACAATTTGATGGCTTCAACTAAATATATTTTGAACGCAGTTGTATGCCTTCAACTACAGATAAAATGTATTGTTGGTCATTTTACTATAAATATGTATTGTTGGTTGGTTGATTTTGTTTAGTGGCATATCAACACATATATGGGTTATTTAATGTCGAAATCTAAATATTTTGAACACAATTTTATGGCTTCAATTAAATATATTTTGAACGCAGTTGTATGCCTTCAACTACAGATAAAATGTATTGTTGGTCATTTTACTATAAATATGTATTATTGGTTGGTTGATTTTGTTTAGTGGCATATCAACACATATATGGGTTATTTAATGTCGAAATCTAAATATATTGAACACAATTTTATGGCTTCAATTAAATATATTTTGAACGCAGTTGTATGCCTTCAACTACAGATAAAATGTATTGTTGGTCATTTTACTATAAATATGTATTGTTGGTTGGTTGATTTTGTTTAGTGGCATATCAACACCTCTATGGGTTATTTAATGCAGAAATCTAAATATATTGAACACAATTTGATGGCTTCAACTAAATATATTTTGAACGCAATTGTATGCCTTCAACTACAGATAAAATATATTGTTGGTCATTTTACTATAAATATGTATTGTTGGTTGGTTGATTTTGTTTAGCGGCATATCAACACATATATGGGTTATTTAATGTTGAAATCTAAATATCTTGAACACAATTTTATGGCGTCAATTAAATATATTTTGAACGCAATTGTATGCCTTCAACTACAGATAAAATGTATTGTTGGTCATTTTACTATAAATATGTATTGTTGGTTGGTTGATTTTGTTTAGTGGCATATCAACACATATATGGGTTATTTAATGTCGAAATCTAAATATTTTGAACACAATTTTATGGCTTCAATTAAATATATTTTGAACGCAGTTGTATGCCTTCAACTACAGATAAAACGTATTGTTGGGCATTTTACTATAAATATGTATTGTTGGTTGGTTGATTTTGTTTAGCGGCATATCAACACATATATGGGTTATTTAATGCAGAAATCTAAATATATTGAACACAATTTGATGGCTTCAACTAAATATATTTTGAACGCAATTGTATGCCTTCAACTACAGATAAAATGTATTGTTGGTCATTTTACTATAAATATGTATTGTTGGTTGGTTGATTTTGCTTAGCTGCATATCAACAGCTCTATGGGTTATTTAATGCAGAAATCTAAATATATTGAACACAATTTGATGGCTTCAACTAAATATATTTTGAACGCAGTTGTATGCCTTCAACTACAGATAAAATGTATTGTTGGTCATTTTACTATAAATATGTATTGTTGGTTGGTTGATTTTGTTTAGTGGCATATCAACACATATATGGGTTATTTAATGTCGAAATCTAAATATTTTGAACACAATTTTATGGCTTCAATTAAATATATTTTGAACGCAGTTGTATGCCTTCAACTACAGATAAAATGTATTGTTGGTCATTTTACTATAAATATGTATTGTTGGTTGGTTGATTTTGTTTAGTGGCATATCAACACCTCTATGGGTTATTTAATGCAGAAATCTAAATATATTGAACACAATTTGATGGCTTCAACTAAATATATTTTGAACGCAATTGTATGCCTTCAACTACAGATAAAATATATTGTTGGTCATTTTACTATAAATATGTATTGTTGGTTGGTTGATTTTGTTTAGCGGCATATCAACACATATATGGGTTATTTAATGTTGAAATCTAAATATCTTGAACACAATTTTATGGCGTCAATTAAATATATTTTGAACGCAATTGTATGCCTTCAACTACAGATAAAATGTATTGTTGGTCATTTTACTATAAATATGTATTGTTGGTTGGTTGATTTTGTTTAGTGGCATATCAACACATATATGGGTTATTTAATGTCGAAATCTAAATATTTTGAACACAATTTTATGGCTTCAATTAAATATATTTTGAACGCAGTTGTATGCCTTCAACTACAGATAAAACGTATTGTTGGGCATTTTACTATAAATATGTATTGTTGGTTGGTTGATTTTGTTTAGCGGCATATCAACACATATATGGGTTATTTAATGCAGAAATCTAAATATATTGAACACAATTTGATGGCTTCAACTAAATATATTTTGAACGCAATTGTATGCCTTCAACTACAGATAAAATGTATTGTTGGTCATTTTACTATAAATATGTATTGTTGGTTGGTTGATTTTGTTTAGTGGCATATCAACACATATATGGGTTATTTAATGTCGAAATCTAAATATTTTGAACACAATTTTATGGCTTCAATTAAATATATTTTGAACGCAGTTGTATGCCTTCAACTACAGATAAAATGTATTGTTGGTCATTTTACTATAAATATGTATTGTTGGTTGGTTGATTTTGCTTAGCTGCATATCAACACCTCTATGGGTTATTTAATGCAGAAATCTAAATATATTGAACACAATTTGATGGCTTCAACTAAATATATTTTGAACGCAATTGTATGCCTTCAACTACAGATAAAATATATTGTTGGTCATTTTACTATAAATATGTATTGTTGGTTGGTTGATTTTGTTTAGCGGCATATCAACACATATATGGGTTATTTAATGTTGAAATCTAAATATTTTGAACACAATTTTATGGCGTCAATTAAATATATTTTGAACGCAATTGTATGCCTTCAACTACAGATAAAATGTATTGTTGGTCATTTTACTATAAATATGTATTGTTGGTTGATTGATTTTGCTTAGCGGCATATCAACACATCTATGGGTTATTTAATGTAGAAATCTAAATATTTTGAACACAATTTTATGGCTTCAACTAAATATATTTTGAACGCAATTGTATGCCTTCAACTACAGATAAAACGTATTGTTGGGCATTTTACTATAAATATGTATTGTTGGTTGGTTGATTTTGTTTAGCGGCATATCAACACATCTATGGGTAATTTAATGCTGAAATCTAAATATCTTGCATGTAATTTTATGGTTACAACTACAGATAAATTGTATTGTTGGTCATTCTGTTATAGATTGTATCGTTGGTAATTCTAGTATAAACCATATTGCTTGTCATTTTGCTATAAAATATAATTTTGGTAATTTTTTATATAAAAATGTATTGCTGGCACTTTTATACTTTCATATTGTTTTTGTTTGGGCGTTCACTATTTGCCCATGGTTGGGACCCTAACAGGTGCTATCGCTCCGGGTCAAGGTGTACCTTCTAACAACAGCAATTCAGATGTTGGTCCACTCCCTCAGAACCTCCAATCTCCCAATCAGAGGCCTTTTGTAGTTTATTGTCATACCCAGGACTGATCTTATAAAACGAAGCCTAGGCCTTTTATTTAATATATTTAAAAAATTCAAGACTTTACTATTATACGGGACACCTCTCCGTGTGTCAAATGATAGTCGATGAGGCTTGTTACTGTTAGTACCTTGGGTACTCTACACATACACACCAAAAAAAAAAAAAAAAAAGAAAGAAAACTCCAGAATGAAACAAAACAAAAAAAAGAAAAGATTCAATAGAATCCGTGATAGACAGCGAGATTGTCCCATGAAACAATTTGCTGGTATAGTGAATTAAATCCTTAAGAATGTCACACAACTGAGATCTTTTATCGGACCTAGTTATGCAAATATCTAGTTTGCATACAGATATATCCGGCCTCATGCAGATCTCTAAATACAATCACACGAGTTTACTATTTTGTGAGAAATTGACGCAACAAAGACGGATAGGATTCGAACTCGGCTCCTAGTATTCTCTTTTCAAGTCGCTAGCAGTTGCAGTACTTCTTTCTTTCTTTCTTTCTTTCTTTCTTTCTTTCTTTCTTTCTATCTATCTATCTATCTATATCTACACGTTATTTAGGTTTTTTTTCAACTAGTATTTAACATGTAAATATGTTGATTAATTTATTTTTAAGTAATTTTTCGTTCAATGTTATTTTTCTTACTTCTTAAACGGAACTTTAGAGTTTCAATCAATATCCCAAATTATTCATACTGTATTTTAGGAGTTATTTTTTTGTAAATAGTCCGTCATTTTAATCACTATTGCATACGTTTTGTTAAGTGTACTTAAGAAAAAATCAGAATAAAAAGGTAAGTTATAAAAAGAGAAAGACTAAACAAATAAAATATAATAAAGAATTTAAAAGGGGAGGAAGAGAAAGGAAAGTAAATCGTAAGAAGAGCCAATATAATAAATTGTTTTTATTTTATTAATGTATATATATATATATATATATATATATATATATACATATATATATATATATATATATATATATATATATATATATATATATATATATAATGTAATGAAAAACAAACCACTTTAATGCACCATTACGATAATTTATTTCACCTAAATCCTTTTTTAAGGATTCAGGATCATCAGGTAAATCTTCCAACAACGAATTGAGAAAAATTAAAATTTATACATTAAAGTGGTTTGTTTTTCATTACATATTAGCTCTGTCCTAACATTGAGCTCTCAGGATTTCATCCTCTTTGGATTTACCAATTCGGTTTACCACGTTCCTTATAACTAATATATATATATATATATATATATATATATATATATATATATATATATATTGGTTTGTTTTCTTCTCTTCTTCCAAAAAACACCCTGCCTTGGCCTCATGTAGGAAGATCAGTACAACCAAGTATACCTGATCTATAACGTCGAACAGCCCAAGTGAAGTCTTGATTAGTTGCCGCTTTCTGGAGGAATTTATATAATGCACGTCCTAAATCTAGTAGAAAATTTTATTCTGGGTGCAGGCCCAATACTGATCATATTCGGTTGGGTCGCCCATCGTTGAAGTCTGTTGTTTATTTCGACAGGAAACTTCTAGTGACATGGGAGCAACAACACTGACGACACATCTAGATTCGGCACTTAAAGGTCTATTTTTAATTTTATATATATATATATATATATATATATATATATATGTATGTGTGTGTGTGTGTGTGTGTTTGTGTGTGTGTGTGTATATATTTAAGATTCAAGAAACAGCAGATATATATTTATTTATATATTATATACATAGCCCTCAATATTAAAAATATTAAAATAATATTAAAAATAGAGCATTAATAATATTATATAATAAGATTACTTAACTTTTAAATATTAATTGTCGGTGAAAAATTGATATTTAAGAGTTAAGTAATCTTTTTATAATATATATATATATATGAAAATATATATACGTAGTGATATATTTATGTTTTAAAGTGCTCAATATCAGGGCTGGGGCGGGGTACCTCGGCGTGGTGTAATTGTTAGCAAGCTGGTTTTGCTAGAACAATTACGACTGAGTAGTGAGTTCGGTCCTGACTCGATGCTCCATACTTCCGGCCTTGTGCCACATCTAAGCAGCGCTTAGAAAATCAATATCAGGGATAGAGCGGAGGTGAAATAAGGCATTGAGGTCAACGGCGACAGTCTCTTTCATGTTTAAACGCAAACGTTTTGGCCCGACTATTTATACATGCTAGTCAGTGGGGCATTATGGGTGCGTTTATTGTATTATTCTAACGGTTGTTTGGGTGGGCGGTAACGCATCTCAAAATGCAGACACGAAAACAAATTTTTACGACGTTATTTAAAAGTCGAAAACTAAAAACGAACAAAGACAAATGAATAAAAAAATGAATAGATAAAAATAAGTAATTAAAATAAATTATATATAAGATAAAAATATAGATTTAAGGTTGGAATTTATAAAAATCTTTCTTTTAAAGCGATTTTTCAGGATATCAGGTTTCTCAAGTCCAGTAGCTGTTATTGATTTTTCCATTACTAATAGGTGAGGTCCTTTTATTTGAAGTTAGCTTGGAATGTCAAAATCTTGTCATTATTTTCACTTCGAGTTACATGTGTCACCCTTTTTTGTTGTTGCTTCTTTTGGTAGTTCTCAAGTGACTTTGATTTTTTGGTTCAGGAATGAATAGACAGAATTTGCCGCTTATTTATTTATATATTTAGATAGATAGATAGATAGATAGATAGATAGATAGATAGAATTGGAATTTTTAACTGTTCCCTCCTCATCCGGACACAAATCCCAAATGCTGCATGTTCAAGCAGCAGCTGAAGGGCAGATTTTCAATCCCGAGATGTACCTGAAATATATGTTTCAGACAAACGAACGGACAGACAGAATTTACCGTTTATTTACTTAGAAAAGACATAGATAGAAATAAGAAAGAAAGAAACAGAATTTGAATTTGAATTTTTATCTGATGCTTCCTCATCCGGACAAAAATCTTAATACTGGATTTTTAAACACTAGACGAGGGGCCGATTTTCGCTCTCAGGATCATCCTGTTTCCAAACAGTTATAAGAGTTTACCGTTAATTTATCGAAAAGAAAATATGCAGGTTGGCCATGATTTGTTTGTATATAATAAAACTTGTCCCATTTAAAATCTATTATCAATATTTTAACAAGTATAGATAGGCTGAAGGTCATAGGATATAATGCTGATAAAAAAAAACTATACAAAAATTAGTTTTATAATGAAAACATTGACTTCTATAACAAAATCCGACTTCACTATAAATAAAGTTGAGTTATCTATAAGCAATCATACGAATGAAAATGCACTGTTGTGCAAATTAATTGAAATAAAATGAATAATTCCGTAATTATTAACTTTTTTTTTGTGGTATTTTATCGAATAAAACATAACACAGTGCACATGTTAGTACTTCGTATGTCCATTCCACGAAGTCGTTCCTTGCAGATTGACCACAGATTTTCGATTGGATATAAATCAGTAGAGTTTCCGGGCCAATCTATAGCGCTTTGATATGCTCATTGGTAAGGCTTGCAAGTGTATTCGTGAAGCGTTATAATTTTCGTACGCTTTCTTGGAATAACGTCCATCGCAGACAATGGCTGTAGGACGATTAATCGACAGTCGAGATAATGTGAGATTCTCGATTGGATTTAAATCAGGAAAATTTCCGGGTCAATCTATAGTACGTTGATATGTAATGTGACAATCTTTGAAAATAAATGAACCTCTTTTGCACTCCATCGGCATGGCTGATGTTAACCTCCGATAGAGTGACTGATTGTTGCATCTCGTGCTAATTGACAATTAATCGTCAGTCGAGACAATGTGATATTATCGATTGGATTTAAATTAGGATTTTTTTCTGGCTATTCTCTAGTACTATGATTTGCTCACTTGTAAGGAATGTCAATGTGTTTGTACAGAGTTACAATTTAAATCCAGTCGAGAATCTGTGGTCAATCTGCAAGGAACGACTTTGTGGAATCGACATGCGAAGTACTAACATCTGCACCATGTCATGTTTTATTAGAAAAATACAAAAAAAAAAAAAAAAGTAAATAATGACGGAATTATTCATTTTGTTTCAATTAGTATCTGTCTATATTTCTGAGATGAGGTATTATGTACACTATTTACATTATTCGATCTATTGTCCTCATCTTTGTCGCCATATTTATTACAACGTTTCGGCCTTTCAGTATCTGTCTATATTTCTGAGATGAGGTATTATGTACACTATTTACATTATTCGATCTATTGTCCTCATCTTTGTCGCCATATTTATTACAACGTTTCGGCCTTTCAGTATCTGTCTATATTTCTGAGATGAGGTATTATGTACACTATTTACATTATTCGATCTATTGTCCTCATCTTTGTCGCCATATTTATTACAACGTTTCGGCCTTTCAGTATCTGTCTATATTTCTGAGATGAGGTATTATGTACACTATTTACATTATTCGATCTATTGTCCTCATCTTTGTCGCCATATTTATTACAACGTTTCGGCCTTTCAGTATCTGTCTATATTTCTGAGATGAGGTATTATGTACACTATTTACATTATTCGGACTATTGTCCTCATCTTTGTCGCCATATTTATTACAACGTTTCGGCCTTTCAGTATCTGTCTATATTTCTGAGATGAGGTATTATGTACACTATTTACATTATTCGATCTATTGTCCTCATCTTTGTCGCCATATTTATTACAACGTTTCGGCCTTTCAGTATCTGTCTATATTTCTGAGATGAGGTATTATGTACACTATTTACATTATTCGGACTATTGTCCTCATCTTTGTCGCCATATTTATTACAACGTTTCGGCCTTTCAGTATCTGTTTATATTTCTCAAATGAGGAATTATGTACACTATTTACATTATTCGATCTATTGTCCTCATCTTTGTCGCCATATTTATTACAACGTTTCGGCCTTTCAGTATCTGTCTATATTTCTGAGATGAGGTATTATGTACACTATTTACATTATTCGATCTATTGTCCTCATCTTTGTCGCCATATTTATTACAACGTTTCGGCCTTTCAGTATCTGTTTATATTTCTCAAATGAGGAATTATGTACACTATTTACATTATTCGATCTATTGTCCTCATCTTTGTCGCCATATTTATTACAACGTTTCGGCCTTTCAGTATCTGTCTATATTTCTGAGATGAGGTATTATGTACACTATTTACATTATTCGGACTATTGTCCTCATCTTTGTCGCCATATTTATTACAACGTTTCGGCCTTTCAGTATCTGTTTATATTTCTCAAATGAGGAATTATGTACACTATTTACATTATTCGATCTATTGTCCTCATCTTTGTCGCCATATTTATTACAACGTTTCGGCCTTTCAGTATCTGTCTATATTTCTGAGATGAGGTATTATGTACACTATTTACATTATTCGGACTATTGTCCTCATCTTTGTCGCCATATTTATTACAACGTTTCGGCCTTTCAGTATCTGTTTATATTTCTCAAATGAGGAATTATGTACACTATTTACATTATTCGATCTATTGTCCTCATCTTTGTCGCCATATTTATTACAACGTTTCGGCCTTTCAGTATCTGTCTATATTTCTGAGATGAGGTATTATGTACACTATTTACATTATTCGGACTATTGTCCTCATCTTTGTCGCCATATTTATTACAACGTTTCGGCCTTTCAGTATCTGTTTATATTTCTCAAATGAGGAATTATGTACACTATTTACATTATTCGATCTATTGTCCTCATCTTTGTCGCCATATTTATTACAACGTTTCGGCCTTTCAGTATCTGTCTATATTTCTGAGATGAGGTATTATGTACACTATTTACATTATTCGGACTATTGTCCTCATCTTTGTCGCCATATTTATTACAACGTTTCGGCCTTTCAGTATCTGTCTATACTTCTGAGATTAAATATTATGTACACTATTTATATTATTCGGACTATTGTGCCCATCTTTGTCGCCATATTTATTACAACGTTTCGGCCTTTCAGTATCTGTCTATACTTCTGAGATTAAATATTATGTATGTACACTATTTACATTATTCGGACTATTGTCCCCATCTTTGTCGCCATATTTATTACAACGTTTCGGCCTTTCAGTATCTGTCTATATTTCTCAAATGAGGAATTATGTACACTATTTACATTATTCGATCTATTGTCCTCATCTTTGTCGCAATATTTATTACAACGTTTCGGCCTTTCAGTATCTGTCTATATTTCTCAAATGAGGCATTATGTACACTTTTTTATTTGGACTACTATCCTCATCTGCTCTTGTTCGACGTGCCATGTTTAATGGATGTCAGTTATCAGTTATCTCCTGTTAATTCAAGGACACATGGCACAGTGGATAAAGGCGTTGCTTAGTACTGGACCCAGAGGATGCGAGTTCATTACCCGGTTATGTCCGAATAATGTAAATAGTATACTCTTGTAGATTAAATAAAGGGTCCCCTGAAGGTCACCCACTTGAAAGACATCCGTAAAAGGCATCGGTGTGGCGGGGGCATGAGTGTCGAAACATTGTAATTATAGAAACAATCCTCGAAAATAAATTAACCTCTTTTGCACCCCATCGGCATGGCTGATGTTAACCTCCGGGTGAGTGGCTCACTGCTCCATCTCGGGCATTTTCTATTGACATGAAGCAGAAAGGTTACATTAAATCAATAACTAGGTCAACTGCCAAAAAAGTTATTTCTCTGTGTCGTGCGAAACAATTTGTCTCTTCAGAATCTTACATATTTATAAGTCTACCATTTGTACTTGTTCTTAATATTCTTGTCACATCTGGTCTGGTGATCCTGCTATATATTTAGAGATTCTTGATAAAATCCAAAGAAGAATCTGCAATGTTATTGGTCTTGACCTGGCATCTCAGCTTCAGTTATTTTTCACTTCCGGAGCTTACTCATTTATAAGTCTACCATTAGTCCATCCATTGCATATTGCTGTTACATTTCATCTGGGGCTTCTGCTATGTATTTAGAGATTCTTAATAAAACACAAAGAAGAATCTGCAATGTTATTGGCCTTGACCTGGCGTCTCGGTTCATGTACTTCCCACCTGCCGTAATATAGCTTTCTTGTGACTTTTCTATAAATACTTTAATCATAATTTTGTTCAGATAAACTTTCTTCTTTAATACCAAAACATTATGAATTTAAGCGAGGTACTAGGTTGCCAGCAAGGTCTCATCATTGTATATTTAAAATGGCTAGATGTAACCGTAAGTTATATGCTGACAGTCTCTTCTATCGCACTTCCCACTTGTGGAAATCCTTTCTTGCTTCTTGCTTTTCAGTCGACTTTGATCTTCACCAATTTAAATGCAATGTCAATCGTTATCGCCTGTCTTCTTAATTCCCCTTCTTTTATTTTCCTCTCTCTCTCTAGAAGTGTTTTTTTTCATATTCATCTAACATTCAGTAACCCCTTACGTCTTAGTGTTTTATTGCCTTGTTTGGGGATTAAATGATACATTTGATTTGATTACCTATTATTAGGTTGGCCAGAAAGTTTGACTCACATAGCAGAAAGAAAACAGCAAAATTTTATGGAGTAATACCAACATTTATTCTTCAAAATACAGTTCATCATTCTCGGCGATCTTTTGCTATCGATCAGCCGCAACGGAGTGTGTCCCAGATACGAGTCCACTGGCTTTAATTAAATAGCTGGTCGTGGAGGAAGTGTGCCACTGAGTGGAATAAGTCATAGTCACCCGGATTAGCATCGGAACTGAATGGTGGATGTGGAAGAATCTCAACACTGTCCATGTGCTTGATCTTATCCTTAGACAACCTCGCGTTGTCTTGCTGAAAAAAAAACCTACCTTGATTAACCAAAGCAGGATACTCCTTTTTTGTTGTACACGCGGTCTAGCTGCTGGCAATACAGTTTAGGGTTGATGGCGCGACCGTGTGGAAGAAGCTCAAAATGAAATACTCTTTGGAAATTACACCAAGTATGGATCTCCATTCAGTATTAAGTGTGCTTCAGCGAAATGGCGAAATATATGTTGTTTTATAGTTTGCTAACTCTCAAAGAAGATTCAAATCACTGAACAACATTGATAGTGACGTAACCATTACTAAATGCCGAAATTCGCTGTACTCAATTCCATCAGTGCAACGTTTCGTCCTGCTTTCCTTCTGTCTTCTATTATCCACTGCACCAGTGCTACTCAAAGTGATGGTCTCCGGACCGATGCCAATACGCCAACCATCAGCTACCGGTCCAGGCCATGCGAAGAAATCATTTGAAAAATTGGTAGATGCCGCAAGAGCCAGGGCTGTCAGAATTTGTTCTTCCGTAACAAACTTGCCACTTTTTGTTTTCAAATGAACGTTTTCGTACGATCGGTACAACTTTTACTGAAACTTAAAATATATGATGCTACCTGAAATAAATTAACTTTTATTATATTCATTATATATATATATATATATATATATATATATATATATATATATATATATATATATATATCGTTTCCGATATGAACTAATATTACCATGAAATATTACAGGTACGTGACACATTGAGAAAAAAATGCCGGTCCGCCATAACAGATAGTTTTAGAAGCACTGCACTACTCAAATTATTATTCTATGTCGTCAGTTATCATTGGGACAGTTCACCTATTTCATGACTTTCATTGCTGATGTAATATATCCCTTTCCGGGATATATGAGTTGGATCTCATCCTCGTCTCCAACTGATATGTCCCGGAAAGGGATATTTTTGTTCAAAGTAGCAAAGTGGTTTTGGACTACTGTAACTGAGTAGGACAATCTAGCAGGTAACCGTAATGGACTGGTCCTCGTCGTAATGGTAGTCAATAGGCGAAGACTATAGGCATACCAATAGGAGTCGTCACACTTCACCATCAGTCTGTATTTATGGCTGACACCAGCCAATCATATTACTGTGAGGGGGAACCCAGGTGTATGCATATTCATTACATCAATTGCATACCAAATTCAGTCATTCTCTACACTTTATGTTGATAGGTAGAATCAACGGAGAGGAGGCATAGTCATTAAGAATAAAATATGCGCCTTGTCCTTGATTTACTTTGTTTTAACGCAAGCTGTCGTTAGCATATGTGTTTTAACGATATCCCGTGGATTAAATGGACAGGTGTTTTCTTAAATGATATAGTAGACTAAGAGGCCATTTGTAGATGGGTAATGTCGGTCTGATTATGTTAGGCAACAGCTGAATTCCCAAAGAAAGAACTCGAAAGATAATTATCCAGAAGCGGTAGAAACCTAATCTCTAATCCTAAGACATTCTAGTGTTATCTTTCTGATAATGTTTGCTCTCTCCTTTCAACTGTTCAGCTGTAGCGTAATGGTGAAATTAACAGAGGATATTCTGACCGGGGTCCGAATAGGACAGAAATCGAGAAAATGGATCGAGTTGAAAAGAAACATATTCGTGTGCCTTTTGGTCGGATATAGTTTTCAAAGTTTAATGCTGCAAGGCAGGAAAAAATCGAAAAATATGCATTAAAATACAAATTAGAATTGCGTTCAGATCAGACGAACAAAATTCTTATAAGTCTTAATTCTTATGTGATACACACATAGGTACAAGTTCAATGAATAGGGAACACCTTCCCACCTAGAATAATCAGTCAGTTATGTGCTATGCGTGAAACAAGCTTAGGCGATCATGTATCTTTCGGTACATGATTGACGAGGCAGATTTTTCCCTCAGTAGGTTACCATTTCTTTCTGTGGTAGACCAGTTGCCATCTAAGGCTATAGAACCCGGTCAGTCCTGCTATTTACCCACAGTTAAGCGGGGGGGGGGAGAAGAAGAGGATTCATACCTTCCCCAAGGGTATTAGCACGTAAGTGAATGTAATGGATTCGACTGTCCTGATATTTACCCATAGCTGGGGGGAGAAGAAGAGTAATCATACCGTTCCGAAGGATATTAGCACGTAAGTGCTATGTAAAGGATTTATAAGTGAATGTAAAGGATTCAAGTGGAATTCGAACTCGGATCTCCGATTCCTCAATCCGAGCCGCTATCCATTACTCCACCGTAAGTATTTCACTTTTATTATTTTATTACAAGTTTTAGTTTGGTTTGGTTTGGTTTGGTTTGGTTTGGTTTGGTTTGGTTTGGTTTGGTTTGGTTTGGTTTGGTTTGGTTTGGTTTGGTTTGGTTTATGGCATATCAACCTCAATGGGTTATTTAATGCCGACAATATTCCCCGCCTCCCCAAAAATGTATTACTTATAATGCTTTTCTTTTTTTAAAAAAGTACTGCTGGTAATAATGTCTTGCAGGGAATAATTTTATCTTCAAAAATGTATTTCTGGTAATAATTTTTCCAAAAATGTATTGCTGGTATTAAAACCTATATTTATACTTTCATAGTGTCTTGCGTTAACTATTTGCCCATAGCTGGGACCCTAACAGGTGCTACCACCACGGGTCAAGGTGCACTTGGGAACATCATCAATTAAGAAGTGGTTCCACGCTTTTCAAAGCCTCCTGATCATCTGTTGGATGTAGTTTATCGTCTTACCCAGGACGCTACAATTTTTACTCCATCTTATTACTCTTGCTTTTTAGACGAAGCATTTTTAATATTATTCAGTTACTATATGACTAGTGCCAGGCTGGCAAAGAGGCCTCATCGAAATACATTTGACTTGGTTAGATGTAACCGTAAGTTCTATGCTAGCAGTTTATTCTATCGCACTTCTTGCTTGTGGAACTCCCTTCAGGCTCCATTCATACCAGATATTATGTTGGTGCAAAAATAATGACGTAATAATGTTGTTTTTTGACGTATTTTTTAACGTCAAAAAACGACATTATTACGTCATTATTTTTGCACCAACCTAATAACTTTAATCTGCAAAATTTAAATGCAATGTCAATCCTTATCTATTTTTTGTAAGCATTTCACGCCTAGCAAAGCGGGAAGCCACTAGCACGCAAGGAGTTACAGAGGATTTGGAGCGAGAGCAGATAGGAATGATAGAAGAGAGGATGAGAAGATGGATAGTGGATAGATCAAAGCAACTGGAGATGTCGATTGACATTACATTCGAATAGTTGAAGATTAAAGCTATCAGAGAAACAGGAGTAGGGAAGGGAGTTCCACGGGCGAGAGGTGCGAGACATGAAGCTATTGGAGTAGAAGAGGCGGCTACATTTAACAGTTTCAACAGTGAAAGGGTGAGAGCGAGATGCCAGCCTCGTAGGGCGCTTGAATTCATGAAGTCTGGGAACCAGTGAAAGCAGCTCATCGGAGCAATTACCATGAAAGTATTTGTAAAAAAGACAGAGGGAGGCGACGGCACGTCTGTGAGAGAGCGACTGCAGACGAGATGCCAGATCAGGGCCAATTATATTGCATATCCGTCTCTGGATCTTATCAAGAACCCCTGAGGCAAACAGTAGGGGCTCCAGACCATATATGGCAGCAATACTCCATGCAAGGGCGAATGGTTGATTTGTAGATTTGAAGGATCGATTGTACACCTGATTACTCTTCTTCTGTACTTGCTCCTTAGAGTTGTTTCTGTTTTCGAATTCTTCCACACCCAGTAACCCCATGTCTCTTAGTAGCTGTAATGACTTGCTTGGGGTGAAGTTGATTTAAAAATCCATCACATTACTGTTGCTTTATATTTGAAGCATTTTCACTATTATTATTTTATTACTAGTTTTATTTCAAACTAGTATTGTTGCTTTTTAGTTGAAGAATTTTCTTTATTATTATATCACTAGTTCGAAATAACTGTTCAAAAGCTTTTATTTGTGGTTGAACAAAGTGTGTAGAATAGTCTTGTTTTGCAGTTGAATTTCCCAGTTAACAACGTTCCTGAGTAGATGTTTTGTAGAGAAAGATTTCTCCGCTTGTTCCCACGAGGAACGAGAAATCTGAATGTCAGAATGCTAGTAGTCATACGTGTCTTCTGAAGCAAGGTTTGTGAGTAGCTTTCGTCACAGGGCAGGAGTCTCAAAAGGAGATTTCTCCACCTGGTCCCACGAGGAGCAAGAAATCTGAAGTCAAGCTGTCAGGACAGGCCATGTGTCTTCTGCAGCAAGGGCTGTGAGTACTCCTTCGAGCAGACCCTTGAAGGTAGCGGCTGCTGAAAAGGAAAATTCGAAAAGAGGCCGAATAGAACTATGTCAGCGTTCTGAGACTTCCGGTTGTTCCTTGCCAATTACTTCTGTTGCTGTTACTGCTGAATCGAGCAAAATAAGCAAGCTCTCACAATAGCCAACAAGTGAGATAGTTATTATAACATTTTTTTAGTTTGTAGCTCCCTTCTACTAGTATTTTTATTCGTATCAAAAGTGCGATACCCACGGTAGTAAAATCTAATCATAAAACGCGCGTAGCAAATATTTCAGTTTGTCTCATGTAAACAGGCGCACACACTCACACACGTTGAGTCAGTCAAAAAAGAAGGAAATACAAAAAGGCGATTGTTAAGAAACAAAATAGTTTGCCTTCGATAATGAGTCATGGAGGTGGAAACTTTCAAGATCGATTGAATGTCACAGAAAACATACAGGGAATCGTGTCAACGAAATATTCAGGAATCGGCAAGAAGAAATGGTTTTAAAAAATGTGATTAAAAAAGAGAAGCAGACAAGAAGAAAAAAAACGGATAGAAAGAAAAAAAAAATAATAATAAATATGATAAAATATGTAAAATAATCACTGTTCTTAAATGTCTGGAATATTTCTTGATCAATTCACTCAGTTATGTGCCATGCGTGATTGTATCACTGCCCATCTCTACAACTCGATAACGGATCAACATAAGCCCACAAACAGAATTACCTACCTTCCGGCAAAGTGGCACTTGGTCCCGAAACAATTATTTATTTCAGACAGTGACACGCGTGATACACGCTTAGGCGATCATGTATCTTTTGATACATGACTGACGAGACAGGTTTTTCCCGCAGTAGGTTACCATTTCTTTCTACGGTAGACCAGTTTCCATCAAAGGCTACAGAACCCATCTGTCCTGCTATTTACTCGTAACAGGGGAGAGAAGAAGAGGATTCATACCTTTCCCAAGGGTATTAGCACGTAAGTGAATGTAATGGATTCGACTGTCCTGCTATTTACCCATAGCTGGGGAGAAGAAGAGTAATCATACCGTTCCGAAGGATATTAGCACGTAAGTGCTATGTAAAGGATTTATAAGTGAACGTAAAGGATTCAAGTGGAATTCGAACTCGGATCTCCGATTCCTCAATCCGAGCCGCTATCCATTACTCCACCGTAAGTATTTCACTGTTATTATTTTATTACAAGATGTAATAGATTCGACTAGAAAGTCAGCCAGTTAATAATGTGTCATGCGTGATACACGCTTAGGCGATCATGTATCTTTCGATACATGACTGACGAGACAGATTTTTCCCGCAGTAGGTTGCTATTTCTTTCTGCGGTAGACCAGTTGCCATCCAAGATATAGAACTCGGTCTGTCCTGGGGAGAGAAGAAGATGATTCATCGCCTTCGCTTTTTAAAACAATAAATATTGCCGAGGAGTGAAGGTAGTTAAAAAAAAAGCGGTGTCATGGGAAAAACCGCTCTTTTGACACTATTGCAAGCACGTTTATCTACGTTCGCCACTTTTTTTTTTTTTTTTTGCTTTCTACCTGCGTCAAGAATGGCAGCCATTTTAAAAGAGGATTATGAGTAGAAAAAGAGAACGTAAATTTTTCGTTTTGAAGCATGGATTTCTAGTCACTTTTTGGGTAATAGTTAAGAAAATATTAAACATAAAAAAGGAATTATAATTAATAGCTTAAAAATTACACAGAAAATGAAATTATATAGAGCGGGGATTACATTTTGACCGTAGCTTCAATTCATTTACACACGCTCGCTTGACCAAACGAACGTTCAGTTTTTATCTGAATCGTTGAAATGAGTTCTTGCCAAATATTGTTTTTAGAGTAGTTTCCGTGTCTTTATCCTAAAGATGCGGTTGAATACACAAATGACTTTTTTTCTGTTTAAATTTCTCAAGCAGGCTATTTTCGGGGGTGTTCTTTTCTTTTTATTTTCATCACAACGTTTCATTCCAAACATTAAATACGCCTCACAAGTTTGTAATTTGGATATTTTGGAAGGAAAATTGGCATTTGGGGGAGAAGAGTTAAAACATTCAAAGACTTAGTACTGACTCGTGTTATGGCTTAGTGGTTGGCTCTAAAAAAATTTCAGATATTTAATCTTTTTAGCTGCCGACGTATTATGGACGGAGAATTTATCGAAGTGTTGGTGAGAAAGAAAACACTTGCTCAAGGTTTATAAAATATTTTTGAATGCAAGGCAAATGAGGAACACTTATTCTGAAGATATTGCAAAGAGAATAAAGAGTGTCCTATTTTGTGACAATAATCAATATACATCCATTTTCTCTCTCCCCATCTCTCTCTCTGCGCATGTAATACATGGATATATAAACACTAATGAATCAGAACATTAAGGCATGTGGCAAGAATGACATTTACTTTCTCATCACAACTTTATATTTATATAAGCTGGCCTTGTGTACTTCATTTTGATGCGCTGATTATCCCAGTGATGGGCAAGAAGAACGATTTAAATGAATTTCTGGAGTATCACTCCCTTACTTTCAGAACCTTTTTTACCTTCCATAAGTTTGGAGAGTGGCTCATTGCGCCTTTTCAGACTAACGTTTTCCGCTGACATGAAGGGGAAAGACTATATTGAATCAACTGCTAGGTCTTCTGCTAGGGAAGTTGTTTCACTAGACCTTCCTAGACAATTCTTCTCACCAGAATCTCTTATATATTTATAAGTCTACCACCCATTCCTGCTTGCTTTGAATATTGCTGCCATATCTGGTCGGGTGCTCCTGCTATATATTTAGTGATTCTCTATAAAATCCAAAGAAGAATTTGCAATGTTATTGGTCCTGACCTGGCATATCGGCTTCAGTCACTTTCCCACCGCCGTAACGGTGGTTCCTATAATTCACGTGGAAGATATTTTATTGCGTACTGCTTAACTAAATATCTTTGAAGATCACGTACAACTTTTTTACTTCTTAATTACAACAGTTTTCTACAATGGCAATAACATTTTTGGACTTCTAGAGCATGAAGATGATTACATTGAGCATTTAAGCAACATGTTAGTACAACTGCAGAGACTTCATAATGCAACAATTAAGAAATCTTCTGTTAAGATCTCATACGAAAGCTTCAGTTGGCTTGTTATGTTAGAACCTAATAAGTATACGAAATTAAATGTTCCGTTCTTAAAATAAGTGCTTGTTAACATCATAATTCTGTCAAATTAACCTTCGGCCGAATTGAGGGTATGTGGTCTCCGGAACTTTCTTCGAACATTCGATCTTCTTCTTGGTCGGTTTTAATATAACTTCTTGTTAAAAATTTCGTATAACGCTCGTAGTAAGACTGTGAGTAAAAACAAAAAAAACTGGAAACAAAGGGTTGAGTGTAGAAGGGTTTAATCACATGAGAACATGCATTGAAAATACAAAAGTTCAGTACGACTGAAAGCGCCATTCGTTAGCGACTCACTTTTTGTCCCTGTTCCACAAGCAGACGTTCTACTCATAGAGGATTAACGAGTTTAGGTTTCAATAATAGTGTAGAGATGTTTAGACAGTTCTTCTACACAACAGTTTTCATTTGGTTGACATATGTACATATTCTTAGTTAAGCTGGGTTGACTTTCTGTTTATGCACGTAAACTCACTGACATCGTTTGAGGGCTGATTATGCTCTGAGTGGTCTTGAGGTTACCTTTTAGGTCAACCGCCTAAGAAACATAGTTCTTTTGACGTTCTGATGTGACACTGAGTACAGAACTTACTTTAGCATCTGTTAGGCTGGACCCGGAAGTGACCAAGAGACTTCCTAGATAAGATGTTCCTGATTGTCACGAAACTAGCTTTTTCGGGGTGGAGTTGCTTGCCTCACGGCCAACAGGTCTTGCACTCTAGGAATTGTTTGATAATTTAACTCATTGGGCGATTTCTAAACAATATATATATATATATATATATATATATAAATTAACCTGTAGGAAATAATAGTAATTTTTCAGTTGACCATATGAATATATAATGGCGTTTCTAAATTTTTCTAGTTACTAACGACATATTGTTTGTTTGTGGATACTTTGTTTCAATAAATTCATTTCGTTTTTTGCCTTCAAAAAGTCCACATTGGACGAAATGCGTCGGCTAAAACTACAGCTTTCCTATTGTCTTTTTCCTTAATGCACACGCACAAACAGACACACACACATATATAAAACATAAAAGGTTAATGGTCAGAGCTGAATCAAACTAAGAAACAGTAGTATTAAAAATGCTCAATTCACATGTAAAATGAATAATGTGTAGAGCTCTTTACTTAAAATTACGAGATCAGTTAAATCCGCTACCTTGATTTCAGCCTCATATGTACTTAAGAGGAATTTTTTAGTTTGTATGCAAAGACTCATGACTTCAGTTTCTGATTAAAAAATTTCATTTGAACCGGAAATGTCATTCTTGCTAATTCTTCATGTTGGCAGAGGTTGTAAATATTATTGTGTTTGTTATAAGGCTTCGCCTTTTTTTTTTTAAATTTCAAGCTTACAATCGGATCCCTGTTGTTTTTTCTTTGAAATTCCACACATGGTTAAGTAGTTTGGTAGAGCACCTAAGACTTACTAGCTTGAATGATGACTTTGATTGTGCCATCTTCGTTTGAAAATAGCTTCAGTACATCTTATGTACGTTTTATTTTGGCCTTTAATATTTGTTACTTCTGCTTTATAGATTAATTGCTTTGGTTTTACAAGTGCCATCTAATGGACATCTATTTTTATTTCTACATTGCATAAATTACTAGTGTTAATTATATTTTGCTGCGCGTTGGTTTTGAAATTTCTAGCGATTTTTCTATTTATTATTGTTTCTAAATTACTAGTGCAGTTGTAGCTTAATTTAACTGTGCTTTTATTGAATATCTTATGTAATTTTGAATTTTTTGGAAAGTGTTTAGTAAATAACTTGAAAAATAATTTCCCTATTTTATATTTTACCTCCAAATTAAAAAGGGTGTTAAACAAAATAGTTTTTCTTTTCCTCGAATTGTTCTTCATATGTTGTTTAATTTGAGGTTTAAATTCTAGTTTGTTTTTGTGACCCTTGACCTTTAAGTTCTTCTCATATTCTTACTTTTTATCCTCAAAAAATTATTTTACTAGAAGAGTTTCTGGATAACCTAGACTCTTTTAATTTAGGGGTGTGCTTTATGTCCACAGGTTCGTTAGATATATGCTGTCTAATGCTGAGATTCCACACAGTACGATGGAAGCCATGGGGACCATTTGGTTTTCAGAGTATGTTGGACCACCTCATCCACCGCCGCCTCGTTGGTGACCCGTACTGCAATGCGTGGGTACTCATCTCTCTCTCTCTCTCTCTCTCAAGTGCGCTCCACACACTCGCTTACACATATTTATGTGTATAAAACTATAAATATATTGTTTAAAACTTGCTAAATCCATTGGGCAAGAGAGTTCTTAATACTAGAAATAGAGTATTTGTAGATAGTCAATGTGAACATGGCAATCTTTAATAATAAACCGCAGTGCACGTGTGTCCGTCCGTCCGTTCGTTCGTTTTTCGATCTCGGTGAATCATAAACAACCTGAACTAACAGGTAGTAACTACTGTAGCTACACGCAATTGAAAATTAAATAAATAACTCATTTAAAGTTAAATTTAAATGTCGAATAAAGGTAAAATAATTTTATTATTTCTAAATGCTTATAACTTTTACGTACATAGGACTCTGAAGCTAAAAGTCCGAAGGCCCAAAAGCCCTCCGCAAGATTTAGAGTTAAGTCCTCACGAAGGGCGGCTTCTAGGCTAGTATTAAATATTAGCCATTTCCTTATAAGGAAACATTCGGCATTCACTGACCAAGCAGCCAGCGTAACTGTCCGTTGAAATTTATAAAATTCTTTTATTAAAACAATTTTTTCCGTAAAATATATTTCTCAAATCCACTGTTATTTCTCTTTCCAGTATTGATGGGGAGTTTCCTTCCTAACCTTTTGCTTGAAGTAGTGTGGAACGTTGACATCTTTATTATGTCATTATTTTCTCTTCGAATTATATATGATATCCATTTTAGTTGTTGCTGGTGTTGAAAGTCCTCAAGTGACACGGTTTTCTGTTACCTGGTAAACTTCATGTTCTACCACTTTGTCCCCACCCTCTCAACCTCCGGGGTCTTCCTCTTGGGGTTGAGGTGTCCACTCGGTCCGAACCGAACTTAAGGGTAACTGGCCGTAGATTATTTCGACCGGTCAACTGGTCAAGTCCTGCTCGCTGCCCACGCTGCGATAGTTTTTAGATCCAGTAAGCGGGGTGTTGTCCATACGTTCACGGTCGACTGGGGATGTGGAAACGTCTGTGAGAGTTGGCGGTAGGACATTTAGAATGTGGCAAAATAAAACAAGAAATAATATCTGCAGAAGCCAGACAACAATGGGGGAAATATTGATGTCTTTTATATAAGATAACATCAGAACAGAGGTTACAGGGAGAATAAAAAAAAATTAACATAAATGAGAAAAGAAAAAGACAAAATGCATCCAGTGAATTCCCAACAGAGAGAGGATTTGTGTGTGATAAACGCGTATTGAATCGCCTGAGGTAGGTTTATGACTAATAATCCAGTCTCATACAGACTTCTCAGGGGCAGTCTTCTTTCTCTCCTTCAAAATTCTCCCGCAATCTTTCGACTCACTGCGACGATAGTCTCGTGACTCACTCGACTACAGTCTCTCTCCCCGACTCTGCTCTATTAGCAAAATCTCGAGTTAATATAGAAAAAGAAATTGACCCTCGGCCCGGCACGCAGCTTCCACGAGCGCCAAAAACTATCCCTTGACATTTAAACCGATTCACCAATTATTTACCTTATCTCAATTTCGCTTCACCAAAATTATACTTTGGGATATCTAAACATTGATTCAACCTTTTAATCAAAACAAATACTGTTAAACAAAACCAAGTATCACGCCCATCCCCTTTGTTTACTAGTGACACAGGTTTAAAACCTCGCCTGAGATCGTGTTTCTCATCGGTAAATACGCACCTTAACTCAAATTGTACTTTGATATATAAACACTGTTTCCATTTCCAGTCAATAAAAGTTATATTTGCGCGTGTGCGTTCATGTGTGTGTGTGTGTGTGTGTGTGTGTATACCTCTCTCTGTTACATTGTATCGCCAGGTTTGAAGAAAGATAACTGTCGCTAAGGCCTACAAGATTAATTCACACGAAGCCATTTTTAATCATTGATATGAGAAAGCGATTGGAAACAGATGGCTATTTGACCTGTTTGGCGCCATGTTTGACATATGAAAGTCTCGGTCTGACGAAGATTTTCAAAACATGACTCAAGTCTCCAGTTTAATATTTGGGTTTTGTTTCGCTGTTGGGCGAAACTATACCTAACGCAGCCTATTCTAATTTTCAATTTCCTTTTCTACTATACTAAATATGTTATAACTGATCATGTATAATAGCCGAGGTATTTGAAGTGTTTAGTCAATTCCACATGCTGAAATTTGAAGAGAGATACGGGGGAAGGAGCCATCATTGCTTTCAACCCAATTCCAGATCATGGTTTCTATTTTGGAAAGTTTTATCTTGATTCTTGTTTCTTGGAACTCTATGCAGAGGATGTTCAAGATCATTTTATCTTCAATATGAATACCTATGTCATCGGCAGAGCCTCCCTCATCGTGAGTACACTTGCTTCGGGAGGTAAAGCAGGAATACCATTTTCTAATAGTAGATTCGTTTGGAATACGGTACAGAATATTTTTACATATATACTACGTTAACTTCAAACTAAGCGAAGAATCAAAAATTAAAGATTATGTTTTATAAATGGGTCATGACTTATAGATTGGCAGCTTAACAGCAGCCAGACATAAAGCGGGGTAAATATGGTTACATAATATATATATATATATATATACAAACCAGACAATGCATTTTCCGAAGAAATAAAAGGCGGGTAGAGAGGTAATTTAAAAAAATTCTAACCAAGTGATATGCTTTGTGAATTTCCTACATCATTTTTTGTTGCTGATAAATAAATGGGTTCTTTAAGAAAATAGTAAATAATTTAAATATATAGAATTATTTGTTAAATTAACAAGCAACTGTTAAATAAAGATCCTTCATATAAGATGTTAAGAATACTAAATAATAATGTAAAATGTCATAAATAGCAACCAAATACCAATATATCTGTACAAGATGTTTTTAATAATACCAGGAAATTAATAAAAAATTATATTAAATCCAGATTAATCTTTCAAATAGAAAGATAAGCCATATAGAGATCAACGCGGTACAACTAAAATATAAGAAAAAGCATTATCAACGCAGTGCAATTTAAATATAAGAAAAAGCATTATCGAATGCCAAAGTTTAACTAAATTATAAGGTAAAAGGTAAACTATGCTTACAGGTTACTGATAATTCACTTCTTTGATTTAATAATGAATTTTGCCAAAAAGTCTGATGATTTCGAGTTTTTCATGTAAACACAGAAAAGAGGGTTCATATAAAGATCTACATGTCTTTTCCATATATATATATATATATATATATATATATACATTCATATATATATATGAATGTATATATATATATATATATATATGAGTGTGCAAATATAATTTTTGAAGCATGAGAACTCTTATGTAGCAAAGGAATCATATTTTTTAAAATAATTATATATATATAATTATTTTAAAAAAATATGATTATATATATATGATTATATGTTTATATATATATAACATTATATAATAATATGATTATATATATATATATATAATATTATATAACAATATGATTATATATATATATAATATTATATAATAATATGATTATATATATATATATATATATATATATATATATATATATATATATATATATATATATTAAAGCAAAATCAGGGAAGCTAAAACGACAGGGCCCAATGTAAAATATGAAAAAAGTGTAAAGTCGGAGAAATAACAGAACAGTAGAAAGAAAAGTAAAAAGAGGTGGGGGACGAAACAACGAAGAAGAAAAGTTCAAATAAACAAGGACAAACAGCAAAGAAGAAGAAATGCAAAGAAGAAGAAATGCAAAGAAGAAGAAACGCAAAGAAGAAGAAATGCAAAGAAGAAGAAACGCAAAGAAGAAGAAACGCAAAGAAGAAGAAATGCAAAGAAGAAGAAATGCAAAGAAGAAGAAATGCAAAGAATCTAACAAATGGAAAAAAGAAATAATAATGGAAAGAACCAAAAAGAAAGAAAAAAGAAGGAAAGTCTAAGCAAGCGGAATAAACCGAAAAGAAGTAGAAAAACAGAAGAGAAGATAGAATCATTCAAAGAAGAAGAAAAAGCAAAGGATGAAGAAAAAAAGTACAACAAATAGAATAAACCGAAACAAAAAAAGAAAAGTTCAAAGAAGCGCTAAAACAGAAAAAAAAAAAAAAAGTGTAAAGAAGTAGAAAAGACAGAAAAGAAGAAAAATTATTTCAAAGCAGCAGAAAAAGCAAAACGTAAGAATGAAAATGTAAAAGAAGCACGGCAAAGAGAAAAGAAGGAAAAAATGGAATGAGCCAAAAAAAAAAAAAAAAATGGAAAGAAGAAATAAATCTTCAAAGACGCAGTAAAAACAGAAAAAAAAGATGAATGTTTAAAGAAACAAAAAAGAAAATACGAAACAAATGTTTAAAGAAGATGAAAGAAAAGAAGAAAAAAGTGTAAAGAAGAAAAAAAGAAAATAAGAAAAAAAGAAAAGAAAGAAAGAATGTTGCTAAGGAGTTAGAAAAAGTAGAACGTTAAGAAGAAAAAGTGTAAAGAAGCAAAGAAAAACAGGAAAAAGTAAAAAAAAAAACAGAAAAAAAAAAACGCTTTTGACTCTATTTATATTTTTTGGTGACTGTGTAGATATGTATACATGCAAAATTGTTTATATAATTAAATATCTATTTTTTTTCTTACAGGAAAACCAAGAAGCTGTCTGCAAAGATAGAAGTAGTCAGCCATATTGCAAAATGATTCCATATCTACTTATAAACATGGTGGAATCTTTGTCACTAGCAGATGTTAATTTTCCAGACGTGGTATGAAAATATATAGACAATAGCTGTTAACACGGGGCAAGTTTTTGTGATTAGTCGGTGAGGGTCGATTTAAATAATGTTCAGGTTGGACAATAGTGGGGGCGATCGCGAAAATCAAGTTGAGGGAAAAGAGAGAGAGGCGGAAAGTGTATGTCGTTGGAGAAAAGGGAGAAAGAAGGAAAAAGATTATACAAGAGAAACCTGAGAAAGAAAGAAAGAAAGAAAGAAAGAAAGAAAAGAGAAGATAAGAAAAAAAAAAAAAAACAGGGTGAAAGAAAAAAATTCAAAGCTAAAAGGAAGCTAATAGAAAAAAGAAGAAAAAGAGAAAATAAAAAAGAAAGAAAGAACAAAAGAAAGAAAGACAATTGCAATGAAATTGAAGTAGATAGTACAAAAGAAAGTAAGAAAAACGTAAAGAGTTGAAAGAAAGTTTGAGAGAGTATAGAGAGGATATAAAAGAAAAAAGAAAGAAAGAAAAAAAAGGAAGGAAGGAAAGAAAGAAGGAAAGAGCTGACAGAATAATAAGGAAGAAAAGTAGAAAGATGATAAAAAAGAAAGGAAAGTAGATATAAGATAAGGAAAGAAAGAAAAAAGTAAGAAAGAATTTAAGCAAGAAAGAAAGAAAGATAGAACGAGAGAAAGAAAAAGCTGTAGAGAGTGTATAAGAAAAGAAAGAAGCCAAATTAGAGCGATAGTTGCAAAGAAAGATACTTAATGCTGATGCTGCTCTGAATGACATTACTGATGATGGTGATGTCTAAATGTATGATAATTAACTTAGATAGAAAGTGTAAAAAATAAAAAAATAAATGCAAGAAACAAATTAAATTAAAAAGGAAATAATCTTCTTAGAAGCTGAGACGAAAATTTGAAGTCCATAAACAGAAATGCTGACCGCCATGATTGAATGAACTAGAAGCATAAGTGAAAAATGGCGGCGATTCGAGAAAAGAGTGAAATCGAAATTGAAAGAGATAGATAGATAGATAGATAGATAGATAGATAGATAAGTAGGAAGATAGCTAGCTTATTAGATAATAAACATACTAGATAGATAGATAGATAGATAGATAGATAGATAGATAGATAGAAAATAAACGTTATATGATAGATAGATAGATAAGTAGGAAGATAGCTAGCTGATTAGATAATAAACATAATATGATAGATAGATAGATAGATAGAAAATAACCGTAATATGATAGCTAGCTAGCTAGCTAGCTAGATAGATAGATAGATAGATAGATAAGTAAGAAGATAGCTAGCTGATTAGATAATAAACATAATATGATAGATAGATAGATAGATAGATAGATAGAGAGAGAGATAGATAGATAGATAGATAGAAAATAAACGTAATATGATAGATAGATAGATAGATAGATAAAGTAGGAAGATAGCTAGCTGATTAGATAATAAACATAATATGATAGATAGATAGATAGAAAATAACCGTAATATGATAGCTAGCTAGCTAGATAGATAGATAGATAGATAGATAAGTAAGAAGATAGCTAGCTGATTAGATAATAAACATAATATGATATTAGGTTGGTGCAAAAATAATGTCGTTTTCTCACATATGTTACTATGCGAGAAAACGACATTATTTTTGCACCAACCTGATAGATAGATAGAAAATAAACGTAATATGATAGATAGATAAGTAAGAAGATAGCTAGCTGATTAGATAATAAACACAATATGATAGATAGATAGATAGATAGATAGATAGATAGATAGATAGATAGATAGAAAATAAACGTAATATGATAGATAGATAGATAGATAAGTAGGAAGATAGCTAGCTGATTAGATAATAAACACAATATGATAGATAGATAGATAGATAGATAGATAGATAGAGAGAGAGATAGATAGAAAATAAACGTAATATGATAGATAGATAGATAAGTAAGAAGATAGCTAGCTGATTAGATAATAAACACAATATGATAGATAGATAGATAGATAGATATATATAGAGAGAGATACATAGATAGATAGATAGATAGATAGATAGATAGATAGATAGATAGATAGATGTAAAAGTGGGGGTACAATAAGAGAAATTAAGAAAGAGAGAAGAGACATGGGAAAGTAAAAAAAAGAGTGAAATAGAAGCAGAGAAAAAAGAGGGAGATAAAAGAGAGAGAGAAAGAGAGAGATAGAGAGAATAGTAATGAGAAATATACAGAGAGTTGATATAAACCTAGATGAGCGAAAGAGACAGGAGAGGTAAAAATGAGAGAGGCAGAAAGAAGCAAAAAAGACAGAAGGGACAGTCAAAAGACATATAGAAATGTAAAGAGAGAAGGGAGAAGACAGAGAAAAAGAGAGAAAAAGAGGGCCAGAAGAGGGATAGATATGAGACTGAAGTGCGAGAGAAAGTGAGGAGTGAGTGAAAGAGAGAAAGAAGACATACAGAAAGAGAGAAAAAGAAAAGAAAAGAAAAGAAAGAAAGAGGAAGACGAAAGAGGGATACAAGTGAGAGACAAGTGAAAAAGTAAGAGAAAACTATAGAGAGAGATAGCTGGAGAAGAGAGAGTAAGAAAAGATGAGAACAAGCCAGAAAATATCTGTTAGTCATGGCTTGCACTGCGATAATTTTATTCTATGCCTTTTTCTTGATGTCTGTCAGGATATTTTTGCAGAGAATTTTTCCCTTTGCAGTATGTCAAATGTATAAGAGACTACAACTGCCTTCACTTGATGACTATTTCAGGCTTGATACAAATCTACTTAGACATACGTAATTGGAAGATTAATCTTAGAATAGATAAATATAGAAACGAAGAAGGCAGATCTGAATAAAATATAGCACACACACACACACATATATATATATATATATATATATATATATATATATATATATATATATATCAAGTGAAGGCAGTTGTAGTCTCTATACATTTGACATACAGCAAAGGGAAAAATTCTCTGCAAAAATATCCTGACATATAATATTAGGCAGCATATATTTTATATATAAAGAAATACATAGAATCAATCAGCAATATGATTTACCATATTACAAAATTCCTATAAAAATTCTCACTTGAAATTTTGAACTTTAGAGTTGCGACTCGCGTGTTCCGAGATTGTACAACCGTCAATAAATACCACATTCTTAAAAAAACATCTTTCAGTCTACAAACAATTATTTCGTCTTCAAGTTTTAACTTTAAAGGAAAAAAAATACAGCCTGATGATGGAGACATGGCTCTTCGAAAGTACTTGCTTAACTTTAAAAAATATACACTAGAAACATCTGACAACAGTTTTATAAATGAGGATCACATCATTCAATGTATTAACAGTATTTTAATGCATACATAATGTTTCTACTAGCGAAGTGATTTCGCCATTAATCGCATTAATATTGCTGATTGATTCTATGTATGATTATTTCTTTATATATATATATATATATATATTAGGTTGGTGCAAAAATAATGTCGTTTTCTCACATATGTTACTATGTGAGAAAACGACATTATTTTTGCACCAACCTAATATATATGATGGAGTCTCCCGTCGTTTTAGACGTATGAGTGTCTTTCAGTTCAGTTTTAATGTTTATGTCTTGTATGAGACGACAATCCTACACAGGATTTGCAAAGAAGTCCACACAAGGGACAAGTTAAAAGGTTGACCGTCCTATGGTCTGATGTATGGACCCAAGATTTAGTGTTGGTTCTTAATTCTCTCAGATAAATGGGACGATTCTTTTCAAAGTTAGTTATACCTTCGGTAGCAGGTGTTGTTTGTACCACTTTGCTTGGGTTTCAACAGCGAGTTCGGACTCCTCTATAGGGATTTTTGCAACATTTAAATTGTATTTCAGTTTATCCTTGAAGCGTAACCAAGGACTGCTTACCTTACGCTTACCATGGAAAATTGGCTATACATGAGGATTTTCGGCATCCGATTATCACTCATTCTGATGACATGACCAGCGTATCTGTATTGAGATTGCATCAGAATGGATTCGATACCACCAACGCCATATTGAATGAAAAGATCAGGGTTAGAGATTTTGTCCTGCCATGTATAACAGCATATTGAACGAAGACAGCGTTTCTATCTATCTATCTATCTATCTATCTATCTATCTATCTATCTATCTATCTATCTCTCTCTCTCTCTCTCTATATATATATATATATATATATATATATATATATATATATATATATATATATATATATTTATATATATATATTATGAAATGGACAAAGTCCGATAATTATTTTAAGACATTTTTATGTTTATACATTCTTTTTATAGATACAAATATTTAACATAAATTTGAATAAATTAGCTCTACACAATATTGAGAACTCTTTTAACAATAGTGTTTTTAGTTATTGGAATTTTATTCCATGTGTACCAACCCTTAGGATAGGAATTCGGGTTCCTTCTAAAGACTTCTCATTCTCTTACACTTCCTGTAGATCCGTCGCGTCTTCGTGCCTTCATGAGATAGATAGATAGATAGATAGATAGATAGATAGATAGATAGATAGGAATAGACTGAGATAGATAGGAATAGACTGAGATAGATAGAAATAGGAGTGAGATAAAAAAGCAGATAGACAGATAGATAGGAAAGCTGGAGTGACTCAGATGCGACAATCCTTAGGAAATGCCTGGTAATTCGCATCTCAATACTCTACGTATTTGTGCGTGTATATGTGTGTATGTGTGTACACGCGCACGCACGTGTAAACATCCTCAAAATAAGAGAGAAAGAGAGAGAAGGGAGAAGCATATGCAGTTAACATTTCATGAATTCAAAAAATTCGTCTTTAGTTACAAACTGTACTCTTTGGCTTTAGAGTGGCAGTTGGAAAGGTCAACCTTTGTGAATGCGGTCCCAGTGTCCGGAGTTCTCTGCACGATTTCGTGTCGATGGCTTAAAAATTTATTATTATTACTATTATTATAAAAGAGTCATTCTGTTCAGACATAATGATCGAGTTAAAAATTTTAAAAATGTAAGTTCGACTATAGGATTCTTCATTTCTCATCCAATCTAACCATTGCGCTAAAACGCAACAGAAATTATGATGAAAGTAAATGCAACCTTATATGGACTGGATTTGCCAGATTCTTATATTTCAGTCTAACATCCAAGAATATTACTAATCGGATTTCAAAAACTATGGAACAAGTAAATATAAAAAGAAACCGAAATCTGTGGAGGGCGATGAACAGAGAATAATGATGAGAATTGTAATAAAATACAAAGGACTGGGATCAAGATGTACTACCGTTTTCTCCTCCTCTCTGACGGTAATATTAATCTTAGCCGTCTCCTTATAAGGAAACATTCGCCAGTTCCATTCAAATTACGATTTTATTCACTCATTGGTCATCGGGAGGGGATCAAAGTGTAGTATCTGTTCTCATCATCTCTAATTATAATGGTAATATTAGCCGTTTCCTTATAAGGAAACATTCGGCATTCATTGGCCCAGCAGCCAGTTTCTCTCAAATTACGATTTTCTTCAATCATTGGTCATCATGATGGGATCAAAGTGTAGTACCTTTTCTCTTCATGTCTGATTTTAATGGTAATATTAGTTAAAGAATTCCAAATCTGTCAAAGTATGACGAATATTTCCTGCTAAGTATAAGGAAACATTCGGCATTCTTTGACCCAGCAGCCACTTCCACTCAAATTAAGATTTTCTTCACTCACTAGTCATCAAAGTTTAGTATCTATTCTCATAATCTCTAATTTTAATGTTAGTATTGACCCTTTCCTTATAAGGAAACATTCAGCATTCATTGGAAGAGTAGAAAGGGCTACTCTCGGTTAAAATTCATAAAACGTTTCTGTTGAAACAATTTCTCAAGAACGCAGATTTCTTAACTGCAGTATCGGTTATCGCTCCTTCTAGTACTGATGAAGGTTTTGTAAAACTAGAGAAAAATGCCTTATCTCCGGGCTGAAAACGGTTTCGGACGTGTCTCGCACGTAAAATATTCCACGCACTCCCACCCCCGCCAAAAAAAAATGGCGGCTTCACGAGACGTATATTTAAAACAGATCTCGGAGTCGGATAGACATTCACGAGAATCTCTTTCAACAAATGCGAATTTTAATTGTCAATCGATAAAAATGCTTAGAGCGGCGACAAAGAAAATTGCGGCTACCGTAGCAAACAGGAGACACGTGTTGTTAGATTGTGTTGACCTAAGTTCATACCGCTGTTCTCTGTTGGTAGAAGGAAACTGATTTCGAACATTTATTACAAACGAGAAGAAACTGACTACAGGTTTTCTTCCTAACCTTTTGTTTAGAGTAGTGTGAAATATCAACATCATGATTGTATCATTATTTTCTCTTCGAGTTACATTTGCTATCCATCCTCTGATGGTTGCTCCGTGTCCTGCTATAGGGGTTTTCGTGATCCAACAACTTTGAGAGAGATGGCGTCGGGAGTTATAAACACCTGGTAGGACCCACTCTTGGCGGCAAGATCGAAGTCGAGGGCCTAGACTAAGCGCGACTGATCCCAAAGACCCAAACTGTGAAAAAAGCGGATGACGATTATAACAGATATCAATGTTTGAACCAGAGGATGAAGAAGGCTACGCATGTTCGACATGCTACGGTAGGCGCCACATGGAATTGTAACCGGGTTAGCGGCATGAAATTGCAGTTTCATAACTGTATTCTGAATGTCTCATTTCATATGTGCCACAAAAAAAAAAGGTTATAAAATCAGGGGGTGGGACACATCCTGGCAAGTTGAGATCCGCCTTAAACAAATTCAAGCCATCAACACTTTCTTCTACTCAGATTTTATTTTAACTTCAATCAGCTCTTGTTTATCATGCAGTCAATGCCATAGGTTCTAGAATTTTTCTACTAAGTCATCAACACCGTCTTCATAAAGGAAGCGATCATCAAAGAAGAAATTAAATTCTTGAGTACCAGATAAAACGACAACGATATATGCTAACCATTTTAGTTGTTGCTGCTGCTGAAAATCTTTACGGGATGTGAGTTTTGTTATTTGGTACAGTTCTTGTTTTGTGATGTGCCAGACATATATATATATATATATATATATATATATATATGAGGGTCGTAAAAAGATAAGATCGAAGACCTCCTTCCTTTGCCCTTTCTCTGACCAATGCTATTTTTTATTATCCCACTAGCAGAAGAATACTTTCGCTACCAGCCCAAGAAAAACATTTGGATTACAACTGCACACAAAAGACAATGGTTAAAAATAAGGAAAATTAATTTCTTTTAATAATATGTGGAAATAACCACTCTTTGCCTGATGAAGGTCGCGAGACCGGAAACTCATGTAGCAAAAATATGGAAATAAAGTATATATCAAAACGGTCGGCACGTTATTGGCGATTCTCTGGAGACAGGTCGTGCGAGAAACATTTTCGAGCTACTGAAATACTTCCAGTCCTATTCAATTCGTCTAAGACTGTTTTCATTCTTTCCTCTATCACTCCTATTTGCTCTAGCTCCAACTCTCTGTAACCCCTTGGGTGCTAGTGGCTTCCCACTTTGCCTGGGGTGAAACGCTTAACCCCCCCAAAAAAACGAAGCAAAAACAAGCAGTGTGGCAGTAGCAGTAGTAAACAGAGCAAAACAGTTGTATCTTCTTCGCTCCGTGAAAATCCAGAGTTGACGGTTTCAAAAGCTTCTGTTAACCTGGAAATTCTTGGAGCAACTATAAACAAATAAGCCCAAAGAAACAAAGAGACAATAACCCTGAGAACATTTAACACCCACAAATCTAAAATTGCAATTAACATTACGAAAAGAAAAATACACATTATTATTTTCAACACGTGTCTCAAGGTCTCATTGTTGTTTGTTATTCTTGTACGTTTTAAACATTTCATTTTCAGTATAAAGAAGAGAAAAGGAATACTCTATCAGCTACTATTAGGTTGGTGCAAAAATAATGACGTAATAATGTCGTTTTTTGACGTATTTTTTAACGTCAAAAAACGACATTATTACGTCATTATTTTTGCACCAACCTAATAATACATATAGGACGGAGTAATTTACATTAATAGAACTCAATATGAACCTCGTCACAGTTTTTTATACAGTTTTTTTATACAGTTTTTATACAGTTTTTAAATACAGTTTTTATATACAGTTTTAATACATTTTTATACAGTTTTTAATACAGTTTTCTATACAGTTTTTTTATACAGTTTTTACCCTTTAATCTGTCTCCTTGTTCTTGTCAGAACACTACACAATGTCGCTAATTATGTTATTCTCTGTACCCTCTTGTATTACGTAATATCATTCCTCCTATATGATAGTGAATACTGGATAATCTCCTCACAGATGAAGAAGAGAATTAAAGCAACAGAAATACGGCTCTATAGAAGGATGCCGAGAATACCATAGACTGAACATGTGAGCAAGGACGAAGATTTATAGCTAATGTAAACAAAAAGAGCACCAGGAAGAGATATCTGAAATTCCTAGCGTACATAATGGGGAAAGGGGTTTGAAAAATTTGATACTCACAGGATAGATAGAAGGTAAGAGGTAAATAACGCATACCCCACCTGGCCAACTTGAGTAAATGGATGGCGGAGCATGTTTTAGGAGCGATAACAAAAAGACAACATTTATTAAGATCTAGAAAGGACAGGGAATAGTGGAGAGCCATGATCGCCAACGTCCTGAAAGGACACGGCGAATAAAGAGAGAAGAAGGAATTAGTTTAATCATTCTAATCTATTCTGTTTTGAACTTATTTTTTGTTGCAATGACTGTACAGGACTGGCAGGACAGGACTTTTACTCGGCGGAACAGCGTTTTTAGCAAACGTTTAGGACCCGTTCGACTGGATCCATTAGTTCCCACCGTCAGCGTCTAGGTAATGGGACACAAATAAAGAGCCACATAAAAATTCTCACACACATATACACAGAATCTATCTATCTATCTATCTATCTATCTATCTATCTATCTATCTATCTATCACAGTATGTTTCTATCACTCTATCTATCTATCTATCTATCTATCTATCTATCTATCTATCTATCTATCTATCTATCTATCTCTGCATGTTTCTATCTATCATCTATCTATCTATCTATTCGTGTCCATCTATCTGTCGTAGTATGTTTGTATCTATCGAGCGATCGATCAGTTTGTCTATCTATCTATCTATCTATCTATCTATCTATCTATCTATCTATCTATCAGGAATACGGCCATATCACTTTGAAACACCGGTTTTCGTGCGATCACTAAAGTTAATGAACGTCAAGCTTAGTCAACGGCGAGATGGGTGACCGTTTGGGAATTCCAGGTGATCCTGGCCGTGTAATGGATAACGGTCCGGAATTTTTAATCGGAGAGCCGAGTTCGAATTCTCGTTGTATTTGTTATATTCACTTCCAAAAATATTCCTCCCCAGCCATTGGTTAATTAGTTGGACTTGTAGGACTCAGTTAATTGGTAAGACTAAATCATTAATATCTCCAAAACATTCTTACAATCTAAAATTATTTTCTGGTTTTAAATAACCTGCAAAAGTTTGACAAGCCTTAAAAAAAATAAATCAATCTCTCTCTCTCTCTGTTTGTGTGTGTATATGTGTGCATGTGTACAAATATGTTTACTAATTCCTTGTAATAAGACAGTGTGTATGTATGGAGAGGGAATATACATATATACACGCATGTTGACAAAAACACAAGAAAATGGAAATAGATCTAAGAACACACAGGGATCATTAAAAGATAAGAATGGCGATAACTCCTTCACCATTTCTCGGACCAATCTTAATTGTTTTATAACATTTCACGCAGAACTTTTCACTGCCAGTTCATGAAAGACATTTGGATCACTAACACACAAAAAAGAGAGTGTCTCATATCGAGAATATTTAACATCGAAAAACATAAGAAAAAAATTATTATTTTTAATAATATGAGGAAATCTCCACGCCTTGCCTGATGAAGGTCGCGAGAGAGGAAAGACGTATAGCAAAATTATGGAAAATAAAGCATAATATATTTTTTAAACAAATCCACATTACAAACACAAAACGTTTGCGGTTTATCTCTTCTTTTTAATCTACACACTTTTCTCTCGTTGGAACTACTATAACCTCTTCCCTTTATATATATATATATATATATATATATATTAGGGAACTCTATGACAAAGTGGAAAAAGTTTTCGTGTGACGCATACCTTTTTTTAGGACTTCATTGGACAAAATTCATACTTACATTTATACGTTTACTACACACGCACCCAAAGGGAAGACGATCCTGAGAATTCTAATTTTTTTAAATATTTTAAAAGATAGTTTTCTCTAAAATTATTCTTGATATATAACAATTTATATATGTTTTTCCCATATCTATCTATCTATCTATATATATATATATATATATATATATATATATATATATATATTATGAAATGGACAAAGTCCGACAATTATTTTAAGACATTTTATGTTATACATTCTTTTTATAGATACAAATATTTAACTAAATGCTCTGTTTATAATAAATAGTATTAAACAACATTTACCGGCCGGAATGTCCGAAAAATCGGAGGACGAATATTTTTTGTGAAAATTTCTCGGACATTCAGAGCATTTACTTAAATTATTAAAATACACCTTTAAGTGCCAAATCTAGATGTCGTCGTCAGTGTTGTTGCTCCCATGTCACTAGAAGTTTCGGGTCTAAATAAACAAGAAACTCCTTCGATGGGCGACCCGACCGAATATGATCAGTATTCGGCCCGCACCCAAAATAAAATTTTCTACTAGATTTAGGACGTGCATTATATAAATTCCTCCAGAAAACGGCAACTAACCAAGACTTCACTTAGTCTATTCGAAGTTATAAATTAGGTATGCATGGTTGTATTGATCTACCTACATGCGGCCAAGAATGGGTATTTTTTTGGAAGAATAGAAGAAAACTTCCCCTTTTAACTACTATAAAATAACTTATTTGTTTGGTCTTTTTTGTTTTTATTCTTATTTTCTTTTCTTTTCTAAACTAAACTTAATAAAATTTACAATAGAGTGATTAAAATGACAGACTATTTACAACTTTAAAAACTTAGAGAAAAATATTTAACAAAAATCGCTTAAAAATAAATTAATCAAACTATTTACATGTTAAGTACTAGTTAAAAACTTTTTAGATAAAATAAGTTAACCCCCCCCCCCACCAAATTATTCTTACAGGAATTCGTTTAAAAACTAAGAGAAATAACATAACTATTTGGCATTAAATAACCCACAGTGGTTGATATGCCATAAGACCCAACCAACCAACCAACCAACCAACCAACCAACGGCATTCCATCTCAGCGGACTTCACGAGCATGTTCATCGCGAGAGCAAAAAGCGTGGCTGACAATGTACAGCCTGTAATAATTGCTCTCTCGAGTCTATGCCAACCAAACCGAATGCAACTCTTAGATGGAATTGTCTGTAGTAATCTAGGATAAGCTCGCGGATGCTACTTGGGGTGTAATGTCTAACTAAAGCTTCTTCCACGAGTTTATGCGGTATGGACCCATAAGCATTAGCCAAGTCCAACCACGCAACAGCCAGGTCCCCTTTATTCCTCCTTACATCCCTTATTAATTGTGACAAAACTCCTATATGCTCAACGCAGCCAGGCATGCCAGGGATTCCGCCTTTTTGTACTGCTGTATCTATAAAGCTATTTTTTAGCAGAAAAGCTGATAGACGTTGGGAAATAACACTAAAAATATTTTGCTTTCTGTACAAGATACATCGAAACTGCTCGATATTTTCTGAGTTCTCTTCTTTTGGGATCCAAACACCTTCTGCGTATCGCCATTGTTCTGCAACTTTACCTCGCTGCCAAATTACTTTAATGATCTGCCATAATTTCATGAGATGCCGGGGCAGCGCTTGTACACAGAGTAAGGCACGCCACTCGGACCTGGCGACGAAGCTGATCTAGCTGCCATTACTATCTGTTTGACCTCGCACAAACTTGGCACCCTCGTGTCGAACTCAACTTCTGGGGGCTTGGGTTTTATGAGGCGATCATTAAATCCTAATTCCTCATCCCTTCTTGGGTCCCTATAACAGCTCTTCAAAAAGGAATCCACCCTATCTTTTGGGCATGTTAATCTGCTGCTCCTCTTATCTCCCAGAAGTCTTCTGGCGAAACAAAACGGGTCGGAGATGAACGAAGCCCTCTTCCTGGCCCGCTCTTTCCTACGGCGACGATGTCCTTCTGCTCTTCGCAGTTTTTTCAGTTTCTGTCTTAAAATATTTCTCAGTTCACTAGCGGCCTTAAATTGTTTCTTGAGGGATCTTAATTCCTGCCTTACTTCTCTTATCTTTCCTTCACGCCTATTCTGAGTGTAGATTTTATTTCTCGTTTTATCAATGTGGCCGAAACGCACTGATCCCTAGCTGACGATAAGTTTACTAATGGCTTGAAGTCGTTGGTCTATGTTACCTGCGGACGTGCCTTGGATCATAATGCATACGTCTTCATCAAAATCGCGCCATGATTTCTTGTTGCTTGCTGGGGTCCATTTAATCCGCTTAGAGACTACTCTGTCCACACTGGGTGATGCTGGGCGCTGTTGTTTGTCACCGGGACCTGCTCCACCTCCGTCTTACTTGGTGTAACACCTATGCGTTGTGAGTTCTCAGCTATTACTGCACATTTCATCTTGGCCTGATGTATTTTTAGGCCACGCTGATTCTTGCACGTCTTTCCACAGTGGCATATCAAGTCAGAAGTCCTTGGGGCGTTTGCTGTGGTCGTAACCGTTGTATCCGTCCTACCGAGGATCTCATGCTCCCCACCTTTCGGGATCACCTAGGGGTATGTATTCCGTGTTCTACCTGTAGCATGAAACGGGGATCTCTTTACAACAAAGAGACATGTCATTAGGGGTGCGAACCCTGCAGACTCCGTATAGCCCTCTTTCCGGCTTGCCAACTGTCTTTCCAGCTGTCACTGAGTCTTTCCTCGGTCGTTAGCCAGACTATTCCTGGTAGTCACTGTTGAAAACAGATTTAAAATTATTAAAATACACCTTTAAATGCCAAATCTAGATGCGTCGTCAGTGTTGTTGCTCCCATGTCACTAGAAGTTTCGGGTCTAAATAAACAACAGACTTCTTCGATGGGCGACCCGACCGAATATGATAATATTTGTATCTATAGAAAGAATGTATAGACATAAAAATGTCTTAATTTATATATATATATATATATATATATATATATATATATATATATATACACGTACACACACACACATATATATATATATATATATATATATATATATATATATATATATATATATATATATATATATATACATATATGTATGTATATATATATATTTTGGTTCTGGTTAATATCTCTTAACTCACTTGGTTTCACAGTAAGTTGCCACCATTATGGATTGCATCAGACTCTAATCTTGTGATACAAATGCAACAATTGCCTCATCTTTTTTGTTCTTGGATGTCAGAGAGGAAGGACCTATTTTGACTCGGGTGCGTTTATTTTTACTTGTAAATCTAACCTTCTTTTGAAAATCTAGAATTGTCAGAAAACAGCTCCATATACCAATTTTGCATGGGGAAATTATCAAAGTATCCAAATGTATACCAACCAGTTGAGTGGTATTAGGCGAAATGAAAAAAAATGTAAATTTGGTATGGTGGGGTAATTTGGGTCACGATGCTATCTAAGGAATGGTGTGAACTGGCGCAGGTTTAGCCTCAGATGTGTTATGGGAACTTACCCACAATAATAATAATGGACTATTCCTGACATTATAAATACTGCGCCTCTCAAGAGATATGAGGATAATTGTAAGACGAGGAGAGATAATTGAGAGAATATTGTAAGAACATTGGAATAGTATTTTGCTTGCTGGTGTAGACTGCTCTAGTTCCACGTGCCATGTCTAATGGATATCAGTTCTCAGTTATCTCCTGTTAATTCCCCTCTCCAAGTTCTCCACTGCCTTAACCAGGTATTGAACTCACACTCTTTAGGTTCTCTCACTGGATCTAACCTCAAGAACACATGACAAAGTGGATAAAGCCGTTAGTTAGATCCAGTCACAGAACCCAAAGAGTTGTGTGTTTGTTATGCGAACTTACCCATAATAATAATGGACTATTCCTGACATTATAAATACTGCACCTCTCAAGAGGTATGGGCGGAGATTGTAAGACGAGGAGAGATAATTGAGAACATATTGTAAGGACATTGGAATAGTGATACTTGTCGAGACAACATAGTTCACTCTAACCAAATCTGATAGTCATTACTAATACTTGTACTTCTTTGTATTATATTTCTGTTGTAATATATCTTTGTATTCCATACCTGTGTTCGTGTTATTCTTTCATTGGTTCTAACCTTGGACCATCACCGTCGTACAAGGAACTTGCACCATAACAAGATGTATCTATAAATCATATCAGTTGAATAAATTTACTGATTTGAGATTAATTTTGGATTATTAAACCAGAAAATGTTGCCCAGTTGATAATATAGTTCCTTTTGTTCTATTTTAGAATGCCTCAGACATACAAAATCAAAACGGATTCGTATAGCCCAGATTTGCTGTAAGCCAGAAACAGCAAGGTTCAGAATGATGGGGCAAGCATACGTAGTGCTGGAAAGAATGTTGGTACAGTGTAACCCGGATATAAGAGAGTTCTCTGGGCCGGAGAAAAAATCTCTTATATCCGGGTTTCTCTTATATCCGGGTTTGGTCTTTAATATATACATTAACACAGACTCTAATTTGGGACCAGAGAAATTCTCTCTTATATCATGGTTTCTCTTATATCCGGGTCTCTTATATCCGGGTTACACTGTATTAGCAGAGAAACGCCGAGACGCTGGGTCCCCAAGAGACCAGTTAAAGCTGAAGCTGGTAGAATGCGGGTGCTGACGGACCAAGAGGAGGTGCTCGTAGTCGTTACTCTGGAAAAGTGTTCTGCTCTAGCCTGGCCTTACGAAACTGAAAAAATAAAGCTGATGATAAAGACTTATCTAGATAGTGTGGGAAAAAAACAGTGTTCAAGGACAATTCCCCTGGCAAGGACTGGATGATCTCATTTTAGACAACGCTGACTGGTCGGACACGTTTAAGAAAACCGGAAGTTCTCATGCGGAAAATCTCAACCAAGAAAGTCTTGGTAAATTTTTCGACATGTTCTATCGACTGGAAATTGCCAAGAAGAAAGGTGAACGTGTGCAAGCAAAAGAAGGAGAAGTACTAATAATTCCAGCTGTCTTGCGAAGGCTTCAAGCGGAAGCGGAAACAAGAGAGGCAAAGCAGAAAACAATAATATTTCGTTCGCTGGGGTAGACTGTTCTAGTTCCACGTGCCATGTCTAATGGATGTCAGTTATCAGTTATCTCCTGTTAATTCCCCTCTCCAAGTTCTACACCGCCTTAACCAGGTATTGAACTCACACCCTTTGGTCCTGTCAATGCCTTAAGTTTACGAATTTTCCAATCAGCACATGCTAGGCCACAAAAATCTCCTGAGACGACCAAGCATAGAAATGAATACAATATGAGAACCAGTAATAAATGCCAGAGAAAAGCAATAACAATGAAGATTGCAATACGAGCTCTGGTAAAAACATGCAATGATAACAGCTGTTGTGTGCTCCAGCTTTCTTCAGGTGGTTGGAATGTTGAACTGAACCCTTTATTTTGCTTGCTGGTGTAGACTGCTCTAGTTCCACATGCCATGTCTAATGAATATCAGTTCTCAGTTATCTCCTGTTAATTCCCCTCTCCAAGTTCTCCACTGCCTTAACCAGGTATTGAACTCACACTCATTAGGTCCTCTCACTGGATCTAACCTCAAGAACACATGACAAAGTGGATAAAGCCGTTAGTTAGATCCAGTCACAGAACCCAAAGAGTTGTGTGTTTGTTATGCGAACTTACCCATAATAATAATGGACTATTCCTGACATTATAAATACTGCACCTCTCAAGAGGTATGGGCGGAGATTGTAAGACGAGGAAAGATAATTGAGAGCATATTGTAAGGACATTGGAATAGTGATACTTGTCGAGACAACATAGTTCACTCTAACCAAATCTGATAGTCATTACTAATACTTGTACTTCTTTGTATTATATTTCTGTTGTAATATATCTTTGTATTCCATACCTGTGTTCTTGTTATTCTTTCATTGGTTCTAACCTTGGACCATCACCGTGGTACAAGGAACTTGGACCATAACAGTGTTCAATACCTGGTTAAGGGTTCAGTTCGACATTCCAACCACCTGAAAAAGGCCGGAGCATACAACGGCCGAAACATTGCGATAAATATGGCAACAAAGACAGCAAAGCAGAAAACAATAAGTCTCGCGAGGCTTTTGTTGATGCTATGGAAAATGGAGGTTAATATGAAGAGCTGGATAGCAATGAAGACAGTGAAAATGTGGATAACACAGCTTGTTTTGTGTGGGACACTGTGGAGAACGTATACACGAAAGGGGACATGGCTAATTTACGATATATGTAACAATTATATGTGCTCTAAATGTTTGCTTAGAAGCACGGATTTAGAGGCTGAGTTTTACTGCAGTAAATGTTTTGCATAGATGTCATGAAAATGCTTCCATAGATATTTAGAACTTGTTTGTGCTATTCATGTTGAAATCAAACAGTCCCTTTCATGAATTTCAACATCCCCTTCTTTTTATTGTTTTCTCAGCCGACCCAAATTAATGCACCTAATATTTCGAAACTATGAAAAAAGTATTTGTAAAATGGTCCACCATTAGGGGAAGAAGTTATTTTGTAAACTTTCATGTGCATAAACAGGCCTAAGATCCCCCAGTTGCACCTATCAATAAGATTTGAAATCCTTGCTCATTCGAAGGTAATTACGACTCAAAATTAAAAACAGGCCAAAAACGACCCAAATTACCCCACCCGCCCCAATATCTGAAAAATCAAACTAGTTCAGTTTGTTTTCTAGGTTTTCAGATAAGACGTTTAGTGATGTTGACACCATTTGTACTAAAAATCACTGAAAAAAATTTTTGAGTTATTCAGCTTGAAAAAGAATTTGTTAAATTTTTTTGTGTCAGCCCCACTATGTCTTTACAATTGAGCAATGATGAGAGGAAAAAGATCATTCAGACCATCAGTAATGGAACCAGCATTCATACTCTGGCTTCAAAATCCATTTAAGTACCATCAGAGAAAATTGAATAAGTTTAAGAAAGAGGGAACAGTAGAAAGGAAATCTAGATCAGATCACAACAACAAGAAGGATTATCCTTTCAACTTAGAGCTAAATACATTCTGATTGTTCAAAATAGAATTCAATGGTGTTATAAAGAGAGCGGCGAATTCCAGTAAGAAATCTTTAATCATTTTTAAGATAAATGCTTCAAAGCTTAATCTAACAATATGACAATTTTGCTGTTACACCCGGTATATAAATAAATATAAATATTAATCCTCACTGGTAACACGACGCGGAGTTTCGTGCACAACGCAACCTTCAGGTGCTGAGTAGAGACCTGCTCTCAATTCAACACCTGAAGATTGCGTTGTGCATGAAGCTCAGAGTTGTGTTACTAGTGAGGGATGATATGTATATTTATTAATATATACTTAATAGCTCTGTTATATTACATCGAGCACTATTTTATTAACACCAGCACTCAATGTGCGATATCACATATATATATATATATATATATATATATATATATATATATATATATATATATATAATAAAGAAACAATTTATACAAAGAATTAAATAGCGCCCTCAAGATGACAATTTGAAATTGTCGAAAGTACTTACCATGTGTCTTCCATCTGACAACAACTCGAATATAAGTATCTTATTATTCAAGGAATTGATAGTAAGTTAATGTCTCATAAAGTTCTGTTAGCGAAGTGATTTCGCCATTAATCACATTCACATTGCTATTTAATTCTTTGTAGAAATTGCTTCTTTATTATATGAAATATAAGCTGCAGACTCTAATCTATCTATCTATCTATCTATCTATCTATCTATCTATCTATCTCAGTCTGTTCATATCTATCTATCTATCTTTCTATCTATCAATCTATCTATTTCAGTCTGTTCATATCTATCTATCTATCTATCTATCTATCTATCTATCTCAGTCTGTTCATATCTATCTATCTATCTATCTATCTATCTATTTCAGTCTGTTCATATCTATCTATCTATCTATCTATCTATCTATCTATCTATCTATCTATTTCAGTCTGTTCATATCTATCTATCTATCTATCTATCTATCTATTTCACTCTGTTCATATCTATCTATCTATCTATCTATCTATTTCAGTCTGTTAATATCTATCTATCTATCTATTTATTTCAGTCTGTTCATATCTATCTATCTATCTATCTATCTATCTATCTATCTATCTATTTCAGTCTGTTCATATCTATCTATCTATCTATCTATCTATTTCAGTATGTTCATATCTATCTATCTATCTATCTATCTATCTATCTATCTATCTATTTATTTCAGTCTGTTCATATCTATCTATCTATCTATCTATCTATTTCAGTCTGTTAATATCTATCTATCTATCTATCTATCTATTTATTTCAGTCTGTTCATATCTATCTATCTATCTATCTATCTATCTATCTATCTATCTATCTATCTATTTCAGTCTGTTCATATCTATCTATCTATCTATCTATCTATCTATTTCAGTCTGTTCATATCTATCTATCTACATATTGATTTTTTTCTCTTTCTTAACATTCTCTCACACACATAGAGTTTTTCATACAGTTAATCTGATAAACATGTTGTTTCTTGACTTAATTTGTTGATATAAACGAGTTTTATGTTACTTCAATTAGAAATAATGGCAGGTGGACGCCTACAAATTTGTAAGTCCATGACAGAAATCTTTATATCCTTTCTCGGGTTGCTTGGTCACGATATATACGAGTGAGTCAAAGTTTTTATGAATCTTATCTGCCATATTAATGCTTGCGTAAACATTTCTGTTTGGATCATTTTCAATGTTTTTCTATAGTAAAATAATTTCTAGAGTAAAATTATTGGCAATCCCTTTATATATAAAAATAGTTTGCGATTTATTTCTATGTTAAAAAAAGATTGAGAGTAAATTAATTAACAGTTCATTTATATAGTAAAATTAATTACCGTTTTTACTATCGTAATATATTAGAAAATGTTCCCTATAGTAATTTCGAGGGGCACCTCAAGGCGGCGTAATGGTTAACAATCTAGTCTCGCTAGAACGATTACGACGGTAGTGATTTTGATCCTCACTGAGCGCTTCTTAATTTCGGCCTTATGCCACATCTAAGCTACGCTTGGAAAATCACTATAGTAATTTCGAGCCAGATCAGTACTTAGATTCTTGGGATAATCAGATGCTGTGAGCTCGGATGTGCGGGTGGTGTAATGGATAACTGCTCGGAATCTCTCTCTATAAAAGACAGGATGTGTGTATGTGTGTGTGTAACGAATGCACGGCTGCAATTTTCGACGGATTTGCACCAAAATTTACATACATATGCTCCAAGTTAGCGGGAACTCCAAGACCGACTTTGCATTTCCCAACTCCCATCGATAGTGGAAATAATCGATTTTTTCATGCTTCTACGGCAGTTTTCATGTAGTTTACGGCCATTTTATACTGGCTAGAGTGAGAGCCTATAGCTGGCTGCCACGAATAGGCAGGAAGATTCTATTGGCACGCGTGAGAGCCAACAGCTGACTGACACGAATGTTAACTAGCATGCAAAAAAAAAAATCGATAGCTGCATTCATCACAAGTGGGGAAAATTTAAATCTGCATGGCACTTTACTCCAATTGGCTCATTCGCTTGCTTAAACTCAACGTTGATTGTGATTCCGCAGAACTGGATTGGGTGTGAAAAAGTATTTGCTGTTAACATTCTTTTTTCATTCGGTTTTTCCAGTTACGAGTGCTTTTTTAAAGCTGATCGTTTTGTGTTCATTTTGTTTAGTTCTTTTTTCGTAACAGATTTAATGTTTATTATAGAGCTTAGAAAAAATTCGCAGTGTGAGATAGGCAAGAAGAATGATGTAGAAACATCAGCACGGCAAAGGGCATTCTTTTAAAGGCAAGGAAGTGCAAAAATATTTTAAGTCAAGTGATAGCGATTGCTGTATGAGTCGTACGATTTTTGAATCAAGCCCGAGCAACACCAGGGCATGCTGCTAGTTTGTAATCGGAGAGCCGTGTTTCAATTCCAGTTGTATTCCTTATATTCATTTATGTACAAATACTCTAAGAAAATATATTAATCCACCTCTTCTCCCCTAGTTATGGGTTTATTGGTAAGTCTTATATCACAAACCATTATTATCTAAAAAAAAAAAAATGAATAATGTAAAAATATTTTCCGGCTACAAATAACCTCCAGAGGGATGATAACATAAAAAACGAATCAATATATAGGGTGACCCAAAAAACGGGAACTTTTTAACAATCCAATAAAACCAAGAGTGATGGAAGAAAAATATTTTATTCATAGTAATCGAAACCTTAAAATATGCCATTTAAGAAACAATGATGGAATTTTCATTTTTTAAATATTACGTCTTGTAGATGGCGTCCTCCTGTACGAATGCATTCTTGAAATCTGCTTTTGAGATTCCTCATTGACTGCTGCAACATCTCAGCTGGGATACTGTAAATTTCATCTTGAATTCTAAATGGCGAAATGTTTACTTGCTCAAGGTCACTGTCGCAGTGTTGCCACTTGCTCATGTCTGGCAATACGCACTTCAAAAATTCCCGTTTTTTCGAGTCATCTGTATTTGTAGTGCATTTATATCATAAAATATTTCGTAGTCGTTTATATAGAAATGATTTTAAATGCGTTTTGTAATTTTATTTGCAACTGATTTCTATAGTAAAATCCTTATCAGTTTATTTTTATAGTAAAATAAACGATAATATATTTTAAAGCTACATAATATGCAATCGATTTCTCTGGTAAAATAATTATTAATGCATATCTGCAGTGAATTTCTACAGTAAAATAATTCCCAATATAAATGATATTTTAATAGTAAAATTATTTACAACTAATTACTTTTGTAAAGCACCCTGAAGGGATTCTTTTCAGCGTCCTGATGACTCCACAGGAAGGAAGGAAAGAAGAACTATAGTAAATCAATTTGCAATGCATATAGCATTGAGTGACTTGTATTTTTTACAGCTTATCAACCTTTTACACTGTTATACAAAATACCTATGAACACTAATAGGTATGTCCCAATCCTCATAAATACGTTGGACACCATTTTAAGTGTCGGGTAATATGCTGTCTAAGTCGTCCAACACTAGCAGTGGTTTACCTACTTCACGTCGCTGGCGAGTATTGTATTTTTTTGATGTTATAAAGATTAGCATTTCATTTCCAACCTCCGTTTTGGTTATTCCTCATTCGGTAACCCTTCCTAGGTTAAAACATACACGTCATTTAAAGCCAGAAAATATTTTTATATTAAAGATAATAATGATTTACTGACTTCCCACCTGCCGAAATCTCCTCCGTTTACTTGCTTCTCTGATAACTATAATCTTCACTAATTTAAATGCAACGTCAATGGCCATCTTCTGTCTTCTTAAACCCTGTTCAATTTTTGTCCCTTCCTAAATACTCCCCCCATTCTCAGACTTTACATTCTCTTTAACCTTAACTCCCAGTAACCATGTATTGTTGGTCATTTTACTATAAATATGTATTGTTGGTTGGTTTTGTTTAGCGGCATATCAACACCTCTATGGGTTATTTAATGTTGAAATCTCAATATATTGAACACAATTTTATGGCTTCAATTAAATATATTTTGAAGGCAATTGTATGTCTTCGACGACAAATAAAATGTATTACTAGTCATTCTGCCACACAATGCATCGTTGGCAATCTTTTTATACAAAATATATTGCTGGCACCACTACTATAAAAATATATTTCTATGCATTCACAGTCTTTTTTTGGGGTGGGGGGTTCAATATTTTCCAATAACTGGGACCCTAACAGGTTTTAACACCCTGGGTCAGAGTAGACATGGAAACAACTATTATGAGGTGGTTCTACGTTCCTTAAAACCTATAATATCCGGATCAGAAGCCTTGCTATCGGATGTAGAATATTGAACTGTTATGTAGTATCATTTCTCCTATATGACAGTGATTACTGGACAATCTCACAAATAAAGATGAGACTTGCAGCAACAGAAACAAAGAAAAGACTACTGAACTGTTATGTAGTATCATTCCTTCTATATGACAGTGAATGCTGGACAATTTCCTCACAGATGAAGATAAGACTTGAAGCAACAGAAATGTGGTTCTACACAAAGACGCTAAGAATACCATGGACTGAACATGTGAGCAACGATGAAGTTCTTGAGACAATGGCAACAAAAAGGGCACATGTTTAACATCAGGAAGAGGCAGTTGAAAAATCTAGGACAAATAACAAGGAAAGATGGCTTTGAAAATTTGATACTCACAGGATAGATTGAAGGTAAAGAAAGAGGAAAGCAACACACCCCTTAGCTTGAGCAAACGGATGGGAGAACGAGGTTTAGAAGAGAGATAGGAAAAAGGCAACCGTTATAAGAGCCACAAAGGACAGGGAATTGTGGAGGGCCATGATCACCAACGTCCTGAAGGGCACGGTACAAAAAGAAGTTATAATCTTAAAAAAAAAAACTGTTTTAAGAAAAAGATTTCATGAATTACAACTTACAGTAGCGCTAAATTGTAGGTCAGTGAATGTTGATTGTTTCCTTATAAGGAAACAGTTAATTTACTATTACCATTAATTCTAGGTTTTTAAAGAACTATGATCAGATCCTATAGACAGACGCTATAAAATCATAAAGATCATTAACAAGAAACAAAACCCATATTACTTGAAGACTTCCAACAACAACTAAAATGGATAGCATGTGTAACTAGAAGAAAAAATAATGATACAATCAATATGTTGACTTTCATCACTACCTTAAACCAAAGGTTAAGAAGGAAACATCCGTCAGCATTTGAAAGAGCTATGACACTGCACTTAAAAAGTCTAATTTACTCAAAAAGAGTTTTAAGAGAAATATTTTATAAATTCAACCGACAGTCTCGCTGACTGTTCAGTGAATGAATGCTGAAGGTTTCCGCTAGAGAAACGGATATACTTACAATTACCATTAATTTTGCCATTACCATTGCCATTAATTTTGCCATTACCATTAATCTTAACATTGCTATTAAGTTTATCATCACCATTAAGTTTAACATCACCATTAAGTTTAACATTACCATTAATTTTACCATTATTTTACCATTATTTATAATTTTATCATAACCATTAATTTTGCAATTACCATTAATTTTACCGTTACCATTAATATTGCCATAACCATTAATTTTGCCATTAACATTAATCTTACCATTATCATTAATTTTACCATTAATCTTACGATTACCATTAATGTTACCATTACTATTACTATTACCATTATTAATACGCTTTAATATTATATTAATATTATACGATTCAATTTTGATTTTGCTTGCTGTTCTTCAGAGAGCGCTATGTCCCCTATGACCTGATATTGGCCTTGTGTCAGACTATGCTATGTTTACTTTACTAAATACCCATAAAAATTATCTGTCGGGTGATAGACAGTCTAATCATAAAATCACTTAGTAGGTTTGTAGTTAAAATTACGTCAAAATAAAGAAAAAAATGGTCATTTAAAAAATAAAAACAAATAGAAATAAAAAGACGATTGATTGCAATCGGCGCCTGTGGACACCTGCACACATGTTACTATGGAGACGAGAAACCTGTTCTTGACTTGAATAACTATCTCGCCTCTCCGTATTTTCAACACGGATGTTGTGTGTGTGCATATTTGTACATGATTACTCGACTAAGATGAGCGACTTGTGGTAGAGCAGTAGTAATCGCGTCTCGAATTACAACTGTAGTGTCCAGTGTTCCATATGCGCTGACCTTATACCCGACAAAGCTGATTGCCTCACCACGGCCTTATATACAATTACAACAACAGTGTGTTCGATTCTCATATATATACATATATAATGTTATGCCTGTAGCTGTAGGTAAATTGCACGACAGACTGGGTTCTATAATCTTGGGTGGCAACCGATTTAGGAGAAGGAAAAACTCTGAATTCAAAACCGGCCTGAAGAGGGTTGGGCTCCTTCAGGCCATCTTGCCCCCAAACACCACTTCTACTGCGGATGCAGTACACATGGTTCCCCTACAACTCTAAGGGTCACGGGATAAAAAAAATGTTCTGCCAGTGATGGATTGTCTAGGATATCTTGATCGATGGCAAGTAGGACCCTAATGGAGTGGGTCCCCTATATCAAATAAAAATCTATAAATAAACAAACACAGATAACTGTTTTAGTAATAAAAAAGAATAAGAACTTTGTCACCCCGAATCTCGCTAATAGCTTGGTAGAGAAATTCAAGATTTCTTGGTTTTCTTTGAATTGATCTTGATAAAACTTTTTTCCAGCTGAGCTGAACAATATGGCAACAGCATTGTTAGGTTTTTATTATTCTGTGAAACGTCCTTTATTTTTATTTTTTTAATTTCAGATTCGACAGTTTTTTGGTGAAACACACTAATAACGTCTCTCCTCTCTAATAACAATAGGACGTGGGAAAGACTTGAACGATGAAGACATGTCTGTCATCATCAAGGAAAGTGCTAAATGTACCTCTCATCATTTCATTGTGGAAAAGTTAGATTGTCATGTTGCCACAGACGATTCCTGAGGGATCTTTCTTAAATGAAGAAACGATCCGATTGTGGAACCCCCCAAGACAGTGACAGCTACGGATTTAAGGAATATTACCCGAAAGTCCCGTAGGAAACCAGGACAAACAAGTAAAGCCATTTTAACCGCCGCTGGATATCCTCATGATCCAAAAACCACCAAAAATCGCATCCTCGGAACCATGGCTCCCGTGCGATCTCCCTGGAAACTTCCTCCTTTAAAGCCCCATCCGGGAAATTTGAGACTTCGATAGGCTCGGAAGTACATGACGTTGAACATTAGCTGTATTCTGTTCACTGACGAGACCAGGAAAACTCTTGACGGACATGACGATTGGGCAAATGGTTGGGTCTATTTCTTAGATGAGCGTCACCAACGTTTACGACGTCAACATTTGGGTGGAGGAGTCATGTGGTGGGCTGGTATCAGTGGATACAGACATATTGGTCCAGACATGGTGCCTGAAGTTTTTAAAGTGAACGCAACCGCCTACTGCAATCTCCTAAAAGAGGTCTTAGATGCATAGAATGATATACCACCTTCACTTCTAAGGACTCTAAGGATTCCTGCATAACAACACTCTCTCCCACTCTGCCAGAGTCACCAAAGTATTCCTAGGTTTTTAAGGCATACAAGGTGAAAGGTTAATGATGTTGCCACCTGCCTCTACTGATCTCAACATCATTGGTCCATCATTAAAGAAGATTTTTATGGAAATGGAAAGCCAATTTACGTCGAAAGATATCTTATGGGCGACAATCAAAGCTGCAGCAGAGACAGTCCAAACCTGATACAATAAAAATCTGTCGGATTCCATGACTAATAGACTTTTGAAGTTATCCATCAAAATGGCGCTCATGTGGTCAAATAATTATGGGAATAAATTTTGTAATATTAATATGGTTTTCTGTTAAATATCTACTCAAGGTATATTTAATATTTATCATCATCCTTCATTGTCTCCAAAAAGTGTCTAGTTATAAAAGCTATTAGCGTGGTTCACCCTAAAACTATAGATTCTGAAATACAAAATTAAGGACGTTACACAGAATAATGAAAACCTACCAATTGTGTTGCCATATTGTGCAAACCAGCTGGGAAAAGTTTTATCAAAATCAATTAAAAAGAAAACCGAGAAATCTTAAATTTCACTACCAAGCTATTAGCGAGGTTCGGGATGTAAAGTAATCTGTACTCTATAAGATACTCAGATTCAATGTAAGAAAACATTTTCAAAGCTAAAGATCATAAAGATAAGGTTAAGAAATTCGTCATCTGAGAGGAATTTTGAAATCATACATGTTGCTATCCATTGAAAAGGAATTGTCAGAGGAACTGGATGCAGAAGCAATTATTGGTAGATTCGAACAATCATCTTGTGAACACAAATGATTGTTCTTAATATAGTGGACTGCATGCAATGCTTCATTGTGCTTTTAAACTCTCTGTTAATGCGTAAATTGAGTATTAAACTATATAAACATAGCAACCAATTACTTAAAATTAACAAAAAAATAAATAAATAAATTAAATAAAAATAAAAACTTCAATTATAACATTCTGAATTTACTTTTGGTATCTACTCCCATTTAAATACAATGTCAATCATTATCTACTATCTTCTTGATTCCTCTTCCTTTACTGTTCTCTTTCCTTAATAATGTTTCTCTTTTTATCTTATTGTTTCACACTCAGTAACCCTTGTGTCTCAAGGGCTTTAATATCTTGTTTGTAGTGAAATGATTTAAAAAATCTACAAATGTACTTTCATATGTTTGAGTTTCATTAAATTTCTATTCATCACTTTTTAAAATATTTTAAGTTCTAAATCCAGCCCTGCCTATATTAAATAAAAATTCAATAAAGAAACATACAAAGACAATTGTTTTAGTAATTAAAAGGAATAAGAACTTTATAAAGTCATCTGCACACAATCAGTTACTCTGAAGTCCAATGTGAGAGGACATTTTCAAAGGTAAAGTTCATAAAGACAAGGTAAAGAATGTTTTTGAGGAGAGAAAGGAATTATTAGATGAATCGGATAAGGAAGCAATTATTGGTAGATTCGAACAATCATCTAGTGAACACAAACGATTGCTCTTAATATAGTGGACTGCATGCAATGTTTCATTGTGCTTTTGAACTCTCTGTTGATGCGTAAATTGTGCAGTAAACTATTTAAAAATAGCAACTATTTGCTTAAAAAAAAAATCAAAGTATATTATTCTGTATTTTGCTCTTTTTTTTCTACCGCCAGTAGCGAGATGAGTAACGTTGAAGTAAACTCCATTTATATTCCGAATCTAATCGACCATTTCTTTAAGAAACAAGAGTCTTGCGAAAGGTATGAATCCATCTCTTCATTCACAGCTATGGTTAGATTGGGACTTATAACCTTGGTTGGCAACCAGCCTACTACAGAAAGAAACGGCAGCCTACTGTATATATAATTGTGTATTTGGGCAGCAATCATTCTTTTATATATGTTTCATTAAAGACGACTGACAAGGTACTGCAATTAATGTCTTTATTTAATTTTTCTTGTGTTCGTATAATTGTTTTCTTTTCAGGACATAAGCTGTGTAAAAATTGTCCAAATGATCGATCTATCTGAGCGCTTTCGGCTATTTTAGCCATTATCAAGGATGATTGTCATTTTTAACTGAATTTATAGATTGTTTTTAATGTATGTATCCAGAATTATCGGAATAGCACATTGTGACCGTGTTCATAGTTGATGTTACTCAGTGCTGCCTTTTTTTTTCTTTTTATTATTACTGTTTCCCTTATTTTTTTTAGACTTTTTTACATGTCGATGAGGCTATTATGCTTGTAATTTCTCTATGTTACAGATTAAGTTTGGTAGGTTTCCGTGTGTCTTTAAATGAGTTCTAATTGAAATATGCTCAGAGAGGTGTAACGTGAGTCTTCGTGATAGGCATGTAGTGGTATGTCCAGTATATATATTCATATTGAAAACTCAGTGGTAAGGGGAAGGCGGAAGTTATTTCTCTTAAAAGGAAAGAAACTCCATAAATTCAACCCAGATATTAACCTTAAAACTCCAAATAACAAAGACAAAGTAAAACTAAAGGAACGACGAAAAAAGGAGTTTTATAAAACGACATTTTTAATTATTAATTATAGAAAAAATTATTCGCACTAGAAAATACCAAAATATACTTACAGATGAGATATATAATGAGGTTAACAATAAATTGTATTTGAGCTCTGCGTTCCTGAACAAGTTTAACACTTCTGCCTAAGCTCCTGAGCCAAAATTTGCAAATAATTGGTATGTAAAGTTTCACTGTATATATAAAAATAGTTACACGTCTTTACCACCGTTCAACCGGTAGCTGGGCATAACGTAATTTTTCTCTACCACCGGTAAAGCGGTGGCCAGGGGTCAATGGGTTAAGAAAGACTATATTTAAAAATTTAATATTACTAATGAATAAAAATAAGATCCACATGTGTTATATACAAACGAATTTATTTATTACCTGTACTCTCTCTCTCTCTCTCTATCTATCTATCTATCTATCAATCTATCTATCTATATATATATATATATATATATATATATATATATATATATATATATATAGTAATGATACAATATAGTAATGCGTATAGAATTTCCAGGAGGATATAGATCCAGGGAGAGCTCTATGTCAAAAGACAGAGCAAATATATCATTCATTAAAGAGTCAGTGGTAAGGGGAAGGCGGAAGCTATTTCTCCTAAGAGGAAAGAAACTCCATAAATTCAAGCCAGATATTAACCTTAAAACTCCAAATAAGAAAGACGAAGTATTAGGTTGGTGCAGAAATAATGTCGTTTTCTCACATATGTTACTATGTGAGAAAACGAAATTATTTTTGCACCAACCTAATAAACTAAAGGAAGGACACACACAAAAAAGGCGTTTTATAAAATGACATTTTTAATTATTAATTATAGACAAAAATGTTCCCACTAAAAATATCAAATTATGCTTATAAATAAGATATGTAAGAAGATTAACAATATTTAGATAGTTTATATTAAGAAAGACTATATTATTTTTTTTTATATTATTAAGGAATAAAAATAAAAATAGTTCAACGATAAAATTATTATCCATTTAAAAGTTTAAAGATAAGTTAAATTATTAAGGATACAAACCCTAACCCAGTAATATAGAAAAAGAAAAAAAAATGTAAGTTTTGTTAAAATATAGGATGAAGAACTAAGTAATCTAAGAAAAAAAGAGTTCTTAAAGTAGTGTAGAAAATAAGATTGATATGGAGAAGGCAAAATATAGAAATAACAATAATAATATGTTTAACATTGGAAAGGTTAGATAATTAAAAAATACAGTTAGAGCAATAATATTATAGAAGATTAAACCTACCTCTATGATGACATTTTATATACCAACGGATTTTTTTTACACACACACACACAGACATATATCTATCTATCTATCTATCTATCTATCTATCTATCTATATATATATATATATATATATATATATATATATATATATATATATATAAAGAATGTATAAACATAAAAATGTCTTATATATATATATATATATATATATATATATATAAACCAAGTATAGGATTGTTGTATACTATTCTTAAACATCATCACTTGATAACACACCAGAAGTGTTGAAAGAAAATGGCTATTTTGTAGTGATTTTATAACATTTTTGTTATAATTTTCGAATAAATGATTATATATATATATATATATATATATATATATATATATATATATATATATATATAGTCCGGATTTTGAATTGGAAAAGAACGTTTTAATTAAAAGTAGATATAATTTACTCAGATGAAAATGGATTAGGTGTGCCATAGTCTATTAGTCTTGCAATTAATAAACGACTTTTTTTTATTTCATTGTACTTGTCACAACAATTATGAAATTAGTACTGAAACAACTTTGGAAAAAGTATGAATCCTTCGATTAAGGAGAAACTAACTGTAAACACGTTTCTATAACAATAAAAATTCCTACAAAGATGATTAGATCTCATTTACAAAGGCAGACACAGAGACAAAATCCTATTACGCTACCTACAACAATTCCACGACCCCAAAGACTATATAACATTTTCATTTAAGATAAATATCAATCCCAGCCGCATTACTCCAACGGGCCTCCTCCAACTACATTGTGTTTCCTCGTACATGTTGCGCGCTATATATGTGAGTACTTCTAAAAGTGCTTCATTATTTCCTTTCTCTTTGATTGGCCTTCCAAATTGTTTCAGGTTTTCTCGAACAATTGCAGAAGAAAATTAGGTAACGGGGACAAAACTATTGTTTATCAGAGAAACATTTATCTTCTGACCTTTGACTTTTATAACATTCACTTGATTCATGTGCTTATATAGAGATGTCACGTGTGAAACGCCATTGTTGGCTTAGGCCTTGTGATGACGTTGCATGAAGCAGAAATAAAAGATGGAATGCTTTCTCTGGTTATAACTTTAGACCTGCCAGGCAGATAAATTAAATATATGATTAGCTGAGAAGGCGTCAACTATGGACTGGTCATCACAGATAGATAGATAGATAGATAGATATGAAAAGACTGGGATATATAAATATCAAGAGATAGAAATAGACAGCTATATAGATATTAAAAGATAGATAGATAGATAAATAGATAGATAGATACATCGAAATGAAAAAACTGACATTGATGGATAGATAGAAATTAAGAGACAGAAATAGATAGATAGCTATATAGATATTAACATACAGAGATAGATAGATAGATAGATAGATAGATAGATAGATAGATAGATAGATAGAAATGAAAAGACTGACATGGATAGATGGATATTAAGAGACAGAAATTGATAGATATCTATAAAGATATTAACATAGATAGATAGATAGATAGATATTAGGTTGGTGCAAAAATAATGACGTAATAATGTCGTTTTTTGACGTTAAAAAATACGTCATTATTTTTGCACCAACCTAATAGATAGATAGATAGATAGATAGATAGATATTAGGTTGGTGCAAAAATAATGTCGGTTCTTGACGTATTTCTTATTTTTGCACCAAGCTAATAGATAGATAGATAGATAGATAGACAGAAATAGATAGATATGAATAGACTGAGCTAGCTAGATATTAAGAAACAGAAGTAGTTGAATAAATGTATACACACACACATACACACATATATCTATTAAGAAACAGAAGTAGATGGCTAAATGAATCTAAAGCTAGATAGATAGATGTACACACGAACGTCAATATATACGTCTGGAGAAGTTCTGTCTCAGGGACGGAATCCCACACCATGCCAACATCTATTTCTGACAGACGCGAAGTTGTAAGCCTGTCGCTATTCTATCCTTAATCTCTATGGAAGTCTTTTTCAGATGAGCGCTCCATTGTTTAGTTCCAACATTTCAACCCTTTACAGTTAGGACACACCACGCGACTTCCATGGACTCGAATCAACCGTATTTCTCCGGTCATCCAAATGTAAGAAGGAAGTACCACTCAGATAACCCTCCTTCACACAGAAATACCATCCTGTTAAGCAGACTCCCACGAGGGTGCTTCCCCGAACATTAAATTTTGATCAATGGTCAGTTATCATCTATTCTCATTATCCTTATATTATTCGCTTCTTACCACCAACGCTTACGTTAAAACACCGTTTATCGAAGTTGAGCAACCTCAAGCCTGGTCAGTACATAGATGGGTGACCGTTTGGGAATATCAGTTGCTGTAAGGTTGGATGCGAGGGTGGTGCGATATATAACGGCTTGGAATGGGAAGTCAGAGATCCGAGTTCCAATTCCAGTCGGGTTCGTTATATTCACTTCCACGCAAATAGCCTCTTCTTCCCCCAGCTATGGGTTAATTAGTAGGACTTGTGTTAGTGGATCATAAACGTCTTAAAAATTCTTGCAAAAAAAAAAATGTATTTTCTGGCTTTAAGTTACCAAAAAAAGGTTGATAAGATGTAAAAAACCAAATCAATCCTACCACTTTTTTTCATTTACATCCCACACTTTATCCATCATTATCATTTTAACAGTATCCCTCTACCTTGAGTGGCTCTCGATGTTTCTATTGTGTGAATTATGAATATAAAGACGCATACCTTTGAAGATGAATGAACGTGCGCATACACAGAAAGACACACACATTTATATATGCACGAAAAGACTGAAACAGATAAAGAGCTCATTATATATATATATATATATATATATATATATATATATATATAGATATATAGATATATATAAATTCAAACATATATCGTTAAATATAACAGGAAACGAATGTCTATTATGTTTTAATTATGGACATTTAAACAAAGATATTCACCATCAAAAATAAAGATATTTTTTTATGTTGACATAGAAGTTTTTTATGCGGCAATAACGGTCGTGGGATAATGTCCTTATAACCACTCTGAAGATGGCTCATGTGAACCGAAAGCTTTGATCGAGGAACAGCATACTAAAACATATCCAAATGTTGGACAGTTTTTGTACGAAGCTTACAACGGCTCATGATCAAACATAATAGACATACCTTTTCTGTTATATTTAACGTTTTATGTTTGAATCATGATCTGCTGTCCCAATATATATATATATATATATATATATATATATATATATATTATAATTATTTTCTTTTTAAAAATATGATTCCATCGCGACACAGAAATTTCTTTTTCAAAACTGAAACTAAAGTTGTAAATTTAATTATAAAAATTAAATTAAAAATCCAGAGTTCCGTTCCATTGTCAAGCGATATTAGGAATAACTTTCTAAGAAATTTACTTAATTTTGACATCCAGGTTTCATCACAATCATGCATCTCGTCGCTATCTTGTCACCCTTTCACATTATTCTCATCATCCTTTGCACACATACAAGTCATTAGAGTGAAATAAGCATAAGCAATTATCCCAAGTAAATTTCCTGAAAAGAGAAATTTCAAATCAGTTACATATCACCCAAATACTTCAAATATACACATCAAAATCATGTCCGGATATGCGGGATTACGTATATGAGGGGTTCCGGATATGAGGGATTATACTGTAGTATAATAATTTAATAAAGGTTTATAAATTTATAAATATAAAGTTAGAGAAATATTAATTGACAATACAAGCATACTCCACCATGAAAATAAAAAACAAAAACTTCAAATTCCTGAGGTCCACTATATAAAAAAATCGAGCAACATTAAATAAGGTTAATTATAAGAATAGCAACTATATTATAAAATATCTTATAGACATTTTAAAACTATAATGCAATATTTCCAAAATATTTAAATTGTAATATAAAAACATAAACATGAATTACAATTATATAAATTAAATTTGCCCCTTAGATAAAACATTAAAAATACATAATAACTTTATCAATTAATTTTTAAATTAATTATCAGAGCGCGTTCAAACGTGTTTATAGTTATAACAGAGCGCGTTTCATGCGCATTTAAAAAATAATTCACAACTATCAATTACATTATTTTATTTCTTAGGAGTTCACCATTAAAGTTGATATTGGATGAGATTGAAAGTAATTGGGAAAATATAAGTAATAACCAAAATTACGACGAGTTCCTTAATGAATTCAAGAAGTTTGTAGCGGGCCGGTTGTACTTATGAGTAGTCCATCAAAAGAAATGTAAAAGAAAATGTGAAGAAAACAACAAAGACCGGTATATATATATGTATAACTGGCCACTCGTATTCGAGGATACTAAGGCGGATAGCCAATCCCTACTGCAGACGCTTGCTTAGGCGCATTTGTGTTTGTTCAACACCCACAGAGCCAACCTGTGGTTCATACTTCAACTATGCTGAGCAGATCTTAGTTATAGTTTCTATAACGTGTTATCTAGCGTGATCAACGATTTGAACAAGCCCAGCGCACTGAAATCCTCGACCACGATGACTTGTGACTTCGTGCTAGCACAGCTATCGACGGCCCCCAAGGGTTACGTCTACCTAATTTCACTCACAAGACTTGGGTCAACCCATGGTATGTTTTCAGGCACTTTCCGCACGCTGGGATCGTCCAGTCTGATAAACATCACCGTCGGAATGCGAACGTTCTAAACACTCGGCCACGTGCCCATATATATGTACAAACCAATAAATGTGTATTAACAAACAATAAGGGCTACAACTGACAAAGACAACACTGTGTGTTTAACAAATTAATGTGGAGACTTTGTGTTTCAAAGTATGCGTGAGTGAATGTTCATACGTACGTGTGTGTGTGTAATGTTTATGGCGTTACCCGCAAAGTGAAGACGCAGTCGCCACGAGAGATTTACATCTTGTCATATCAGCTGAAAAGTAAGAAGAAAAAGAGAAAAACAAAATTTGGCAGAGCATATGTCGTATGTGGAGAGTGTACCCTAGTAGCAATTTCAAGGATTAGGAGGAAGTAATCCGACAAGTTTATCAAGGAATTGGAGAGGATTAGTATAAAATAAATAGACATAATATGTTCATATTATTCAACCAAACATGCCTGAATGAAGGTATGCTACCTATATATATATATATATATATATATATATATATATATATATATATATATATATAGTTAATGAAGTTATTTGGCAATCCGTATGGATAATTCCAAGGATGATGTAATCCAGAGAGCTCAATGTAAAAACAGCAAATATTAATTATATTAAGAAACAGACAACTTTAAGGTTTCATGAGATTATAATTTCTTTCCTTAAGACCAAAATTTTGGTTCCAATTCATCAGATCTCCGTTTTCGTACAAGAATATTTGTGATGAATTTTTACAGGCTTAAAAACTTACATATGATTATACGAACAAGGCCACAATGTGCTAACCGTATTCGGAAATTAAAACACCCCTACTACGCGCTAAGACACGCACATAATGCACACACTCAATTAATAAAATCGAACCATCCTTGATAACATCTAAAGGTATAGCCGAAATCGCTCGGAAATATAAAACATTTGGACAGTTTTTACAGACTATTTGTCCAGAAAAGAAAGCTCTTGTTAAAACACAATAAAAATTAAATAAAAAGCTTAACCGTAGTACCTTTTCTGTCGTTTTTAATGAAACATGCTTAAACGAAGGATTGCTGCCTAAATATACAAGTATATATATATATATATATATATATATATATATATATATATATATATATATATATATATTATTTATTTTCTCTCTCTCTCTCTCTCTCTCTATTTATATATATATATATATATATTATATATATAATAATGGACTCTCCCGTCGGTTTCGACGTATGAGGATCTAACAGCTTATTGATTCAGTTATGAAAGTTTGTGCAATAATCTTAAGTGGCATTTAAGACCTGCTAGGATGCTACATATGGAGCAAATGTGAGGATTGTGAGATGAGATCACTGTTAGATTAGCTGACCTTTTAGATCTTGTTCTCGCTTCTTGAAGATGATTCAGACAAGCAGATTGAAAAATGCTGACTCCACTAAAACACGTTGATCTCCATTCTACCCGCTCCAAGGCTAAGCGCTCAAGGGTGTTATGTGGTATATTGACTGCTGACAAATTCCTTTTCAGCTTGTCTTTGTATCTTAGCCATGGGGGTCCTACATTCCTGTAGCCCTGATCTAACTGGCTGTACATTAGGATCTTGGGTATCCTGTCATCAGACATTATCAAGACATGACCAGTCCACCGTAACTGAGACTGTATGATAACAGTGTCGATTTCTTCAATATTACACCTGTTAAACAGGTCTACGTTAGATGTCCTATCTTGAAGCTTAACTGCACAGATTGCACGCAGACAGCTTTTATGGAAAACATCTAGCTGGCGTATATGGTACCTGTATGGAGTCCACGACTCTGAGCCATATAAAAGGATGGCAAGTACAACAGTTCCGTAAACCCGAATTTTCGTATCCAGTCGAATACCCCGCTCATTCCACAAGCGGTGTAATATATATATATATATATATATATATATATACATAGAGAGAGAGAGAGAGAGAGAGAGAGAGAGAGGAAAGGCGGAAGAGAGAATATTCTGATAGTGTTTCACATAATAAAACCCTATGCATCACATGTGATGCCCAGAGAGTAGTGTACATAACTTATGATTTGTATGTTTTTATTATTTGAAACCCTGTATAACAGCACATTCTAGTTGCCAAATAAGATGAGTTACCTTGCAATAGATTTAAATCAGAAAACCAGCATGAATATTTGGAGAGCCAAAGGGTTAAAAAAATGTCTAGACGTTTTGGATAATTTTATATATATTCTAAATTAAAAACATACTTTATTAGTTTGAAGTTTATTAGTTTGAACAGCCCTGTATTATTTTTGGTTGAACGAGATTTGGTTAATCTTTGTATTGCGAAATCAACTTTGAGTTTATTAAATAAAACAAACGAAAAAAAAAAAAAACCGCTGTTGGCCAATGAATGACAATGCTTCTTGAGTAGACCTACGCATTTGTACGGTTTCAATTGATTTATTGCTAAAACCAGCTCATGTGACTTCTTTTTATTTGGCTGGCATTGTTACTATTCTGTATCATGAATGGTACAAACATACGAACTCTAATGGAAAGAATTTAGCAACAAAGAGAAAAGAAAGCCTTAATAGTGAAATAGGGAAATCTTTTCATACGCTCTAATGGAATTTGCTGAGTTGCAATAAGCATGATAATGGCGCATGCACGTTAGCTGACCTGTACGAACAGTTTTTTTTTATTTGTATGTTTTAAGAAAATAATCATATATATATATATATATATATATATATATATATATATATATATATATATATATATATTAGGTTGGTGCAAAAATAATGACGTACTAATGTCGTTTTTTGACGTTAAAAATACGTAAAAAAACGACATTATTACGTCATTATTTTTGCACCAACCTAATATATATATATATATATCGATATAACAAATATAAATAAACAAATAATCTACCGCCAATCTAGTACTGCGCTTAAATTCAAAAATCTTGGTACCATAGCAATCATAGTCAAAGTCTTCCTACAATGTACTTTATTGACGGCAAGGCAATAAAGTCACTAAGACGCATGGGCGTTACTGTGCCTGAAATAATATGAGAAAAAGAAGATATCAAGGAGAGAGAACGATAAAAGGATATAAATTAAGAAGACAATAGTTAGCGATTTACATTGCATTTAAATATTTGAACATCAACATTGACTGGAAAGCAAAAAGACAAAAGAGTTCCACAAGAGAGAAGTGCGATAGGAGAAACTACTGGCATAGAACTTGAAATTTCATGGAGAGACCTAGTTGTTTTCTAGTACCCCTCTTCAATTTGTAAAGTCGATGTATCAAAGAGGAAAGCTCATCAGAAAAAAATTATTATGAAAATATTTATAGAAAAAGCAAAGGGAAACTATGTTAAGAGGGTGGTAAAGTGATTGAAGCCGAAGTGCCAGGTCAGAACAGAAAACATTGCAGATTCTTCGGATTTCAAGAAACTCTTGATAGATTACAGAAGCTCCTTTCTTCCTGTGTGTACCGTCTCCCTTCATGACGTAGGTGAACATAGCTCTCCACAACTTCCTATCCTTGGTAGCTTTGAGTAATATTTTTTTTCACCATTTCTTCCATCCCACGTTTCACCATCAAGCTCATGGGTTAGATGGACCGCTGCCCAATAGTCTCTCTTGCCAGTGAGTCTAAAATTCAGCAAGACCTCTTTCTTCACTAATTGCCCAAGAATTCTCAGCTGCTTTCTTTTAATACTTACTATAATCTTCCTTTTTGTTCCCGTAAGACATCCTGAATATTTATATGCTCCGTCCATGGTATCCTCAGAACTCTTTTGTCTCAAGTCTCTTCTTCATCTGTAAGGAGATTTTCCAGCTTCTTA